>CM028343.1:72081726-72681726 GCA_016618105.1 Dendrobium huoshanense | reverse complement strand
GTAACTTGCCCTGGCTTGTGGGTGGTGATTTTAAAAATATTTCTAATTCTTCTGTGTGTATTGGGGGCTCTACGTCAACCTATCACTCTATAGAAAATTTTAATAATATAATTATGGATTGTAATTTAGTTCACATTTGCTTCTCTGGTAATAAATTCACTTGGAACCATGGTCATTTATGACAAAAGTTGGATTGGGTATTATTTAATGATATTTGGCTTAATTCTTTAATTTTATCTCTATTGAGAATCTTAGTAGAACTCTTTCTGACCACTCTCCTATATTAATTAGCCTTAAGACTAAGCATTTGAATTCCTTGCAATAATTTAGATTTCAAAACATGTGGTTACTCGATGACTCTTTTCTGGATGTGGTTCAAGAAAATTGGCATGCCCCCATGCATCCTAAAAACTCTATCCTTGGCATGAAGAAACTTTGGTTTAAACTGAAATGTCTTAAACAAATTATCAATTGGTGGAATCAAAATGTTTTTAGAAATATTTTCTCCAATGTCTTGAATGATGAAGACAAAGTGAATTCTTTTGAGCTTCACTGTCAATTGGTTCACTCTGATGAGAATTTTAATTTGCTTAGGGATGCTATAGATTGTCTCTTTAAATTATAATAAGCTCAGGTGGAAGCTTTTTGGAAACAAAAAGTGGCTGCGAAGCATCTTGTTGATGGTGACAATAACACCAAATATTTTCATGCTTTGGTTAAGAGGAAACGTGCCAAAAAGTCCATTAATAAAATTAAACATGATGATGGTTCTATTACTGTGGATATTGAGGAAATTGCTAACTTGTCGATCCAGCATTTTCATAACCACCTCAATAAGGATTTTAATCATGGCCATATTGATAACCCCATTATTATCCCTAATATCATCTCTCAAGATGATAATGATTTTCTCTCTAAACCCCCTTCTTTAGAGGAAATTAAAGAGATTTTTCATAGCATGAATGGTGACTCTGTGGTTGGGTCAGCTGATTTTACCACTAAGTTTTTCTACAAAGCCTAACATATTATTAGTACTATTCTTTATTCTGTTGTTATGGATTTTTTTGTTGGTAATATTATGCCTAATTTTTTTTACCTCTACTTCTATTGTTCTCATCCACAAAAGAAAATCTATTAAAAATTTGAATGATTTTAGACCTATTAGACTTTGCTCCTTTTTTAGTAAGTTGATTTCAAAAATCTTTACGAGTCATTTAACTTTTATTATTCCTAAAATTATCTCTCCCTATCAAATGGGTTTTGTTAAGAGGTGAGCTATTGCTGATAATATTCTTTTGGCCCAAGAATTTTGTCATGACATGGATGTTAGGGTTAAAGGTGGCAAAATTATCTTGAAACTTGAAATTTCTAAGGCTTAAGACAACATTGATCGGAACTTTCTTTACTATATTATGCATTTATTTGGATTTAATTTTGTTTTTATTAGTCTTATTAGAAACTGCATTAACGGATCCTATTTTTCTATTATTATTAATGATAAAAGCATTAGTTTTTTTTTAAATCCTCTTATGGATTAAGCAAGGTGATCCTATCTCCCCTGCCTTTTTCATTATTGCTGTTGAGTATTTATCTAGAAGATTTTCCAACCTCTTTGAGAATCAACCTAGTCTCTACTTTAGAACCTTGGGTGGCTTTTCTATTTCTCATTTATGTTATGCCAATTATTTTATTATTTTTGCGAATGCTTCTTTAAATATGATAAATAGACTTTTGGTTTTCTTTAATAAGTTTGATATGGTCAATGATCTTTCTTAGAACAAGCATAAGTATTGTTTTATTGCTTCCAAAAAAAGTCCACAATGACTCTGTTGTGTCTATCAAAAACATCACTGGTTTTGTCAATGCTCATTTGCATCTTAAATACCTTTGGGGTTCCTCTTTTAAAGGAAGAAAGAAAACTTTTCTTTTTGATGTTTTGATTACTTCTGTGTAGAACAAGCCTTTATCCTGGGATTCTAATTTTCTAAGTATTTGGGGTAGGCTTGTTCTTATCTGAAGTGTTCTTTGTTCTCTTCCTATTTTTATCTTCAAAACTCTTCAAGCTAGGCATATAGTTTTGTTGATCTCATTTTTATATGAGGTAAATAAGACCCACTTGGATTTCTTTCTAGTGACCCAATAATTGGGAAGTCTCTACTCCCTAATCATATAGGTTCTAGATAAGACCCAATTTGGCCTCAATCAAACTCAACTCCACCCTCTAATTTAATCCCTGATTCAACTCCAAATCAACATTCAATTAACTTCTAAGTCACATCCAATCAATCTCAATCATCTAATTGACCTCCACTAATGTGGACGAGCTAAGTCCAGCCATTCAACTTTTAAATTCAATCCAATTCAAAAATTTCAAACCATATCTAAGGGCTAAGGACTAAGGTCCTAAAACCCTTCCTAGAAGAATTTTCAAATCCCATGGAACCCAACCTGATGACCTATGACTTAGTGCCTATCAATTGCATATTGTGTAGGCATGTCTTTAGGATCAACCATCCAAATTTGTGCTCAATATAACAATCCCAGCCCCTAAAACTAAATCTTTTCTAAAGGCTGCAAAACCTTATATTATTTATAACCTATGCCACTTGACTTTCCATCCAATGGATCTTGGCCCTAGGACCCTTTCCAAACCTTCTAATCACCTCCATGACCCCCATTATGATGTACAAACCAACAAGAAACACTTTTTCTAATTCAATTTGACCCAAAATTGACCATGGGTAAAAATGACCAAAATACCCTTTAAAGTAGTTTTTGGTCTTTTCCCCTAAGTTCAATTCAACCTTCCCACCTAAATCCTCAAAACCCATCTTAATGGATCCTAAATACCATTAGGAATACATTGGACCCAAACCCACTTTTATGTTTGACCTGGTTGACCAATTCAACCTTGGTTGACCAAGGTGACTCTTAAGGGATTTAAATACCTATTTCTAATCAAATAACTTCCTCTTGCTATGGGACCACTAATATTGAGTTCACATGATCAATTTGAACTTAATGCACCCAATTCTTGACACTACATGAACTTGGTTGACCAAACCAACCAAGTTTTACCAAACATCCTATACACCACAACCCTTTTAAGCCCTTTGACCATGACTTTCCCAATTTGATTTAGACCCATAGATTGACCCATTGGGTCCTCAAGAGCCACCCTTGAGAATCCAAGATTTGGGCCCACTTGGGTTAGCCATTTGGCTTGACCCAAGTACCCAAAGAAAGATCTCCCTTGAGTCATTACCTAGTCCAATCCAAATTGTATCAAACCTATGGTGGCATTGGGTCTCCCTTAGCCCAATACACCTTTCCTAGTCAACCCAGCCATTGGGTCAACTTGGGATAGGAGTTAGGCTAACCCAAAGTGGCCTAAACCACTTGGGATTGAACCAGCTCCCATCTTAAGCCCAATTGAACTTAGCCAACACCTCCACTAGGTGGTCCTAGGTCCAACACACCTATCCTAGCCAACCAAGCCTTTGGATTGACTTGAGTCAACCTCTAAGCTAGCCCAAAGTGGTCAAAACCATATTAACCTGAGCCATCTCCCATTTTAGGAAAATTCAAACCCAATTAGGACTTGCCTTAGGTGGACCAAAGCTTGACCTACCTCCCACATCCGACCCACTATCTGACTTGACCTAGTTGCACCCAAATAATGACCTGAATAAAGGGGCAGTCCACCAGACATCTCCATTCAAATTCTAGCTCCCAAAATCATTTGCTAGAGCTCCCTAAGTTTTCCTCTCATGTTTCCCACTCTCCCATCCTCTTTCGTCTAACTGTTTGAGTGAACTCTAATAAAATTTGTGCACAGTCCGCTCGAACTCCTACCTCTGACCATCCTCGGGTCTCAGTTTCTAAAGGGGAATCATTCGCCTTCACCTTCTAAGATTCTCGAGAAAAAAACCCATCCATTGGGATCTTCTCCATGGTGAGAACCCTATCCCAAGCTCCTTGCTAGATAGTGGTGTTTAAGTCCAAAGAGAACTTTCAATCCAACAAATTTCCACTATTGGATTGAAAACTCTGATCATCTTGATCCTCCCTGTGAAATGTTGTAATAGTTTTTTGGTGGGATCACTCATATCATGCTAGAGAATGTAAACGGCTTCGGGTTTGTGCAGGAGATTGAAGACAATCCTATCCATTGATTTCAATCAATGGTTTGGATTATATCTCATGATTCTGGAGGCCATTTGATCCTGATCGTCTGCTATTTCATCTGACAGCTATGGTTAATCCTACACTACTCAGTCATCTGCCAATGATTGGCTGGCCAATCAAATACTACCCGCATGGAAAAGCGTAGCTGACTGGGTAATTGCTGATTTATTAAATCCTAAAACTCAAGGGAGTTTTAAAAAATTTATATCTCCCTCCACACTTGACCATTTTAGGTGTTCTTTGTCTCGTTGGAAAGATCTCATGGAGATCTTCAAAAGCTCTATGGTCCCAGGCCCTAAATGCATCTGAATTATTCTTAATTTTTGTTTGAATATTTTAAATATTATTGCATTTATGTATTAAATTGAAGTCATCATGGCATAGGACTTTGGGATAGTAAATTTGGACATGTCTTTGACACGTATATATTTTCCCTCCCCTATTTGAGGTGTCTAAGGGCAAGCTCTTGCCAATTTGGGTTCAAGGGTCGTGGTTTGACCCTTGGATTTGAATTAGGTTCATGATCTTTCAAATTGGACATAAGGTCTGATTTTAGGTGTGATGATGGTGTTTAGTATTAGAAGATTAGGGCCACTGATTTTGCCCAATTCCAACCATTTCATAGATCCCTAGGATTTTTTTAAGGTGATTATCACCTTGAGTGGCTTGGTTAGCCACCTTAGTTATGCCCACTTTGGTTCAACATCAAGGAGCTTTTAACTTTAGATCAGGTGGTCTCATGGTCCAAGTCTCACTAGATTTGGGGCCATTTTGTTCACCAATTAGGAGCTTCAAATTTCTCCCCTAGAATTAACCTAGAACCTTAAATAATTCATTATAAATTCACATTAAATCTAAAAAATTCTTTTAAGGACTCTAATTTACCGTGGTTTAACCCTCAATCTAAGAAAAATAGAATCCTAATTAGCCAACCTTGAATTTCACTTTAATTTAAATTTTAAGCTAAATCAATAATTAAATTGAATAATTAATTTAAAAATTATTAAAAATTTTAAAAAAATTCCTAACACTTGAAAATACCCCCCTTGAATCATTCGTTACCTTTGGGGGTGATTCCATGTAGTTTGGAATTAGTTTAAATTAAAACAACTAAAGCATCCCAAATAAGTAATTTTAAAATTCAATTAATTAAGGGAACACTGAGAAATTATAATTAACTCTAGAAAATTCCAAATTGACCAAACTCAAAGGAATCCAATTCAAATTAAAATTTAATATTTAACAAAAATGCCAAATCTTCAAAATTTAATCAAAGTAAAAAAGTGAATAATCTGATCAAATTTAAGTCAAAATTTTAAAAATTCATAACGTTTTATAAAAAACTTAAAATTGAGCTTACTAATAATCTAACTACTCATTATAAGTCCTAATATTTATTGAAAATATTAAATTCTAATAATTAACTTTAATTTAAAAAAAAACTTTTAACCCCTTAATTAACACATTAAAATAATTCTAAAAATTTCAATAATTCATCAAAATTCTAAAAAATTATAATTTCATTTATAAAATTATTTAACCAACATTCTAATACATAACAACCACTTTAGAAACTAAGTTTATTAGATGAACTACTCCGAGCTGTAGGGCTATGTTTCCTAAGGAGGCCAAGTTCCTCGATCCTAGTGGCACAACGCCATGAATGAATTAAATGAAGTGTTAAATATCAAAGCAAAATTACTTTTAATTATATATACAAATTAAAATCCTTAATTCCAATATATCAATAAGGTTTTTAGGATGGAATTCTCTAGGCTAGGCTACGTGTACTATAGAGGCCTACTTCCTCGAGCCTGGTGGCATAATGCCATGAACCTGTTGATGAAAAATATAAATTAATCTAACTTTTAAAATTAATAATTAATTAAATTTTTTAATATTAATCCACCCTTAATTTATAACCAACTAAATCAACTTAATCAGCCCCGATTGCTACTAGGTAACCCTGGCCTATGAGGCTATTTACTTAGCTCCAAAAAAGGTGAAATAAACTTTACAGCCTCGGTGTGCAACAAAGGTAGCTATCATTCACTAAATAAAATACATCCAAATAAAGCCTTAATACACTAATACTTTAACTCAAACATAAAGTTCTCCTTTATCCTTTAATAAACTCAAACATTAGACAAAACTAATAAACAACCTAGTTTAAGATATACCCAAGCCATACGACCTTCTACATGCACTTTAGATGGTTTGTTAGGACAACTAACTCTAGATATAGGTTAGGTTGATTTTAATTTTCTTCTTCATGCCAGTTTTAAAGATTTCATCGCATGTTGTGATTGAAATTGCTTGGTGTGTCTATTTACTTTTACTGCAATCTATGGATTGATGATGTGATTGGTGATTAGATTATCCTTAGGTTAGGAATGATATGGATACTCACCGAGCTTTCTAAATATGGCCGCATTCATGCAGGATAATAAAAGGGCATAATAAATAATAAATATAATTGCTAATAGGTGCTTCAACTACTTAGACCCAAAAAAAAAAAAAGAGCATGGACAAGTGTGTTTACTTTTCTTGCAAATATATATATATATATATATATATATATATATATATATATATATATATATATATATATATATATATATATATATATATATATATATATATATATATATATATATATATATATATATATATATATATATATATATATATATATATATATATATATATATATATATAACTTCTTGGGAATGAATTTGATTTAAAATCGATGATAACATCACTGCTCCCATCGCTATTCCAAAATCGTACATGAAACCTAAGTTTCATATGGCTCCTTTAAGTGATGTTCGAAATCGCTTGTTTTTGACTCGGGAATCAATGGTCTCTTATCGTTCGATAGAGATAGACCAGGGAAGGCGGGAACTCACTACCAATTGATTCTCACGGTAGCTGTCTGTTATAGAAGATACTACCTTACACGCCTATAGGTTTAGGCCTGAATTCTCTGCCTGAGCAACTGCTTAGGATAACCTTATAAGAAAGTCTATGATTTTTATTTTTATACTGATATAATTCATTTGAAATGTTAAGAGTTATGAAAGTTCACATTTGAGTTGGGATACATGGATTCAATGCTTGGATTCAAAAGTGGAAAAGACACGCTTTTGGGGATAGTCCTTTTCCATTTGGAAGTACAAATATTGATCACCTTTTTTTGTATACCCAAAGTGGAAAGAGTAACCTTCTCCTCGAGGGAAGTGTTCTCTTTTCTATTTGGGTAATAAAATATGAAAAATCTAAGGAGCCCGAAGGATAGAAGACCTATGAATTGAAGATAAAGGGTATCCCACTCAAGGTCACCTACATCTGTATTAGGATTCAAATCTGGGTTATGGTCAGTGGTGCTCGATCACTTTTAATTTCTATATTTCTTGGTTATAATAAGCAAGGCAGTTTGTCTATGGATATTTATTAATTAATTTGATTATATTTTATGTGTTAATATGATTGCAATTAGGATTTTGCTTGTTTTTCCTAATTTTTTTGGCATTTGTGTGCTGCTTTTAATTTAGCATGGATGCATGAGAATAGTTAGGGTGTGAAAATTCTTTTACTCATCATTAAAAAATTAAAATTGTAGGAGTTAAATAACATAAAAAGATAATAATTTAAGGAATAATGTGGAGATCATCCAGAGTCGCATGCATATCAATGCAATTCTTTTCTTATTTTTAGACACTTCTCCACATGTAGGTAGAGTCCAGATAATTTGAGCTATGAGGATGAGGTGTTGAAACTTGGGAAGCCCAATCTTATAAAAAATTATTTTTAAGCCTTTTTAAAATTTCAAGCACTAATAATTTGTGTATTTTTACCAGTACACATTACATTAGAAACACATATAAAAGAGTCTAAATTTTAATTACATCTATCTTTAACAATTTCACCCAACATAAGTTAAGGTGCCACTTAGGACAATTTCTAAACGTTAGACCCAACTCTCTAAACTTTAATAAAAATATCCCTACCACTCTTTTATAAAATTACTAGACTCATGAATTTAAAATAGACTAGGTGGCTAGCTGGCTCCCCAATCTAGGTTAGGGTAAGTTCAAATTTCGCATCGCATTAGTTATGTTCTAGTCACCACTATGTGGTGCCCAATTTAGATTTAGGATCTAGGGCAGATCTTGGATTATAAGACTCCAACCTCCAAGAATACAAACCCAAATTTCTAATAAAACATTCAACTCAAACTAAATCTTCTTTCAATCCAAAATTTAAAGCCCAATACTTATATTAGTATGAGACACTTCTAGATTATTCCAGAATCTTAAAGTGTCCCCTACTCTCTTTCCCTCGACTCTAAAAATAAGTGCTCCAATTTGATCCATTCTCACTTGAAACTTAAAAATCTAATTCCTTTGGTATCACTTCTAGAAAATCCTTAAACAAAAAATTTCACAATTATTTTAATTGAGAGTATTCATAGGAAATTCTAATTTCCTATGATATAATTAACTACGAGGGCATTTTGAGGAAACTTTTAATAATTTTTTTTTGGAAAGGGGCTAGTAACAATTCTAAATTATATGGTCTTCTTGGAAGAAGTGTTGTGATGTGTTGGATGAGGGCATTTTGAGGTGCAAGATTATGTTTGACTTGGCCTATGCTTTTTCTTTCAAGTTGTGGTACACCTTTCATGCTAAAGTGAGCCTATGGGCTTAGATTATGTTTGCTAAGCATTGTGTGGCCAAGCACCCTAACATTTTCTTTTTTAACAAAGGTAACTCTAAAGTTTGGTAGAGACTTTGCAAGGTTAAATGGTTTGTGGACCCCCATATCTATTGGTGGCTAAGTAGTGGGAACATTTTCTTTTTGCTAGATTATTAGTTGGGTGCTCATTCTATTTATTCCATTATTAATATCTCTTCCACTTTGACAGTTAAGGTGAACTATTTCATTACTGATAATTATTGGGATTATGTTAAACTTACTAATATAATTCCTGACTCTATAATCTAAAAAATTTTGAACCTCCCCCTAAACACTGACTTAGATGATTTATTATTTTGCAATTTCTCCATGGATGGGGCCTTTAGATTAAAGGATGATTGGTATGCTTTTAGAGCTAAGAATGATGTTACTAATATCTTTTCTATGATTTGGCATAAAAGTATTCCTTCTGTTGTGGTTAATTTCATATGTAGAATTTTACATAAGTTCATTCCTACTAATGATAATTTAATTAAAAGTGGTTTTTTTGTCATCTAAATGCCAATGTTGTTATCATGTGGAGAATATGCATCATGTTTTTCTTTCCTGTCCTTTAGTTTTTAAAACCCAAATTTATTTTGATGATATTTTCAAATTAAATTGTTTTAGTGCTACATTGTCTATTAATTTTAAGCTTAATTCTTGGTTTATCAAGTCTAAAGGCCATATAAGAAATGTTATTCATTCTCTCATTTTGCAGTTCTTATGGTTGTATAGAAATAATTCCATTTTTAGTGGTGTTGGTATAATTATAGAATTATTAAAAAAGTCAAAGACAAGGTTCATAGCCTTTTTTCTTTTAATCTTTTATCTGTCAAGAACTTTAAGTAATTTTATTTTATGGCTTTTGATTTAGGTCTCACCCTAGAGGATGAGTATCCTCCATCTGAACCTAGGTTTGTTTACTGGATCAAACCCCCTTATTACTTATATAAGATGAATGTGGATGGTGCTGTTAAAGGTTCCACCTCGACGTGTGGTGATATTATCAAGGACAATCATGGGAGTTTTGTTATGGCTTTTTCTAGACCCTTACAAAATTTTGTTGTGAATTTTGTTGAGCTCTCATCCATTCTCTATGGGATTAGATTTTGCATTTCTCTTGATATTTCTAATATCGGGATTGAACTTGATTTAACTTATAGTTTCCAATGTTTAAATAATGTTGATGAATTCATGTGCAATCCTGCTATGTTTTATCTTGTTAGAGATATTAAATAGATTTTGATTTTTGTTAACTACTCCTTCTCTCATGGGTATAGGGAGGGGAATGCTTGTGCTGAGTTGCTGGCCAATTTGGGGTGTGATTTGGAATGCTTCACAGATATTTCTACTCCTAACTTACCTGTACCCTTAAAAGGGCTTTTAAGATTGGATAAAATTGGTCTCTCCTATATTATAAATTAATGCGGTCGGGTGGAGAATTGCATTTTAATTGGTTCTTTGGAGGGTTTTCTTGTTGACTCATTTCCCATCGCTGCTTTGTTTTTAATTGGGTACCTATAGTTTGTGCTTCTTGGTGTGTCCAAGAATGGTTATTTTTGGGGTTTTATTGGTGGGTGGTTACTGGAGCCTTACTGTTTCTATTTTTTGTGGGGCTTTATGGATATAGTTTCTTTATCCTTGGCCTCCATATGTATGGGGATCATGTTGTCTACTTGGTTTTATGCATTGTATTTGTGCTGTGTAGTCTTGATCTTGTAAGCTGTGGCATTTGTGTTGTTGGTGTTTGACACTTGGAGCATTTTATTACTATCAAGTTTATTTTCTAGTGTGGCAATTTCCCTTTGTACTACTCGATGACCCTCAATAAACTTAGCATAGATGATTTTTATTTTCTGCTGGGGTGGGGGCTTTATTTTCTATAGTTTTGGCCTCCGTGTGTTTGGGGGTCTTGTTCATTCCTTAGTTTTGCATTTTTTCATATGCCTTTTTTTCAGTCCTTTAGATCGGTGGTATCCTTGATGATGGGGTGGTTTTTAACTTGAATGCATTTTGGGTCATTCTTTAACTGTCTTTTGGCATTCTTTGTTTTTTTTTCTAGTATTCACTCCCTCTCTTCTGCATTATTTGGATATTATGGTATACTTGCTATTTTACTTATCATAATGGTATTTAGCTACTGTTGGAATGGTTGGGGATTATGTGGTGTAGGTTTTAGCTTGATGAATGGGCTTTTTATCTTATTTACGGATTAACTGGTTAATTATTATGTTCATTCTATCCTGTGATTATGCCATTGTGGGTTTTTGGGATGCTTTTTATTATCCTTCCTTGTTAATGGTTAATTTTGTGGTATTTGCTAATACCTACTTGTACCCTCTTAAAATATATTTTACTGATAACAACTTAGATTTTCTTCTTGCTAGCCTTTGTTTTTATTTATACTATTTCTATCTTGGGCATCACCTTTTTTTGCAAAATTTTTGTAGTGCAGGTGTTCATTATGGTGTCATTCTGGAAGGGAAAATAGATCTGGTAGCTATTTTGAATTCTTTCCTACTTTTTGGGAGCTCGCCTTATGCACCGTAGAATATACCTAGGATTTTTATACTTTTTCTTAGTAGGGACCTCAAGTTTTTAGGTTTTTTTGGTTTTCTTTTTTAGCTCTTTTGAGCATTAGTAAGCTTGAGATTCCTTTAAGGATTGTATAATTTTTTTCTTGAATTAATGTGTAGGCCCCTCTGTGGTTTTCACAAAAAAAGTGAATTCATAGCATCTTAGAAGACTTCATTGTCAGAGCATCTGCCACTACATTAGCTTCACTATGTTGATATAAATTTGTTAAATCAAAATTTGATCAACTTAAGGCACCACCTTTGCTTTAGATTCATTTCATTCTGATTAAATATATACTTTAATCTCAGATTATTAACAAATATATGGCACCAAACTCCGTATAAGTAGTGCCTCCAAATATTCAGAGTAAATATAGTAATAATGAGCTCTAAATCATGTGTCAGACAAATTCTCATATATGGATTCAACTATATAGAAGCATACGATATAACCTTTCCATGCTGCATTAAAACACATATTAATCATTTGATTGAAGCTTCACTAAATACATAGAATTCTTCTATACTTGATAAGATAGTTAGAACTGGAGCATATGTCAAGCATTCATTTAGTTTCTAAAAGCTTGCCTCATAAATATATATATATATATATATATATATATATATAT
Source organism: Dendrobium huoshanense (assembly GCA_016618105.1). NCBI lineage: Eukaryota > Viridiplantae > Streptophyta > Magnoliopsida > Asparagales > Orchidaceae > Dendrobium > Dendrobium huoshanense. The sequence continues at coordinate 72,669,593 of CM028343.1, read as the reverse complement.
ATATATATATATATATATATATATATATATATATATATATATATATATATATATATATATATATATATATATATATATATATATATATATATATATATATATATATATATATATATATATATATATGAAAGCCACTAACTTATGTGTCATCCTTATTAGTGGTGCAGAAAGCTAATAATTTTTTTTTTCAAATTTCTTATAATAGTTGGCCATACCCAAAATACACACCTCAAATACTATATTAGACCTCAGCCAATCAACAACATTTTAATCTTTTTATGGATCTATTTAAATTCAAGTACTACTTACCACATGGACTATAAATGAGATACTCTTTAGCAAAAATTTACACTTGAAAAGTTTTACATATAGATGATGCTCTCTCAATGTCTAGAATAATTCTCAGATGCATTATATTATCCTCCTAAGAACCTGAGTAAACTAGAATATTATCTATAAATTTAATAAAAAATTAATCTAGGTACTCACTCAATACCCTATTCATCATATCCATAAAAATGGCTAATACATTAGTTACCCCTACTGGCATTAGTAAAACCACATATTTCCTATATTAGGCTGAATGGTTTATAATTATGTATTTCTCTTGGGATTACTAATCTTTGGATTTAAGTGGACGCTATGCTTATCATCCAATATATTACTAACAAAGTTAATGACAACCCCTCTTATTTGTGTACCATTAGAGAAATTAAACAATGACTTTCGTTCATCAATTATTATATTACTCATATTTATAGGGAAGTTAATTTTGCTGCAAAATTTTTAGGCAAGTTGGGTTGCATTTTGATGGATTTTTGGTAATACATGAGGTCCTCCTTTCCTACCAAACTTATTTGGCTTGATAGGCTTGATCGACTTGGGATTCCTTATATTAAAGTTAAATAAGTTTTTATTTTCCTATGTCTGGCTGTTCTCTTAGTTTTTGTGTTCATCATAGTGATGTCCTGTTTGATTTTGTTGCCTCATTTTTAATTCTTTTTTTGTGAGTTCGTTCCTCACTATTACTTGATCATGTGTGGATGGAACCTTTTTTTGTTTGGTTCCTGTGTTCAATTTTGTTATGTGGCGCGATACTTTTTTGGATGTCTTTATTTAGTAAGTGCCAGGGGTTGGGTTCTTCTTCAGATGGCCCTGCCTTTTAAATTCATTACTTACCTGCTATTGAGGGTTAATCCATGGTTTTATTTTCTCCTTATTTATGGGCGTGTTGCTCTCCACAAAGATAATATGTTCAATTTTCCTTATCATTCTAAGCTTGGCTAGAAGGGATTTTTTGCTAATGACTGGAATTTATTTCAAACGAGGGTGTATCTGGTGTCCATTCTTCTGGTGTATTACATCACTTGGATCAGTGTTTTTCATTTCTTGTTACCCCTACTATTGGTTTTGCTTGGGTTATGTTTAATTGCTATGTTTGCTTACGTTGTTTTGTGTTTTTACTCCTTTATCTTATCTGGCATCACTTACGTGGAATTTTTGTTATCTGCCACCTGGTATATACTGTAAGCGAGTAGATTGGCACAAAATGGGCCATTTGTATTAAATATGTTTGGGATTTCAACTCCTATAATATTTATAATTTGGATTGGTTTCAAGTATTAATTATTTATAAATTAATTTATTATTACTACACTTTGCTATGCTTTATTCCATTTAGCAACCACTTTTTCTTGCAAGATCTTTCGCCTGAGTAACATAGTGACTATGGCTACTATCACACCTGCTATCAATATCTACTCGAACAACTGGGATGTCAACCAGTGTAAGCTATTTTCTTCTTTGCATCCTCCTCCACCCGGATGGATAAATATCAATGTCGATGCTTCCTTAAGGAGCAACAATATGGCTGGTATTGCTGGAGTATGTAGAGATGATAAAGGTAGGCTTTTACTTGCTTTTCGTGCTCAATACTTACATTAGGACATTGCCCAATTGGAACTTCGAGCGGTTTGCACTATAAAGAGTTTCATATAGGATTGGATGGTGGAAGCATAATGTGTAGTAATTGAAGGGGATAACTTTAATATCATCAAGATCCTTCAACAAGCTTTGAAGAGATTGAAGAATAAAGAAATAAGTGAAGAAGATTTAGCCTTCATCCAAAAGTTCAGTCAAGTTTCTTTCAGTTTTACTACTAGGAAATATAATGAATTAGCAGATTGTTATGCTAATTTCGCTTTGAGAAAAGGTTTTATTTGGCATGATATTAGTAATGTTGAAATTCCTCCTTCATTCTTGTATATTTTGAAGGATGAATTACTTTCTTTAGGTTTGCTTTAGTAGTTTGTAATAACTTTTTTCCAATTGTAATGCAATGTTGCATTTCTCTTCAAAAAAAGACTACTTGCAGCCCAAGTATATTCATAGGCTACTTTGTAAATCTTAGTTTAGGGGACCATCAACTCTTAGGTTTTTATTTAGAATTTTTTTTGTAGCACTATCGAGCATTGGTGAGCTGAAGGCTCCCTTTAAGCACCTTATAATATTATTTTATGTTAATGCATAAGCCCCACCATGGGTCCCACACAAATACATTCTTTACTATTTACCTCTCTAATCTTCACCTAATAATACTTAGATCTTAGATAAATCTTAGAAAAATAAAATCTCCTACAAGATGATAAATTAAATTATCGATCCTTAGCTGATGGTACTTATTGTTGATTGTTATCTTATTAAATCCCCTATAAGTTTTACACATGTGCATCATACTATCCTTCTTATTCATAAAAATAGGTGTTGTCCATGGACACACACTAGGATGGATGAAACCTTTGTCAACTTTCTCTTGATGTTATACCTTCAACTCTTGAAGCTCCTTATATGCCATGCTATATAGAGCTTTTGATATCAGAGCTATATCAAGAAATACATTAATGAAAAACTAAATCTCTATATCATGAGATTAACATACAAACACCTCAAAAAATATATACAAAATTCTTGCACTATCAGGACATCATATATAGACAAATATTTTATGCTCCTATCTCAAATAGAAGCTAAAAATATCACACATCCTTTCCTTGATAACTTATCTGTTTGCATAGAAGAAATCAAACATGATAAAATGGCCCTAAGTACCTAGAATATATAACTCTAACTACCCAAAAATAAAGTATCTCAATTTTTTAAATAGTTAATCCAAGATTTGTACCGACTCAACCAATCTATACCCAAAAATGACATCAAATTAGAAATAAGTAATAATATCAAACTTAATCACCACTATATAACATATATTTTAAAATTATAAAAATATACTATATTGGCTACCATACCATCTCTAATATGCAAAATAATGAAAAAAAAGGTAATAATATGTAAGGTAAGCATAACAAATTAAAATATCTCTTAAAAATAAAGGAGTGGTTAGCTCTTGAGTAAAATGAAATATAATGTGGCAGATTAGAAATATAGGTTATCCTTGTAACCCTAGTTGGAGATACTTTACTCTCATGCTAAGTCAAACAATATACTAATGTCTTAGAATGAGCTAGAGAAACATGACTTTCAAACTTGCTCTACCCACGCACAGATGGCCTCCCTGCTACAAAATAATAACCACTGCCTCTATTGGATGATCCATTAGTAAACACATGAGATTAAACTATCCTCAGGTTTCCTATCAATTTAATAAAACACTCAGAACAAGACATAGAATGTCAATCTAGTCCTACATATAAACATTCAACCACCTTTTTTGTAGTCTAACCATATCTAAATCAATATCATATCATCCTATAGAATTGATAAAAGTGTCTCTTACTATAACTCGGACACATAAGTTCCCACTAAAAGAACCTCTAGAACTAGCCATACTGTCACCTCTAAGAACTGATACAAACTAACCATACACCTTGGGATCTCTAAGTCCAAATCTATTCATTCTCCTATAAAATCTTCCACTATAACTATCCTTGCTAGTTCTCTTCCTATTAGCATTCCATCGCAATTGAGTAGGCAATAAATTATTCTCCATCAAACGGTCCCTCTCCATTAACAAAAAATAAAATAAAATGAAATTAGCTAATGTCTCAAATTATCCCAAAGCTCTCTTAATAACATTTAACGCTAATGTCTCAAATTATCCCAAAGCTCTCTTAATAACTTTTAACAATTCTTTTCAAAAATGTTGACTAACTACTGAGCATACTTGGCAAAGGCAGTGAACTCCACCTTGTACTGGATAATTATCCTGCTCCCATAAATCAATAAAAAAAAAATCTCTTGCATCTACTTCTATATAGACGGAGGTATAAACCACAACTTAATATAGCTATGAAATCCTCCTAGCTAATTAGAGGATTAAAATATCCCTAAAACCTCTCCTTCTACTAGCATAACCAGCAATGCTCAACCTCAACATTTAATAGAAACACATTATGATATACCTTCCTCTAGGTTTTCTCTAATATCATCTGCTAGTCTTCTTTTTTTATGGGCTTAAGAGCACCCTCAAACATCAGAGGCATCAATCTAAAAACTATTTTTAAATACTGATCAACATCAACAAATTTGATAGAAGAAAGTAATCACAATTGACATAAAGGGTAATACTTTGCATCATTGCTACCAAACTAGTACTCTACTTATTTATCATATCAAGGTCTTGCAAAACTGTCAAATAACCACTCATAATACACAATTGAATAGACATGCACTTGAAAATAAGCATAAGAAAATGACCAGGTGATACTGAAAACTATCTCACTTGATTAAAATAATTTCCTATAGCTTTATTTCATAATCAGTTATTTAGAACTACTACTTTGACACCAAAAAAAGAAAAAAAATAGCCCAAGTTAATATAACCCATAAATATATAGGTCATATCATGTTGTATTGGGATAGGCTAACCCAAAATCAATGCTTTAAAGAAACTTTTAAAATTTCTTCTATTTAAAATTTAAAATAGACATTAAAGCTTAGTTTGCTTTTAATAAGCAGCAAAATAAATTCATTAATTTATTTCATATCATTTATCATCAAAATGTATATACAAAATTAACATTAAAGTACATATCTTCAAACCCAATATAGAATAACTATATGAGAAGCCATGACTGTATATAAAATGAGAAAAATAAATATGAAAATTTAAACATATCAGATCCTAAATATATAGTTACTCAATTGTGCTTTCCCCTTTCTTAGACCTAAAAAATAATGCAAAATAGGTGTGAGGCAACATAACTCAATAGGTCATACCAACAAATCTAAATTTCCAAACATTTCAATAATTATGCATTTAACTTAATTTAAAAGAAGTTAGTCATAAATGCATTGTATCGAGAATAATATTAATTACTAATAACTAGAATAAGGCTGATTGTTCATTAAAAATAAATAAACAAGCTCTCCATATATCAAAATAGAAAAATAAAGATTTTCCTCAAGACCTTATACCTCCAATAAAAAATAGTCCCTTATGACTCCATATGATAGCATATCCAAAAATAGGCCCTTATGATTCCTAATACTAAGAACATATCATAAATTCAAAAAAATTAGGCTTTATGGCTCCATGTGCATTTAGTACCAAAACTTTCACCACACATCAAATCTCTTTAGAATCACAAATTTAAAATATATATAATGGTTAAAAATAGATCAAGTGGTGAAGGATGATCCATTCAAAGAAGGAATATTCAATCTTGAACCATTAAAGATGAAAAAACATACAACTAATACCATAGATTCTCAAAAAAATAACCTTATTATAAATGTTTGTATTATCCAACATATGTTAACCCCCGCCACTTATTATAAATGTTTGTATTATCCAACATATGTTATGCCCTCAATACCCAATACTAGAAATTGACACCCCTAGTTGCAATACAATAATTTAATGTTGATTGTGTAAAGTTCCAATGCTAGTTTGACTATGTTAGAGATTTTTTATCTCACCATGGTTTACCATATCAAGTAATATTTATAGCCTTATTTTTTTAATTATCAAAAGTGTGAGTCATATTTTTTTTTTGAAATTTATTATGTATGTAATGTCGGATTTGTGTTTGAAGTGTCCTTAATCCCTTGTTAATGAAGTAAGTTATATATCATCTAAAAATGTGAGATTATTAACACCATAAGCTCAAGTATCAGTAATAGTTTTGAGGATCAAAAACATAATTTAATTATAATTTAGTTAGTTTGTTCAACATAAGATTCATAAAAAGAAAATTTAGTTATTTTGAATATTATAGAGACACATTTAAGGTTGATGGCTGATCTTGCTCATGTGCTCCAAATCTATCACAAAAAAAATCAAGCTTAAACAAATTTTATTTTTAATATTTAAGCCTTACCTTATATTAAGAGTATTATTAAAATTTATATTAAACTGAATTGATATAATTAAAAAAAATAAAAAATAAGAATTGATATAATTAAATTAGAATTAATTTAGATGGAATTATTAAAGTATATTTGCATAAGTAAAAGTTCTATGAAATGGTACATTATAATGTGAATCACTACCAACAATATACATTAAATTTGAAGAATAACATAATAAATTAAAATAATATCAATTCCATTAATTAGTTATATCCATGATTCTTGTAGTACAATGGCGTTGATAATGTACAATATTCATTTTTCTTATAAAATAAGTACATAGTACTAGACAATAATGTTTGCATAGTATGATAATTGGGTGATTTGCATTTTTTATTACAATTTGCAACAATAGTTATTTGAATATTATTTTGCAAGATTTTTATTCCTATAAGATACAATGGAAGTGTTAATAGTTATTTTGAAATTAAATATAATTTAAAATTTTTAAAGAAAGGAAAAAGAAGAAAATTAAAATAAGGGCAAATTCAAAACCATGACATTCAATCATTTTTTATGCTTTTGTTCCTTCAATATAAAATTTAAGTGAGAGATTTTATATTTGTTTTAAAAGTGAAGTTCTTATGTTTTTGATATATTCCGATAAAACATTAATTATCAACTTGTTTGGGGAGTGGTTGATTCAAGAAGTTGATGTTAGAACATTTTGACCAAGTATTTTGTACTAGAAGTTAGTGGCTTCTTGCTCTTAGAAAAAAAGTGCAGGTTATTAGGAAAGTTGCTATTTGCATATTTTATATTATTGCAACTTGTATAGTTTTGATGATTCCAAATATTATTGTTTTATGTGTTGTTATCTCCTAACATTTTTTGGAAGATTTGTTTTTGCTCTTGTGTGTACTAATATTTCAGGAAAATCGAACCCCAGACTATGAAGACTTCAAATCAGATTCAGCATGAGATACTCTGTGAATTTGAAGCTTGTACTTTTTATTTGAATTAAATTTGAGAGGGAGTGATTGTAATTGAGTGAATAAATTTACACACACTTAAAGGAGATCTTGAAAAAGTTTTTGTACTGATCGTACGGGACGAACATTGTTCGTACGGGACGATCAGATCAGTTATCTCCTTGTAAGAGCAATAGAACGGACAGGAACTGAACTGGAAAATTTTTTTAAGGACTGATCGTCCAGATGAAATCATATTTTCATCCCAGGACGATGGGTTCTCTGAAAAATTTCGTCCGGTACGAACAGTTATATCAAAAGTTGGTTCCGAAAACTGCAGAACATTGCCAGAAACTGCCATAGTCGGTTCCCATCGTCCTGGACAAACTGGACTTCGTCTGGACAAAAATTTTACAGAGAACCCATCGTCCTGGGACGAAAATATGATTTCGTCTGGACGATCAGTCCTTAGAAAAATTTTCCAGTTCAGTTCCTGTCCGTTCTATTGCTCTTACAAGGAGATAACTGATCTGATCGTCCCGTACGAACAATGTTCGTCCCGTACGATCAGTACAAAAACTTTTTCAAGATCTCCTTTAAGTGTGTGTAAATTTATTCACTCAATTACAATCACTCCCTCTCAAATTTAATTCAAATAAAAAGTACAAGCTTCAAATTCATAGAGTATCTCATGCTGAATCTGATTTGAAGTCTTCATAGTCTGGGGTTCGATTTTCCTGAAATATTAGTACACACAAGAGCAAAAACAAATCTTCCAAAAAATGTTAGGAGATAACAACACATAAAACAATAATATTTGGAATCATCAAAACTATACAAGTTGCAATAATGTAAAATATGCAAATAGCCACTTTCCTAACAATCTCCCCCTTTTTGATGATGGCAAAATAATTATTGTTTGTATAATTTGAAATTCTAAGAATCTCCTAAACTCCCCCTGAATTAATGAACATATGAAAATAAGGAGGCATTAAAATTATTTTTGTTTTCAAAATTTTTAGTAATACAAAATAAAGAAAACAAACACACATACACTAAACAAAATAAACACACAACGATACGAATACACAAGACACAACAAACAATTTCTCCCCCTTTTTGACAACATCAAAAAATGAAGAAGAAAAAGACTAGAAATGTAAGCAGACATATGAAAATCATTTAAAAATTTAACCTTTAAAGTGATTGACATAAGGCATGCAAATAAAACTAAAATATTAGCCAAATCATAAAATTCATTGAATTTAAGAAGAGATATAACATAGAAACTAAAAAGAATTTATCAAAACATGAGTATATTTAGACATTTAAGATAGAGAAAATCATTGTAAAAATAATGATATAAAAATTTTATATTTCATATTTCAATATGTAATATAAATGTACATAAGATCAATTTTGAATTAAGAGATTAAAAAATTAAGGAAAGAAATAACTACCACATGTGGCGCTTTGCGCATCTTTTTCAATTTTGTGGCACATTTTTGTGCATCTTTTCACTTGTTGGGCTTATTTTGTGCCTGTTTTTCACATTGCAAATCTTTGCACATTTCTTTTAATTTTTTGTACATTTGTACAATTTTCAAGAGTAATTGTATTCTTTCAAAATCAATAATCTAAAATTTCAAATCTTTCTAAGTGTTATACTTTGAAGTGCAACATAAAATTGAATTCATTCGAAAATTGTTCGTACGGGACGATCAGATCAGTTATCTCCTTGTAAGAGCAATAGAACGGACAGGAACTGAACTGGAAAATTTTTCTAAGGACTGATCGTCCAGACGAAATCATATTTTCGTCCCAGGACGATGGGTTCTCTGTAAAATTTTCGTCCAGACGAAGTCCAGTTCGTCCAGGACGATGGGAACCGACTATGGCAGTTTCTGGCAATGTTCTGCAGTTTTCGGAACTAACTTTTGATATAACTGTTCGTACCGGATGAAATTTTTCGTCCCGGGACGAACCAATTTCGTCAAGGACGAAATTGGTTCATACATATGAACAAATGGTTCGTACGGGACGATCCGTTGCGCAGAAAAACATATTTTTAGCAGTTTTTTGGACGGTTTTTCATGTCCTTTCTATATAAGGAGTCCTAGAAACTATTACAAGTGCCTTTGAAGTTGTTTTCTCTTGAGAGAGGTCATTGAGTGTGAGAGTTTGGGAGAGATTGTAAGAGTGAAGAGTGAGAGATCAAGTGAGGGGTTTGTGAGGGATTCACAAGGTTACTTGAAGAAGAAGATCTCTTTGTTTCTTCCCATCTCCTTTGAAGGCTCTCAAGTGAAGTTCAACAACATCGGTCCGGTTCTCTACCGACACTTGGAGAGTGTAAAAGGACGACAAAGTGTATCTTTGACAGTCATTGTGTCTTCGTTCTTTGGGAGAAAACTAGAAGAGAGAACTTGAAAGGGAGAGAGGAAAGGGTGGAGTTTGAGAGGGAGAAGATCCTTGGAGGGGATTTCAAGGGAGTGTGAAGGGGATATTCACACGGTTGCTCCGGCGAACTTGCATTTCAGTACCATCGGATTCAAGGGTCGTCTTGAGGGAAGTTTTGGCGAGAAGAAGATCTCTTTGGTGTCAAAGAACCCGGCTACTCCGCCGCACCGGGGAAGGTGAAAGTGATTTTGTACAGGCTTCTCCGCCTTGCTGTGGGGGCAAAAGGAGAGTCACTTTGTGGTATTAGTGCAATACTCGGAGGGTGCCTCCGGGAAGTGAACGTAGGTCAAGGTTTGACCGAACCACTATAAATCTGGTGTGTTCTTTCTTATTTTTCTTCCGCATTTAATTTCATTGAAAGTTGTTTACTCTGGTTGAAAAGTTTATTTTTTAAACTTTAAATTTAACTTGCATTAATAATTAAAAAGGTTTTCTAAAAATCTAAGAGTAGAAGTATAATTTTTAAATTACCAATTCACCCCCCCTCTTGGTTAGCCTTGGGACATTTAGTTAGGCTTAACATCCTATTTACTAGACCCAATAAGTAATTCAAAGAAAAGGCAAACTTCAAATAAACAAAATATCTCATGTACCGGACGAAAAATTTCATCCGGTACGAACAGTTATATCAAAAGTTGGTTCCTTTTGATAATCAGATGCATGTGTAATTACAAGACCCAACACACCTTACATCCAAAGAAAAGTATATGTGAAAGATTGGGTGTTATTCCCTTAAAAAGTTCATAGGTTATGTTATTTAACTTTGATCTAATATTCACCCTATTCAAAACGTAACAAGTCGTACTTCTTGTTGGGTCTAGAAAATAGGATGTTAAGCCTAACTAAATGTCCCAAGGCTAACCAAGAGGGGGGGGGGGGGGGTGAATTGGTAATTTAAAAATTATACTTCTACTCTTAGATTTTTAGAAAACCTTTTTAATTATTAATGCAAGTTAAATTTAAAGTTTAAAAAATAAACTTTTCAACCAGAGTAAACAACTTGCAATGAAATTAAATGCGGAAGAAAAATAAGAAAGAACACACCAGATTTATAGTGGTTTGGTCAAACCTTGACCTACGTCCACTTCCCGGAGGCACCCTCCGAGTATTGCACTAATACCACAAAGTGACTCTCCTTTTGCCCCCACAGCAAGGCGGAGAAGCCTGTACAAAATCACTTTCACCTTCTCCGGTGCGGCGGAGTAGCCGGGTTCTTTGACACCAAAGAGATCTTCTTCTCGCCAAAATTTCCCTCAAGACGACCCTTGAATCCGATGGTACTGAAGTGCAAGTTCGCCGGAGCAACCGTGTGAATATCCCCTTCACACTCCCTTGAAATCCCTTCCAAGGATCTTCTCCCTCTCAAACTCCACCCTTTCCTCTCTCCCTTTCAAGTTCTCTCTTCTAGTTTTCTCCCAAAGAACGAAGACACAATGACTTTCAAAGATACACTTTGTCGTCCTTTTACACTCTCCAAGTGTCGGCAGAGAACCGGACCAATGTTGTTGAACTTCACTTGAGAGCCTTCAAAGGAGATGAGAAGAAACAAAGAGATCTTCTTCTTCAAGTAACCTTGTGAATCCCTCACAAACCCCTCACTTGATCTCTCACTCTTCACTCTTACAATCTCTCACAAACTCTCACTCTCAATGATCCCTCTCAAGAGAAAACAACTCCAAAGGCTTTTTTAATAGTTTCTAGGACTCCTTATATAGAAAGGACATGAAAAACCGTCCAAAAAATGGCTAAAAACATGTTTTTCTGCGCACCGGATCGTCCCGTACAAACCATTTGTTCATCTGTACGAACCAATTTCGTCCTGGACGAAATTGGTTCATCCCAGGATGAAAAACTTCGTCGGTACGAACAGTTATATCAAAAGTTGGTTCCGAAAACTGCAGAATGTTGCCAGAAACTGCCATAGTCGGTTCCCATCGTCCTGGACGAACCGTACTTCGTCTGGACAAAAATTTTACAGAGAACCCATCGTCCTGGGATGAAAAATGATTTCGTCTGGACGATCATTCCTTAGAAAAATTTTCCAGTTCAGTTCTTGTCCGTTCTATTGCTCTTACAAGGAGATAACTGATCTGATCGTCCCGTACGAACAATGTTCGTCCTGTACGATCAGTACAAAAACTTTTTCAAGATCTCCTTTAAGTGTGTGTAAATTTATTCACTCAATTACAATCACTCCCTCTCAAATTTAATTCAAATAAAAAGTACAAGCTTCAAATTCACAGAGTATCTCATGCTGAATCTGATTTGAAGTCTTCATAGTCTGGGGTTCGATTTTCCTGAAATATTAGTACACACAAGAGCAAAAACAAATCTTCCAAAAAATGTTAGGAGATAACAACACATAAAACAATAATATTTGGAATCATCAAAACTATACAAGTTGCAATAATGTAAAATATGCAAATAGCAACTTTCCTAACAATCTCCCCCTTTCTGATGATGGCAAAATAATTATTGTTTGTATAATTTGAAAATCTAAGAATCTCCTAAACTCCCCCTGAATTAATGAACATATGAAAATAAGGAGACATTAAAATTATTTTTGTTTTCAAAATTTTTAGAAATATAAAATAAAGAAAACAAACACACATACACTAAACAAAATAAACACACAACGATACGAATACACAAGACACAACAAACAATTTCTCCCCCTTTTTGACAACATCAAAAAGTGAAGAAGAAAAAGACTAGAAATGTAAGCAGACATATGAAAATTATTTAAAAATTTAACCTTTAAAGTGTTTGACATAAGTTATGCAAATAAAATTAAAACATTAGCCAAATCATAAAATTCATAGAATTTAAGAAGAGATATAACATAGAAACTAAAAAGAATTAATCAACACATGAGTATATTTAGACATTTAAGATAGAGAAAATCATTGTAAAAATGATGATATAAAAATTTTATATTTCATATTTCAATATGTAATATAAATGTACATAAGATCAATTTTGAATTAAGAGATTAAAAAATTAAGGAAAGAAATAACTACCACATGTGGCGCTTCGCACATCTTTTTCAATTTTGTGGCACATTTTTGTGCATCTTTTCACTTGTTGGGCTTATTTTGTGCCTGTTTTTCACATTGCAAATCTTTGCAAATTTCTTTTGATTTTTTGTACATTTGTACAATTTTCAAGAGTAATTGTATTCTTTCCAAAATCAATAATCTAAAATTTCAAATCTTTCTAAGTGCATAAATATTAATTGATAAGTGAAATACAAAATAAGAAAACGTCACAATTGCAATAATAATAATAAAATTAATGTAGTCTAAATAAGAGACATGAAATTGACAATCTTAATAATATCAAGTTATAAACACAACTTAAATTTAGAAAATTAGATTTTCTAATGAATTCAATTTTATGTTGCAGTTCAAAGTATAGCACTTGTAAGATCAAAAATTTAAGGATTTTTCATATAGGCTAACGAACATTTCAAACATAGAACAAAAACACTTAAACATAAAAAAAATCTAAAGCAATAAAAGAATAGAAAAACACTAAACAAAATACAAGTACACAAACTATAAAAATTTTCATATTACATTCCAAATGTCTCACAATAAGAAACATGGAATTCGATATGAAAATATTTCAAAATCATACAAAACACACAAAAATTAAAAATAAAAAAAACACATAAAACAAACAAAAATAAAAACACAACTAATAAAAAAATATATACTCAAAAACACATAAACAAAGGGTTTAAACATCATTTTGCTCCTGGTCTGATGATTCAGAAGCTAGATCTGCCCAGGAGATTTTTTGCTTTTCATTATTTTCCCATTTTATAATTTGCTTAGCTTTGCCCTTTTCTTTAGTAGGAAGAGTTCTCAAATTAGGGCACTGACTTTTCAGATGTCCAGATTTCCTACATCCAAAGCAAATAATACTTGAAGAAATCTGAACATTCTTACCATTTTTACCTTTATTCCACTTTTGTTGATGCTTATGCTTGTGCTTTAGTGGACTTTTCAATTTGCTTATTAAGTCATCGCTTTCCTCACCAACTAAGCAACTTTTCTCCATGTCTTCCGCTTTTAGCATTATTGTTTCACATGCATCCAAAAGTCTTTGACCCAAATATTGCTCGTAGGCAATGAGTGAGCCAATCAAATTATCAATAGAATATTCATTCAAATTTTTTGATTCGCAAATAGCAACAACTTTGGCATCAAACTTGTCAAGTAAACAACGTAGAATTTTATTGACTATTTCAAAGTTTGAAAATTCTTTACCTAAAGCATGCAATGATGTTATAATTTGAATAAACCTAGTATACATGTCTAAGATCGTCTCATAAGGTTTCATGCTAAAGAGTTCATAGTCATGCATCAAAAAATTTAACTTAGATTGCTTGACTTCACTAGTACCTTCATATGTAATGCATAAACTGTCCCAAATTTCCTTGCCATTAATACATGTAGAGATTCTCATATAATCTTCCAAATTTAAAGCACAGAACAAACAATTCATACATTTAGCATTTAATTCAGCATAAATTTGTTCTACTCTACTCCATTCAGAAAAAGGGATATCAGTTTTGATTCCATCTATAATACGTGATGGTACAGAATAACCATTTTGAATCATATGCCACATTCGATAATCTATTGATTGCAAGAAAGTAGACATTCGAATTTTCCAAAAATCAAAAGAAATATTTTCAAATAAAGGTGGTCTAACAATCGAATATCCTTCTAACGTTTTACGGTTTCTAAAATTAGCCATACTCATTTTTCAAAAAGTAGTCTAAACTTATGATTTTGAAACAAAGCTCTGATACCACTTGTTGGGTCCAGTTAATTAGGATGTTAAGCCTAACTAAATGTCCCAAGGCTAACCAAGAGGGGGGGTGAATTGGTAATTTAAAAATTATACTTCTACTCTTGGATTTTTAGAAAACCTTTTTAATTATTAATGCAAGTTAAATTTAAAGTTTAAAAAATAAACTTTTCAACCAGAGTAAACAACTTGCAATGAAATTAAATGCGGAAGAAAAATAAGAAAGAACACACCAGATTTATAGTGGTTCGGTCAAACCTTGACCTACGTCCACTCCCCGGAGGCACCCTTCGAGTATTGCACTAATACCACAAAGTGACTCTCCTTTAGCACCCACAGCAAGGCGGAGAAGCCTGTAAAAAATCACTTTCACCTTCCCCGGTGAGGCGGAGTAGCCGGGTTCTTTGACCCCAAAGAGATCTTCTTCTCGCCAAAACTTCCCTCAAGACGACCCTTGAATCCGATGGTACTGAAGTGCAAGTTCGCCGGAGCAAACGTGTGAATATCCCCTTCACACTCCCTTGAAATCCCCTCCAAGGATCTTCTCCCTCTCAAACTCCACCCTTTCCTCTCTCCCTTTCAAGTTCTCTCTTCTAGTTTTCTCCCAAAGAACGAAGACACAATGACTTTCAAAGATACACTTTGTTGTCCTTTTACACTCTCCAAGTGTCGGCAGAGAACCGGACCAATGTTGTTGAACTTCACTTGAGAGCCTTCAAAGGAGATGAGAAGAAACAAAGAGATCTTCTTCTTCAAGTAACCTTGTGAATCCCTCACAAACCCCTCACTTGATCTCTCACTCTTCACTCTTACAATCTCTCCCAAACTCTCACACTCAATGACCCCTCTCAAGAGAAAACAACTTCAAAGGCACTTGTAATAGTTTCTAGGACTCCTTATATAGAAAGGACATGAAAAACCGTCCAAAAAACTGCTAAAAATATGTTTTTCTGCGCACCGGATCGTCCCGTACGAACCATTTGTTCATCTGTAAAAACCAATTTCGTCCTGGACGAAATTGGTTCGTCCCGGGACGAAAAATTTCGTCCGGTACGAACAGTTATATCAAAAGTTGGTTCCTTTTGATAATCAGATGCATGTGTGATATGTCCTAGAAACTATTAAAAAAGCCTTTGGAGTTGTTTTCTCTTGAGAGGGATCATTGAGAGTGAGAGTTTGTGAGAGATTGTAAGAGTGAAGAGTGAGAGATCAAGTGAGGGGTTTGTGAGGGATTCACAAGGTTACTTGAAGAAGAAGATCTCTTTGTTTCTTCTCATCTCCTTTGAAGGCTCTCAAGTGAAGTTCAACAACATTGGTCCGGTTCTCTGCCGACACTTGGAGAGTGTAAAAGGACAACAAAGTGTATCTTTGAAAGTCATTGTGTCTTCGTTCTTTGGGAGAAAACTAGAAGAGAGAACTTGAAAGGGAGAGAGGAAAGGGTGGAGTTTGAGAGGGAGAAGATCCTTGGAGGGGATTTCAAGGGAGTGTGAAGGGGATATTCACACGGTTGCTCCGGCGAACTTGCACTTCAGTACAATCGGATTCAAGGGTCGTCTTGAGGGAAGTTTGGGCGAGAAGAAGATCTCTTTGGTGTCAAAGAACCCGGCTACTCCTCCGCACCGGGGAAGGTGAAAGTGATTTTGTACAGGCTTCTCCGCCTTGCTGTGGGGGCAAAAGGAGAGTCACTTTGTGGTATTAGTGCAATACTCGGAGGGTGCCTCCGGGAAGTGTACGTAGGTCAAGGTTTGACCGAACCACTATAAATCTGGTGTGTTCTTTCTTATTTTTCTTCCGCATTTAATTTCATTGCAAGTTGTTTACTCTGGTTGAAAAGTTTATTTTTAAACTTTAAATTTAACTTGCATTAATAATTAAAAAGGTTTTCTAAAAATCTAAGAGTAGAAGTATAATTTTTAAATTACCAATTCACCTCCCCTCTTGGTTAGCCTTGGGACATTTAGTTAGGCTTAACATCCTATTTACTAGACCCAACACAGGTCCATTACTAATCAAGGAGCAATTATTAAGGAGTTTCTTTGCCTATTGATGGAAAGGTGAGTTATTGTAAAGCAACTTAGAAAATCCCTTTCTCCAAGTTCTTAATTAAAAGTAAGACATTCCCCTTTTTATCTTGGTGAGGATGCAATAGAAGATATCAACAATTTGGATTATATTAGACATTTGATTTGATTAATTTAATGGATAAGTGACATGTCCATTTAATTTCTTGTTATATTGTGATATAAATCTTATTCTATGCAAGTATATGTGTCATGTTAGTAATATAAAAATGAGTATAATATTATTTTAACTTGGATCTAAATAAGGTCCCTCTTCTACTACCTATATGAACTAATTAATTATCTTATTTATTGAGTAAAAGTAGTGTGTTATTGAAAGTTAATAGTTATGGTTCAAGAACAAAATTATATATTTAAAGTACTATGAACCTATGATATTTAAAATGCATATTTAAAATAGTTAGATTTTTGTAATATTACATTATTTAGACTATCACATATGAATGTTAGTTAACGAAAGATATTCTGCACCTTCACACTTTATAAATGGCATTAAAACTTAACAACCTTTTTTTTAATGGAGCTTAGATTTAGCCCAATTAAATGCAAAATATTCAAACTACTTTTTATGTGCACTAAATAGTTAGTTTTACCCCAAGTCTCATAAAGGAGTCTTCCTAGAATACTCAAATGTTCGAAAATCTTATAGAGGATTTAATAAAACGATATTGATGGTAGAGAAGACCACCCATGTAGTTTTTGATAAATATGATAATTCTGAAGGGTCTAAGGTAGAAGAAGAAGAAGTGGTTAAAGTCACCCAAGGAGTAGAATGTACAAATCCAGAAGAAAGATTATAATCTAAAAATACACTACCAAGAGAAAGGAGATAGTCCTTAAGTCATCGTAAAGAACTGATCTTAGAGACCCATCTGAAGAACTTTAAACTAGGCATGAACTTAAAAAAAAAGTTAACCACTCTTCCTTTATCTCAATGATTGAACCCATAAACATAAATCAACCCCTATATGATGAATTCCATATCATAGCTCTTCAAGAAGAATTTAATCAATTTGCTAGAAACGCTATTTGGGACCTAGTTGAATTACCTAAGGGCTAGATTATTGTTGGAAAAAAATGGGTTTAAAAAAAAAATTAATGACTCTTATGTAGTGGTAATGAATAAAGCTATACTAGTGGCTAAGGGGTATAACTAGATAG
This sequence comes from Dendrobium huoshanense, assembly GCA_016618105.1. Taxonomy (NCBI): domain Eukaryota; kingdom Viridiplantae; phylum Streptophyta; class Magnoliopsida; order Asparagales; family Orchidaceae; genus Dendrobium; species Dendrobium huoshanense. The sequence continues at coordinate 72,651,793 of CM028343.1, read as the reverse complement.
AAGGAATTGACGTTGAAGAGATCTTTTTCCCTGTAAGTAGACTAAAAGCCATGAGGGTGTTATTTGCTTTTGCCTTCTTTAAGGGATTCAAAATTGTATCAAATGGATAATAAAATTGCCTTTCTGATTGAGGTAATAAAAGAATATGTGTATGTTAAACAAGTGTCAGGTTTTGAAAATTCACAATTTCCCAATCATGTGTTCAAATTAAAAAAATGCATTATATGGATGAAATAAGCACCTAGGGCAAGGTATTAAAGGCTAAGCATATTCCTATTTGATCACAGCTTCGTTAAGGGGAGTATAGACACCACCCTATTTCTAAAAAAGGTAGTAGAAGAACTTCTCATTATCCAAATCTATGTTTATGATATTTTGTTTAGATCCTCTGATAAAAAACTATGGTGAATTCTCCAAAATAATGATAAGGAGTTTAAGATGAGCATGATGGGAGAACTAAACTTTTTTCTTGGATTTAGCATAAGGAAGAAGGATGATGAAATTTTTCTTAATCAATCAAAAAATATTAAAGACATCCTTAAGAAATATGAAATTAATAAGGCCAAGGGAATTAACACTCCCATGAGATCTACAATTCAGTTGGCTAAGGACTCAAGTGGAGAGTTAGTTAATAAGAAGAAATATAATAAAATAATTGGATCACTTCCTTACTTGAATACTATCATACCTAATATTATATTTAGTGTTTGTCATTTTGCTAGATTTCAGATTGATTTAAAAGAATTGCACTTGACTGCTATTAAAAGAATCTTCAGATATCTCTTAGATAGTCAAAACTTAGGAATCTAGTATCCTAGGCATCACATCGCCTTTGAAATCATAAGATATTCTAATTTAGACTTTCCAATATATAGAGTTGATATGAAAAGAACTTCTAGAATATACGTATTTTGTGGTCAATCTTTAGTGTCCTAGTTTAGTAGAAAATTGAATTCATTAGCTCTATATATTACTAAAGGTGAATACATAGCCTTAAGATATTTTATGGCATAGGTCCTTTGATTAAAGCACCAAATTATAGATTTCAGACTTTCAATAGGTACCATTCCAATCTTATTTGATAACATTAATGCTATATATATTTCAAAGAATATAATCTAACACTCAAGGATAAAACACATATAAAAAAGACACCATTTCATTAGGGATTATGTCGCCAAAGGAGACATAGAGCTACATTGTGCAACCACTAAAAGTCAACTTATAGATATTTTTTTCAAAACAACTGGGATTTGAAACCTTCAGCACCATAAGAACAAAATTAGGTGGAAGAGATATCCATGCTTGAAACTGGATACTTTAAAAATATGAAATATGATTGTTGTGTTTTTGTTGTATTTTTTTATCTTTCAATATTTTATGTTTTATCTTTTATGCATGAGTTTGTTTATTTATTTATTTAAATTTTCACTCCTCACTTTAGTAGTTGAACCTCTCTTTAAATGAAAATCTTACCTAATTTTTGTGTGAGCTATGATTGACTCCTCTAAAATAGTTAAAGAAAGAAAAATTGATGATTAACCCTCTTCCTCTAACTCATTTAGTGGTGTAATTTCTTTTTGAATCAAAATAAATTTTAAAAATCAAAACAAAATTTAAATTAAAAAAATTAGTCATAGAAATGTAGATTTGTTTCAACTTCCCATATTCTTCTCTCTCATATAAATATTTTTGCAAGTCAATGGATCTAATTTAAATTTTCTTAATAAAATTGTTTATCTATATCACATGGATCAGATTTTACTCTGTGGTTTACTCTTCCTTATATAAGAGAGTGAGTTCTTCTTCTCTTATATTTGGAAGATAATCTTACAACTGAGAGTTTTTAAAGATGAAGAAAGGAAGCAAGTTTGTAAAGAAAAGAGGCAAAAATGACCCCAAAACTCAAAAGATGTGTAATGTATGCCAAAATTTAAAACATACACATAATATATAAAAAAATCAAAAGTTTGCAAAGTGCACCAAAAATTGATAAAAGAGGCACAAAATGGGCCCACAATGAGTTAGCTTGCCTTTCTTTCAAATCTTTAAATCTTAGCAGAATCCATGTACCAATTGATATCGTCTTCACTTGAATTTAAAAATCATGATTCTTGATTCATCTATTTGAAATACTATTCTTTTAGATTTATTTCTAACAAGAAGTTTGAAAATATCACATTTTCATTCTTTTTTTTTTAATTATATTTTTTTTAAAAAAAGGACTTTAATTTGTGAGGAATTTAAGCTAGGGTTGACAACCGTTAGTTTTCTAATCTTTCTGGGTTTTAGCATTATCAATACATTTCTTAATAAATTTTTAATCTAATCATGTGGTAAAATTTTCATTTGATTCTATTGTTCGATTCTTCAAAAAAAATTGTGTTTCTTATGATTGCTTAATTTTTGTTATGTTTTGTTTGTTTTTTTATTATTCTTTTAATGCATTTTCCTTCATAAAGCTTTCCTGATCATACATCTCCATCTTTGATTTTTGCCCAAATTGTATAGTATGATTTATATCATATTATAAGATCTTCACAAATATCACCACAAGTCTGATCACAGTGTATCTAATGACTCATATTAATCAATCTTTGGTGATCATACTATACAAACACTTACTTCATCCTGTATGATTCACATAGTTGTAGACATTGGATAAATTGAATTTGGCTAGTACGATATTGAATATCATATCATACTGTACGAACACCTATTCCCAGTTAATAATCATCTAGCTTGACTTCTATGAACAAACATCTTATATCTAATTTTTGAATGGATCAGACTGGATGAATTGATCACACTCGATCATCCATTACAATGTCAGGATTGTTGAATATGTCTCGATCCACTAGTACTTCCAGCCACCACCTCCCCCACTTCAACGTGATCAAGACTCCTTGTTCTAATTTTTTATATTTATGTGATCATTATACTTTTGTTGGTTTTTAGTTCTCTATTTGTTATTATTTCGTCCTCTTTTTTTTTATATATCAAAAGGGGGAGTAGTATGTGTTGATAGCTTATATTTTACTTTAAAATATTTAACTCCATGTTTGTCTATTAATTTTTTCATGTTTTGTTATTGTGTGTTATTTTTTTAAATAAAAATAATTTTTTTTCACACATCCCCTATAGTTGAAAAAATTTGCTTAGTGAGGGGGAGCATAGGGAATAGAAAAAAACTTTTGAATAATAAACTAATGATGTTTTTCATCATAAAAAAGAGGGAGATTATTAGAGATCTGGTTCTAAGTCTTATGATTTTAATGATAACAAATATTATTGGATTTCTCATAATGTTATCTCCTAATAATTAAATTTATTATATATTTGTTTTTACCATGCTAACTAACATCTCAGGACCACAACTCACTAACGATGTCAATCAGCTCATGACTAAGTAGACTAGGATTAAAGTTTATATTTTTAGTCTTTTTATACTTTTTTCCATTCTTGAGTGAATCATATATTCTGGTGGATCCTAAAGCTAAGTAAACTTGCATACACACAATCGAGGGAGTGAGTTAAAGAAATTTCTAATTTTGAACTAATTGTACTGTAACAAATCTGGATCTAAATACTTTAATTTTGATGATAACAAACATTATTATTTTCTCAACACTACCATTATTGAATATCTATTTTATTTTCCCTGTATATTAGCCTTTTAGTTCCACAAAGATCACTTGAAATACAAATCATCTCATGATCAAATAAATTAGGGTTGAGACAATTTGTAATTTCATATCAATGTATTTTTTACCTTTCTTGAGTCAAATCTTAAATATGGTGGACTGCAAGCTAAGTAACCTTGCACACACACACTCAAAGAACGAAATTTGATGAGTTAGAGATTTGTTCTATTTTTGATCAAATAGAATAAGATGATCTGAGATCATATTGGATGATCCATTAAAAAAAGAAAAAAAAATGATTAGGGTATCTAGCTAATTACAAGTGATTAAATTAATTATACTAGATGATCCATATTATCCATGATGATTAGTGTTAATGATGAAAATTGTTGCCAATCATAATTTAGGTAATATTTTAATTTTCAAGTCTGTTATAATTGTACAGGATGATATGCATTATCCTGGATGATTTATGATAATCATACCTAAATTGATCTGTTGATTGAGAGAGTCATTATGATTAAATTATTCAATCATATCGTATAGAATCATCCATCTAGATCATACATGATGATATAATATATTTAATAGAATGATCCCCAATTATAGAAGACAAAATGTTTTAATTTTTTTTCCAAAATTTCCTTGATCTCCTTAATACTTTTTAACTTTGCTTCAGAGAAAATAATTACATTATTTGCATACAACTGGTGAGAAATCCTTGGCCCAATTGAACTCACCTAAATTCCAATATAATCCTCTTTTTCCATAAAAGCATTAGTTAATAACTGAGAGCAAAGAATGAATAAATAAGGAGACAAGGGACTACCTTGTCGGAATCCACTTCTAGCTTTAATCTAACTTGAAGAATTTCCATTAATCAAAATAGAAAACTTTGGATCTTGAACACTCCAAAATAAGGCATGAGAAATTAGATTGAAAACCAAAATAATCCAATGCTTTTTTAAGGGTTAGCCATCCCATAGAATCGTATGCCTACTCCATGTCAATTTTAAGAGAAACAAGACCGTTTGAGGATTTAGAGTACATGAATTTGTGTATAATCTCTTAAGCTACCAGAACATGATCCGTCAATGATCTCCTTTTCAAGAAAGCTGCCTGCTCTTTAGAAATTAATTTAGGTAAAATAGATGACATCCTGTTCATTAGCGCCTTAGCCGCCACCTTATAAATAATATTACACAAACTGATTGGACTAAAATTGTTGGGAGCCAATAGGATGCTAACCTTAGGAATAAGAATAATAAGAGCCTCCTTCCATCTTGGATCCATCTCTTATGTCTCAAAGAAATAATTAACAGCATTCCAAAAATGTTCTCTAATGATCTCCTAATATGCTTTAATAAAAGAGTAAGTGATACCATTGTTACCTGGAGCAATGTAATTACCACTTAGTTTGATTACTTCTTCAACTTATTCAATGGATAAAGCTTTGTTTAAAAACTTTGCATCATCATTATTTAAATAAACCCAGGGTTTTGGCCAGCCTCCAAGGATGCAATTTCTATTTTTACATTTATCTTGAAAAAACTAAATCAATACTTCTTCAATTTGATATTGATCTACCACCAAAACTCCATTTTCATCCTTGATTTTAATAATTAAATTCAATTTCCTTCTCGTTGAAGCATAGGACTCTAAAATTTTGAATTACAATCTCCCTCCAACATCCACTTTACCTTGGCCCTTTGTCTCCACTATGTATCTAGCTGGGCTAGAGTTGAATTGAATTCATACAATTTTACCTTAAGAAACAAGTTTTCCTCCTCCGAGAGTCCACACTCACTAGCTTCTTTATCTTATAGCTCCTCAATTTCCATCAACAAGGATTCCTTCAATTGAAATAGGCATCTATGTTTAGCTTTGCTCCAATAAAATATGTCCTTCAAGGATTTTTCCATTTTGTAGTTCAAAATATCATACATGTTGCCCGCAATTTTTTTCAACCAAAATCCTCGTACCACAGCAGCTGAAGCTTTGTTGATAGCCCAGCTATCTTCAAATATGATTACTTTTCTTGTCAAATGCTAGAATTCCAAGAGATTTAAGAGAATTAGATAATGGTCAGAAGTTACAAGGGGCAGATGCTTAACCATCATTCTATGTAAAGAATTTAGAGCAACCGAGTTCAGAAAGCATCTATCCAATCTCTTAAGAATCTGATCAGCTCTTGATTTGTTATTACACCAAGTAAATCTTGGATCAACAAATCCAACCTCGTGCAAATCATTATAAGACAAGAAGGTCTATATTTCCTTAGGTCCCAGAGAAAGTGAATCTTTTCCCTCCCCTTTTGTCTTCCTTGGAAAGTATACAATTAAAATCTCCCCCTATTACCATAGATAAATCCTTGGAAGATGAGAATTCTAATCTTCCCAACGCTTCCTTCTTTTATAAACATCCTTATTTCCATAGATCGAAGAAAATCTCAATTTCCCCTTGTTTGGAACTTCCAAATCACCAATTACAAATTGGTGTAATGATTTTAATACATAAAACTTGGCAACACTCACCTTCCATAACAACAAAATTCCCCAAGACAATACTTTAAATGGTACTTGAAAAAGGTCCCAATCTGAGCCAATAGGAAAGCCTACATCCTTCCTCTCCATATTAGCAATTTTTGTTTCCAACAAACCAAAACAGAACACATCATGATTCTTAACAACCTCTTTTAAGTATAGAGAAGTCTTCTTCTTTCTAGCTCCTCTACAATTCCAAAAAAACTATAGAAAACATTATTGGAATTGAGGGGGCCCCATCCCCATTTTTTCCACTTCCACTCTCCTACTCTTAGGAGCCAAATTTATAGGCCCCAAGCCTTTGAGTTGCTTTGTACCTTTTTTCTTTAAAATAGTAGAAAATCCATCTTCTTTGCCACCTTTTTTTTTTTTGATACCTACATATTATTCTTTAGGATGCTATCTTCCACTTCTTTAGTACCCTTAAATCCATGAGTCGAGATAGCTATAATTTCTTCAAGGGTAGTAATTTCCCCTTCCTCAATTAAGCCATCTAAGATATCAGAATTATTCTCAATAATAGTAGAAACATGACTTTTAACCTCCATACCAGATTTGATGCATGAATCCTGATCCTTGTCCCGAGTCTCCTGATAAAATTCTAGTACAGGAACACTTAGTTCCTCTCCCATGGATTAATTATGATGTCTAGTAGATAAATCAGTATCATCAGGAATTGAGTGGCCAACTTCTTTAATAGTATTGAACTCAGTTGAAGCTTGTAATCATGTAGAAATAGATTTCTCTGTTTCTATATTCTTTCTCACAAACATTCCAGCATGATGTTGGTTACCACTTTTAAAAACTTGATTTCTATTCCTTGTTCGTCCATAATTGAGATGGACCCATATACATAACCTTCTTTGACATCAATTGTGTTGTCAACTACTTAATTGACATTATTTTTAGAACAATCTACCTCCTAGGGCTTTGAAGGACCTTCCACCTTATTTGAAGCATTATTAGCATGTTGACTATTGATCAAACAATCTTTTTGAGGTGACCAATCCTACCACATTCAAAGCAGAAATTGGGTATCCTCTCATATTCAATTTTTTGATAAAACTTACTAGAGCTTCCTTCCACCCAAACACCAAGAGGAAGTTGTTCATCAATCTTGATGCACACATAGACCCTTCCAAACTCCCTCCTTCCCCATTGAAACCTATTTTCATCAATCAAAATTGGTTTCCTGACCATAAAAGCTCTTATGCAAATGCTTAACTCATCCCAACACTGCAGTGGAAGACTAGGCATCTTAATCCACACAAGAGCTACTAACCCTTTTAAGGAGGTAGGAGAGAATTTTGGCATCCATCTATCAATCCCAATGATATGTCCAATAACAAACCATGGACCATTAGAGAAGACAGCTTCTAATGGCTCTTGATCATAGAATGAACACAATACCAAATCCATCCCCAACATTGTGAGATGGAATTTTCCATAAGGAGCCCATTGCCACCTCAGCTCTGAACTAATAACTGGAAAAGGAACATTTCCTCCAGATACCTTTATCACTAATGATTTATGATGTTTTTGGGAGTTTTCCAATTCATTTTACAAATAAAGCTTTACTATTTTGCCATCATCCGACAAACAATCTCCAAGATCAAGGTTAATAACCTTTATATTTTCCTTTCTACTCCAAGCATGTGATTGAGCATTATTGCTTGATCTTGAAGGGACAGCAGCAAGTCCTTCCACACATCCTCCCAACTCCCCTGAATTACAATTTTAGAGTTTCACCATATCCAAATATGAAGCTTCCATCATACTTTTATTACTTTCACGCTCTACAATTGTTGATGGAATCACATTAACCTGCTCCTTCTAGATGATATCTGCTGGCGGTGCAGCTCCATATTTGAATTCCTCATTAAATTCACCTTCAGGAGATACACAATCCAAATTCCTCTCTAAGATCATAGGTTGTATCTTCGAAGAAGGTGAGGCTTCCCCAAATCCAGATTTCAAAATTTTACCAAAATTGAAATGAATTTTTGAGTTATTTTCCATAACCACATCCTTTCCTTTTCCAATAACTTTAATTTGTTTCTTCTTAGCCAGTAGCAATCCTCCTTCATTGATAGTTAATGGTTTTCCAACCTTTGATAGATTTTTTGAATTTTGAACAAAACCAAAATTTTCATCTCCAAAAGTCAATGGAGAAGACATAAATGAATGGGCCGAAGAAAAAGAAATACATGAAGCAAGTTGATAAATGTCTATTAGACCACTGGCCATCAGTTACGGGTGTCCCTCCGCCGCCATCAGAAGCAACAGATAAACCGCTAATAAAAGAATTTGAAAATTACACAGAAAACTTTAAATTTTCTCAGACTCTCTCTCTAGTTTCTCTACTTTTTATCAATTTTTACTTTGGTTATTAAATTAATAACAATAATGGTAGTTGAGGAGACCACACATGTTGTGTTTGATGAATTTGATAATTTTAGAGGGTCTCGGATATAAGAAGAGGAAGTTGTAAAATTTACCAAAAGCATGCACCAAGGTATATCCTCTAGCAAATGTCTAGTGATAACATCCATGACTAAAGCAAAAAGATATGGAGACTTAAGCTTACCTTCAACTCCCTCTCTAGTCTTATCAACAAGAAGAATATCATCAACAAAAAGCATGCACCAAGGTATATATCCTATAGCAAATGTCTAGTGATAACATCCATGACTAAAGCAAAAAGATAATCCAACTTTACCTTCAACTCCCTCTCTAGTCTTATCAACAAGAAGAATATCATCAACAAAAAGCATGCACCAAGGTATAACCTCTAGCAAATGTCTAGTGATAACATCCATGACTAAAACAAAAAGATAGAAAAAAAAAAATGCAATACCGATTGAGAGAGAGGGAGATGCTCGGCAGCACGCGACCAGGAGAGAGGGAGATGCTCGGCGAAGTCCGGTGACCGTCGGCGGCGAAGTTCGGTGACCGTCGGCGACGTCAATCTTCGGCATGCACCAGGACGGAGGGCGACGGGCGAAGCAGGCGAGGTGAGAGAGAGTAACGAAAAGAATGACGGCCCAGAGGGCTCCGATTCGTATTTTAGGGCTTTTAGCGGCGGCCTTTCCGGCGGAACGTCCGCCGGTAATGTTACCGTCGGACCATGTGCCGGAACGTGTTCGTTGAGTTTAAATAAGCCGGTGCATTAATCCGTCGGAATGGTTTCGTTGAGTTTAAAAGAACGTTTTCGCCGTAATCTGCGCCGGAAATAATCCAGAGCCTTTTCACCGGCGTTTTTTCTGGCGCATTGGACGCCGGTAACGTTCCGGCGTTCATTCCGCCAGAAAAAATGCTGTAAACTTTACGTCGCATCATTCCTCCGAAACCTGCTCCGACAATGCCGGCGCAAAAAAATCCGTCAGAAATTCCGACGGTAATCACGTGTTTTCCCGTAGTGAAAGTCACCCAAGGATTGGAATCTACAAATCTAGATGAAAGAATTAAGTACGAAAATATTTTGCTTAGAGAATGGAGATATTATTCAATTCATCCTAAAAAACTAATCTTAGGAGACCCATCTGAAGGTGTTAGAACTAGGCATTAACTTAGAAAAGAGATAAACCACTCTGCCTTCATTTCAATGACTGAACACACTAACCTAAATCAAGCATTTTCTGATGAATTCTTGAGTAGTAGTGAGGAATGATTATCACTATTACATGAGGTAAACCGATCTATCGTGCAAGAGAAATTGAATCAATTTATAAGTAATGATGTTTGGGAGCTAGTTGGAAGACCTAAAGACTAGAGCGTTGTTGGAACAAAATGGGTTTTTAAAAATAATATGGATGATTCTGGAGTAGTAGTGAGGAATTAGGAAAGATTGAATAATTAAATAAAAGGGATTTATTTTAATGAGACATTACCCCTATAGCTAGATTGGAAGCTATTAGGATTCTACTAGCTTTTACTTATTTTAAGGGATTCAAACAATATCAAATAGTTGTTATGAGTACCTTTATAAATGGGTTAATAAAGAAAGATATTTTCATTGAACAACCCCATGGATTTGAAAATTCAAAATTTCTTAATCATGTGTTCAAATTAAAAAAGACATTATATGGACTTAAATAAGCACCTAGGGCATGATAAGAAAGGCTAAGCACATTTATACTAGAAAGATCATTTGTTAGTGGAACATAGACATTAACCTATTTCTTAAAATGGTAGGAGATGAATTATTGATTTTTCAAATTTATGATAATGATATTCTGTTTGGATCTTCTAATAAAAATGTATGCGTTGAATTCTTCAGAATAATGAGTATATAATTTGAAATCAGTATGATGAGAGAACATACTTATTTTTTAGGGTTTAATATAAGGCAAAAATATGATGGGAATTTTCTTAGTCAATCAAAATATATTAAAGATATCCTTAAGAAATATTTGGGGGATAAAGCCAAGCCAATCAACACTCCTATGACTTTCATTATTTAGTTAAACAAGGATTCAAATAGAAAATATGTTTATCAAAAGAAATATATAGGAATAATCAGATCACTCCTTTACTTAATTGCTAGCAGACCTAATATTATGTTTAGTGTTTATCTCTATGCTGGATTTTAGCCAGACCTAAAAGAGTCTCACTTGACAGTTATTAAAAGATTTCATAAGTATCTCTGATGAACTCCTAACATAGGAATCTAGTATCCTAGTCATAACACCTCTTTTGAAATCATATGGTATACTGATTCAAATTTTATGGGTTGCCAAGTTGATAGAAAAATTACTTCTAGAAATTATTAATTCATAGGACAGTCCTTAGTCTCCTAGTCCAGTAGAAAATAAAACTCAGTTGCCCTGTCTTCTACTGAAGCTGAGTATAATGCCTTAGGAAGTTGTGTGGCTCAATTCCTTTAGTTAAAGTAATAAATTCTTAATTTAGGTTTACTTATAGGCATAATTTTAATCCTCTGTGATAACATTAGTACCATCTGTATTTCAAAGAACTCAATCCAACACTCCATGACCAAACACAATGATGTAAGGCTTCACTTCATTAGGGACCATATTACTAAAAGAGATATAGAGCTACATCATGTAGCCACTCAAACACAGCTCGTTGATATCTTTACAAAATCATTGTCCTTTAAAACTTTCAACATCTTGTGAACTAGATTAGGAGTCATAGATATTAATGCTTGAAATAGTTACTTTCTATTTTTTGGTTTTTCTTTTATTTTGTTTGAGTGTCTGTTTTCTTTATGTACTTCTATTTTTTTTTTTATGTTGTTTTTCCCTTTAGTTTTTCATAGGAATTAGATAAGTGGTCACTACTGGTATTGATTTCTTAAATGACTTTTTTGCCTTGTTTTTGGTTTTGAAAATTTGTAAATAATGATTGACCTCCCTAAATCAGTTAAAGGAAGAAACATTGCTTATTGTTTCTCTTCCTCTAACACCTTTAGCGGTGTAATTTCTTTGTGAAGTGAAAGTCTATTTCAATATTAAAAGTTGGACTTTGAAATTAAGATCTTTTCTATCTTCTTACAGTAATCTATCTCATATGAATAAAATTCAAAGTTGTTAAATCACTTTCAAGTTTTCTTGATAAAGTTGTTGCATTTATCAAATGAATATAATTATGATTTTTGGTTTATTCTCCATTATATTATAGAGTGAATTTTTTTCTCTTATATCTGGAAGATATTCTCATAACTAAGTGTCTTTAAAGGATTTTAAAGGGAGCTAGCTCACAAAACTGATAAGGGGCACAAAATGAGTCCAAAGAAAACTAAAAAGATGTGCAATGATTGCAAAATAATTAAAAGATACACAAAGTGCATAAAAAATCAAAAGATGTGCAAAGTGTGCAAAGTAACTAATAAGAGGCACAAAACGTGCCCACAAAAAAACAAGCATCCTTCTCTTTCAAACTTTAAATCTTAGAAGAATTGATGTGTCACTTGATATCTTCAAACACTTGATTTTTAAAACTTATGATTTTGACTAATTACTTTGCCGTAGTATTCTATCAGATATTTTTCTTAAACAATGTCTTGAACAGATCAATTTTCTTACCTAATTTCTTTTGTGAGTTAGATTTTTGTTTTCAAAAGATTTTTACCCTATAAGAAGTCCAATCTAAGGTTAACAAGATAAGTTATTCTAACAATTTTTGGATTTCAGTGTTATTAATTCATTTCTTACTAATTTTTAATCCAAATACAAGGGATATTTTTCATTTTATAGTGTTAATCAATAAAAAAAGGGATTTTTTTTTGTTTTTATGATTCCTTTATGTTTTTGTGTTGTTTTATTATTTTTATTTTTATCTTATAAAAATCATGTTCATCACTTTCCACATCCTTAAATTTTTTTTATTTTATTCACGTCATCCAGGATGAACCACATCGTCTTGTACAACATGAATAAAAATACACCACTTTACTCATAACACATCCAACAACTTGAATTGAGTCAATTATTTGTGATCATACTTGACGATCATTATTTAGTCCTAGATGATCCACATGGAAAAAATGGTTGGACAATTTTAATTCTATTAGGATGATCAATTATTACACATCATCCTGGATGATCCACATGTTCAACATGTACGATGCACCTTATCAATGATTGTCCAATCTAATTTCTTAGGATGATCCCCTATATTTAATTATCCTTGATGATATTAGGTCGGCCTGGATGATATGACCACCTTTTTGATGATTTGGTTGGATGATATTATTACACTCGGTTGTCTAGGATGATTTTTCCGACCTTATATAAACAGTCAATTTTCACTATTTTCTTTACCACAAAATTTTCCAATCCTTCCTCCCTTTCACACAAAATCACAAGTCTTACAAATGGTGGGTGGCAAAAGATCTAGGATATAGGCTAGCAGTTTATCAAGGAGGGAAAATAATCCTCATTTTATTGAGGAAGCTAACGAAGTGGACTACCATCCCTACAAGAATGCTGGCATAACCTCTTCAAAAACCATTGATCAAAGTATTTTGAATTTCATGTACTTTATCTCTTTTTCAGAACAACGCTTAATTCTCTCCTCACACTGGCCTTCCCTTTCAATTACATACTCCTCTTTTAATTTTATGCAAATCTTCACATCAACCAAGCCTTCAGTGCTCTACAATCTTATATTAATAGGAGGCCCATAGAAATTATGTCTCAAGATTTACATGACCTCCTTGACCTTTCTACAATTAGAGACAAGATCCATATCATTATCTAAGGTCCTGATTTCAACTAGGTGTTTGTTAACCATGTCCTAAGGGAACTAATGTCAACACCTATATAGCCAAAGTTAAAAGATAAGTTAAGGAAGCCCAAACCATCCAACACATTCTTTGCTCTTTTATTTTTCCTAAAGCAGAGGATCGAATTCATATCACACCTATTCTGTCCCTCACCACCTACTACATTTTAGCTCACCAAGATTCAATGCTGCTAATATCTTAATTTGATACATAAAACATCAAACCAACATTAGGGATTTTGATCACAAAAGGAAACCAAATATTTCCTTAGGACATATCATTGCCTATATCCTTAAGACAAAATATAACCATCAATATCCATACCCACTTGTTCTCCTCCATATTTTCTTTTCTAATATCTCCTTTCACACCCTTCATAGTACTCATTGCCAACATGTGCGTGAGGAGCCTGAGGAAGAAGACGAAGGACCTATTCCTAAACCTATCCCTCTCTACTAGCACTCCCAGATTGATGAGCTAGTTCAGAGGGTATACTAGTGGGAAGTCAAATTTGAGTTGTATGTCACCCTACAATAGCAAAAACATGATCATTACGTTGCTAGGTTTGAGGCAAGCACAACCCAGCAATAGCATCAGCACGATAAGGACATGGCCAAGTTTGGGGAGTAGTTTTGTTCCCTACATCAATTCTTTTAGCAAAAACCACCACCACCTCCACTTGATCAGGGTTTGTCCATATACTAATTTGTTAGTATTTGGTTCTAGTCTTGCACTTATTATCTTTTATGTATTTTGTTCCGTATGATATTTTTCTTGTTCTCTCATTTTTTTGGTAATAAAAGGTGGAGTAATTTGTTAGGTTGTATGCTTTTTTTTTTTTAGTGGAATCTACCTTATTTTACTACTGTTATTTTTAGTTTTCCATTTTTGTTCTTCCTTTCTTTACTTGAAAATTAAAAAAAAAATTGCTTCATCTGAAACTTTTAACAGCAATATTTACATCATCAAAAAAGGGAGAGATTATATTAAATCTAGATCTAAATACTTTGATTTTGATAATAACAAACATTATTGCTTCATCACCGCTATTACTATTGAATATCTATTTTGTTTTCGCTATTTAGTAACCTTTCAAGTCCACAAAGATCACTTGTAATGCAAATTAGCTTAAGATCAGATAGATTAGGGTTCACACTATTTGTAATTTTATATAAATGTATTTTTTACCTTTCTTGAGTCAAATCATGAATATGGTGGAACCTAAGCTAAGTAACCTTGCACACACACTCACGGGGAGAAATTTGGTGAGTTAGAGATTTGTTTTAAATTTGATCAAATCATACAAGATGATCTGAAATCATACTAGATGATCTGTTAAAATTAGATACCCTAATTAGTGCATCTGGCTAATTACATGTGATTAAACTAATTATACTGAATGATTCATATCATATAAGATTAATAAAAATCATACCTAAATTACATCATTATGGATGATTTATGACAATCATACCTAAATTGATTTGGTGATTAAGAGAGTAATTAAGGTTTAATTATTAAATAATATTATACAAGACGATCCATCTAGATTATAATGGATGATATAATATATTTCATAGGATGATCCCAATCATCCATGATAGAAAATTAGAACTTTACTCTAATCATCCAGGAGGATTATCTTGGACGTCCCAAGATATTTTTGGGATGATATGGAGATCGTCACCCATCATCCATTGTCGTGCTAGATGATCAATATGATATGTTGATCTAAACATTCTAGATGATCGTAAGATCGTAATAGACAATATGTATAAATACTTATACTGGTCATACAGAGCAAATGTGATCGTCCTGAATGATTGGGCTATTTTGTACTAAGCATATATGATGATCTGTCAGTCATCCTGGATAATCGATTTTGCATAATTAAAAATTAGGGCTTCTTTTCGAGGCTCTCTATTTAAGCAATAGTATTAACCCTTTGGTTAATCTTTTGCTATGGAGTTGATCCAATAAGGAGCTTAGAAAAAGAAGAGGGAGTTCTTGAGAGAGAGAGATCATTATGATGGGGAGTTTGTGAGGGAATCACAAAGCTTGATTAAAGTAAGGTGTTTGTCATCTTCCTCAAGTTTCTCCATGGGTTCCTTGGTGGCTCTTAGGAGATCATATCATTATTAGATCAATATTCTCTTCCTACTCTAGGAGGGAGTAAAAGGGTTCTACGGTTCTTTACCTTTACCAGAAGGGCGATAAAGGATTCAAGGTTCTCTACCTGACCGTGTCGGGGGAAAGATTTGGTTAGGGCTTCTCTACCTTGCTATGAGAGCAAAAAGAGAGTCACTTCCATTTAGTGCAATACTTGGAGAGGGAGTCTCTAAGGAGTAGACGTAGGTCAGATTTTACCAAACCACTATAAAACTCGGTGTGTTCTTTCCTATTATTTTGATTGCATTTTATTTTTGCACTTTTCTATGATTTGCTCTGAGATTGAAATATCTGATCATATTGCTATCATAAAAATTGTTTTCTTCTACATCAAGAGTTATTATTTTATTTTTAAATATTTAAAAAGATCAAAATATTTTCTTTTTGTTTAAGAATTTTTAAAATTACCAATTCACCCCCTCTTAGTTAGCTTCAGGTTAGTTCTTTAGGGTTTAATGCCCCTCATGAACTTTCACGTACAGTACGATTTATATAATACTAGATGATCATTAAACTAGAAAACCCTAATTCGGCCACCCAATGCTAATTGAGATTGATTAAAAAATTCATACTAGACGATCATTATCATACAGGATTCATATAATACAATATGATTCGTAAGTTATAATTATGATATTCAACCATTAATATTAATTTAGGTAATATTTTAATATTCAAATTTATGTATAATCATATCATACAATATGATTCATATCATGTGATAAATGACAATCATTACTAAATTGATCATGTGATAAAGGGAACATTCATGGTTAATTTCTTTGATCAAATCATACAAGACAATTTGACTGACTGTACTGTACGACCCGATTTCTACATGGGATGATTATTAATCGCTGCCCACTATACTGAATGATTATTTATGTTATTCATACTAATTATACTAGATGATGCTCTCAATCATTTTGTATGGTCAGTTCACCTCCTTGATCTAATCATACATCATCCATCTCCTCATACAATACTAATAAGAGTATTTTGAACTAATCATACAGTACAATTTTGGATCACAATGGATGATCAGAGATTCCAGATTAAAATTTAGATCTTTTTGAGAGGCTCTTAATTTAAGCTCTCTTATTATCTTATTTAAAAAACTTTTGCTTATAAGTGTCTTGAGAGAGCATAGAGAGGAAGTTAAGGATTTCCTCGGGAGAGAAGAGAGGGAGAGCTTATTGTAAGGGAGAGTTATGAGAGATTCACAAGGGCATTCCTAGCAATGTTCTTCCCTGTCTTCATCAAGCTCTTGTCTTGATCCTTTTGGTGGCTATGGGGAGACTTTCTGCAACACTAGTTCTTGGTTCTCTACCAACTCTAGGAGGGAGAAATTGGATTATTAGTTTTTTGTAAAAGTACAACAAGGTTGTTGGACTTATAGAACTAACCCGAGGCTAACCAGGATGGGGGGAGGGTGAATTGGTAATTTAAAAACTTTTTTAAACACAAAGAAAATTTCTTCCTATTTAAAGCTTTTTCAACATCTAAAAGTTGATAGCATTATCTTTTGATGCCGAAGTAATTTAATTTTATAATAACAAAAAATTAAAGTTTTTTGTTCATGTAGTTTTCACAAAAATAAATGCAAAAAATAAAATATGGTAAAATAAAACTAAGAACAAACACACTAAAAATTTACAATGATTTGATCGACCTGACCTACGTCCACTACACGATGTCACCCACTCTAGGTATTTCACTACACTTTTAGTGACTTCCCTTTAACTAGGTAGAGAAGCCCTTACTAAATCTTTCTACCAATATAGTGTGGTAGAGGACCGTACTCCTCTCACAGGTAGAAAACCTTAACTCCTTTTCACCCTCCTTATAAGGCAGAGAACCTTGACTCCTGTTTACCCTCCTGGTGAGGTAGAATACTTGGAATCACTTTTACCTTCCCTGGTATGGCAGAGTAGGTGACTACTTTGACACTAAAGAGATTTGCTTCTTCTTAAAGCTTCCCTTAGGACAAACCTTGAATATGATGGTACTAAGGTGCAAGCTTGCCATAGTAACCCTGTGAAACCCCCTGCACATTCCCTTAAAACCCATAAGGATCTTCTCCATCTAAAACTCCACCCTTTCATCTTTTCCTTTTAAAGTTCTCTCTTCATATTTTCTCTAGAAGAATGAAGACTCAATGCATGCCAAATACACTTATAATATCTTTAGAGAATGATTACATATATGGCTTGAAAAAACCCTAGACTTAATTCTAACATCAAATATCATCCAGTATGATCTTGAGATCATATTATACAATTAATACAAAATAACCCTTTTAGATAATACAACCAGCATCTCATTATATGATCAATTCAAATATTTGTATAGATCGTTCGGAACAATTCTACGATCGTGCGACATGATTAATTCAAGATACTATAATAATTATCTAGTATGATGTGATGATGGGTATCAATTGACATATCATCCCGTACACCCCTCAAGATGTTTAGTACGATCTCCTATACAATTAAAAGAAAATTATGGTTTTCATCTTGGACTATGGCGGATCATCCCTTGAAATAAAAAGATCATCCAGTACGATTGTCATTGATCATCTTGTAAAATTTGATTGAACAATTTAACCATAATTAGTCCCCTAATCACAGGATCAATTTAGGTATGATTTTCATAGATCATCTAGTATGATGCATAACATCTTTGACGATTAGAACAAAATTTGAATCTTAAAATATTGCCAAAATTATGAATGGTGGTTATTTTTTATGATCGTAATTGATCATCCTGGATGATCTAAATCATCTAGTATAATTTGTTTGATGAGATAATTGTGCACTATAATATAAAATATATAATATGATGAGTTCAAAATTTAAACTTCTAGTTTTGACTCAATCTCACTCCTCCTAAGTGTGTTTGTGCATGATCACCAAGATAACATACACCCTTATAGGACTTGACTCAAGAATAAAACATACATTAATGAATATTATAAAAATCTTTATATCTAAACCTATTATACTGAATCTTAAGCCTTGAGTCTTCATTTGAAGGTGTATGGTGGTCTTAAAATATTAGTAAACACACAAATAAATATACATTATAAATTTAAGTAGACCTTAGGATGTGAGCTATAATGTTTGTTATCATAAAAAATATGAACTTGTGAGCTCGAGTTGTAACTCTCTACCATCTCTTGGAGGGGGAAAAAGAATTTTAGATTTCTACCTTTATTAAGGAGGGTGAAAAAGCATTAGCTCCCCTACCGCATTGGTTTGGTGGAAGAGATTTTTATTTGGGTTTCTTTGCCTTATTGTGGGGATAGAAGGAGAGAAACTAGTTTATTGTAATACTTGGAAAGGAAGTTTACATGGAGTGGACATAGTCAGATTTTATTGAACCACTATAAAATATGGTGTGTTTATTTTTATTATTTTTTCACACTTTATTTTTATGTGATTAATTGTTTGGTTAAAAACTTTGATTATTTCATTGTGAAATAAATTTTTGTGTGCATCAAGTTATAAAAAGATTTAATTTTTGTTAAAGAAAATTTTAAATTACCAGTTCACCCCCCTCTTAGTTAGCCTCGGGCTTATTCTAAGAGGTTTAACAACCTACTCAGACTTTGATGGCTTTACTCTTAGAGATAGGAAATGAAATGAACATATACAATAAAAGGTTGGAGTAGCTTGTGTGGAAGATAAGATTAATGGAGTCACATTAGATAGTTTGGTCAAATAAAATAATTGCCTTCTGATGATCAGGTTAAGAGAGTAGATATATTAGATTTAGTTTATGTTAAGAAAGGTAGGGTAGACCTAAAAGGCTTGGTTAGAAAATATATATTAGAAATGACCTTTCTTTATTAAATTAAATTATGAATTTGAATCTTAACTATATATGAAAGAGAAAATGGATTCCTGTAGCCAACGCCGTGTGGTGGGATAAAATCTTACTGTTATTGTTATATTGTTGTTGAATTGTGATATTAATTTAGTTGAAACAAAAGTAATTATTTCAATAAATTTTAGTAATTTTAAGAATATTTATTCTAAATTAATCTTATTCTATAAATAGTCTTATGAGTTCTTATTATATAACTCTCATTAGTAATTAAACCATAGCGCAATAATGATAATCAAACTATCATGATAAAAATATAATCATAAATTAATAAAGTTTGAGGCTTTGATCACCATGTCAAGGGTAAACTCATCTAAAGAACATGCAAAATTATTCAATGTGAGGGTTGTATAATTTCCCTAATTTTGAATAATATGATTTGTTGTACAATTACTACTTATTTGCTATTACTTAACATGTGATTCCAATTATTGAGCATGTGAAATAAGTTATTAATTTGATATTGATACATAATAATTAGACCTCATGTTTACAATTTTTTAAAACTCCTAAATAACACTTTCTACATTGTTATAGATTTTGAATTTTTTTTTAAATATATCTACGTTACTGAGATCTTTATTGTTTAGATAATACTACTATGACATTTAGGTTGAGAATGATTATTTACAACTTTATCATCTTGGCATCCATATTGTACTATTTTATAAGCATTATTGATATAAGATGTGTTTTACTATTTTTCGCACATATTTATGATCATATTGAGTGCAACTATTTTGAACTGAATGATTACTTTCATATTCTCTCTTTTTTGTGGTTTGACTTCATTTATAGGATTCTAGTGATCTATTGGGGTTTTAAGCTCATTATATATAATTTTAATTTTTTAGGTTAGGAAAGATGCTCAGGAGTATGGGACTAATTAGATAAAGGTTTCTTCAAGTTTTCTATCATTCCCTTTAATTATTATTTTATAGAAAGGAGTGGACAGACAATATGTTGTAATTATATAAGTCTTACATATTATATATGATTTTTTGCAGTAATGAATAAAGATGTATATTAATATTTTGATCAATGAATTTATTTCTACTAGAAATTTATTATTGTAAGAAATTATATAACTTAGGTTATTACCAATAAAAATATAAAATATATAATTATTTCTAATTTGAATTCTGGGGCATGGAAAACTTTCGTATCAGAGAATGATTTTTGGATGGATTGAATTGTCAGCTAAGTTATAGGAATTTATTATTGAATGGGTAAGAATTTCATAGATTAAGGTACATTATTTTGCATACATAATCGATTATATGGGTGAATTGTTCAGAAAAAATTGTACAAGTGAACAATTAAAATGGATCCATTAGAGGAAAAAAAATGTATCAAATGAACATCACAACATTATTCTAATGTTGTTAGACAATGTTATAAAGTTGGATAGCATTATAACACATGTAACGGGATATATATTGAGCAATCTAACTTGAAGCAAGGAAGAAGATGAGGATAAGCATTTATAGACATTTCATGCACTAAAGCCTTAAATATTCAAAGGAGCTATAATACACTAAGCACTAGAAGATTAGCTGCTATGCATAAAGAAGATCTTCATTTGTGTATAGTGCCTAGAGAACTGAAAGGTTTCATTATGTACATAACAATCTGAAGGTGACGTAGAGAGATGGAGGGTAATATAATAGTGGAAAACTAATACAAAGATTACTTTGGAAGTATATAGTAGAGTGTTTAAATTATGGTTTGTACCTCCATTGGTTTGATGAAAAATATAAGAAGCTTTCATTAGGCCGAAATATGGATGTAAGATATTTATGTAGTATGAAGTTAATTTACTGCATATGCTAGAAATACTCCTTATTTGATCGACACTATTGAAGAAAAATTTTATAGATTTCTACACGAATTGAATTGGGAGTTGTGGCATCCATTAGTACCTTTATTTATTCAGGAGATTTTTGAGTTGGTAGAAAGGGAAAAATTGATATATATTGATTAGAAAATACCCTCATCTAGGTAGGATTCGAGAGGGAAGAGGGCCGTAGGTGAATTGAGAAGGGACAAGGAAAGTGATAGTAATAAAAGAAATAGATTTGGTGATTCGAGGAGGGGATCAATAATACCCAACAATAGCTACAATATTTATATCCATTAGTGACTAAGATAGTCAAGTCAGTGTTACCTAATTGAAGGGTCAATGTTTTTTATATGTACAAAAATGACATAAGCTAACAGATAGTCCATAAATGGGATCTAGAGGAATAATTAATTCAAGAGTAGGATAGTTTAGGAAAATTAAAGGATAGAGGACTAAAAGATTGGAGCTTTTAGTGAAATATAAATAAATGAAGTTAATGATAGAGCTGCTAGTGGAAGTTAGAGGTAGTTTAAAACACTAAGATTGATAGCACCTACTCTAGTGAGGCCACAAGTCTACAACTTGTAGTACCAAGAATGCTAACCATGACCTAAGAGTTTGAATGGTAAGAATAAATTTCAAATAACTAAATGATATATCACTTCATTGCATATCAAATGACATGTGATTAAATGAATTGTTTGACTATATGATAGAAATTTATTTTTTGTTTGATTTGGATTCTCATAAAAGATTTTTTCAAGTGATTTTAACTTGATTTGAATTTTTTTCTAAAAATTAATTTTGAAATAGATTTTTTGTACTAATTTTATTGCTTTAATCCTTAGTAAAAATACCAAGGATTATATTTTTCTATGCTAGGTAGATTATAACAACCTTAATTTTAAGTAATATAAATTTCTAATTTGTTCTACAAAGTTTTCTATTGGAGCACTACTGTGTTGTGCTTTTGGGCATAGTGGTGCTAAGAAGAAAAAGAGAATTTTTCCTCAAGGCTATAACTCTCTTTTAAAAATAAATTTTGGAATCACATGTTGTGCTGTGAGATTGGGCCAATTTGGTACCAGGGTGTAGGGTCACTTGAGCATTGTGGTGCCTTGCAATAAAACAAGCTTACAAATATTTATTAAATAGACATTTGATGAACACTCACCCTCACTCAGCTGGCTTGCCATGGAAGGAAAGGAAAAAGAGGAGAAGGGAAGTGGAGAGAGGAGTGAGGAAGCTGTATTTTGGGAGCCGATTTGTTTTGCTGTTTATAAAATATCTTCAAATCATTTTAAGGGATTTCTATCCTACCTCTTTTTTCAAAGATTTTGATATTATTTTAGTTTTCTTAGATTGATATTTATTTTATTTTGTACTTATTTAGTGAACTTCCACCACAAAACCTTTGTTATATTCTCATGTTGATTATTTTTGCCATTTTAAGTATCTAGTTTTATATTTTTGCAAGTTAAGATTATAGTTATTGCGTTTTAAGAGATTATATTGAAATAATAATTTTAAATTTTTGTTTTGAATATCATGTTAATACGAGAACTTCAAATGAATTTGGTCATGCAAATGAGCAATAATTAGTTACTAATATTTTTATAATTTGCATAATAATGTACATAAAAAAGAGTAAAGACAAGTTATTCATTCAAGTAAACATGAAATTATTTTATACATGTACATAATGGTAGGCTGATGGGCTTTCCTTTAGATGCTATGATTTATGGTGATATTCTCTACTAATTCACATGATTTACTGATTCAGAGTTATAAGGATTACTATGTCGAAGGGAAACTCTATTTATTGAAAGCTAATTATCCATAGAAAAAACCATACAAGCTATAACTCCTTCCTTATTTAGCATCATTACTTGGGCATGATTTATTATACTTTTACTATTGATTTACTATTACTGAGCATGTGATTTACTATATATTGACCCTTTTCAAGCATTGAGTTAAGTTGTAGGGTTCTAGTGACCTATTGGGCTTTATATGCTTTTTTGTTTATGGTTTAATTTTTTTAGACCAGGGAAGAGTATCAAGAGTGTGCGACTGATCAAAAACATAAATCTTCAAGTTTTATTTCATTTTATCAATCATTATTCTTTTGTAGTGAGGAGTGGGAATATAATATGTTATATTTCTATTAATTATGATATTATATAATTTTTAGTGTAATGAATACAAATGTATATTTAGGTTTTGATCAATATATTTTATTTTCATTAATATTTTATTATTGAAAGAAGTTAGATAGCTTTGACTATTATTATAAAAAAATTAAAGATACTATTCTTTTCAATTTATATTTTTGGAATTGATAAGGAGTTAGTTAATCATAAGTACTATCCATCTCAATTTTAAAATGTTTATAAGCAGCATAAATACTTGAATGATATAATGGTTTTAAAAATTTAGAAAGTGTTTCAAATATCTAACGTGTAAAATAAGTCTAATTATAGTGGATGTATTTGAAAAAGATTGAAGAGTGTGTGTACAAGTGTATATCCAAAATAAAAATGAGTTTAATGATAGGGTATGCTTAAAAAATTGAATTACTTGGTCTGAAGAGGATAATTAATTCAGTAAAAAAAATACAAACAAATGTAGTATGAGTAAATCATATAAGACTTAAAATGAAGGCTTCTAAGTTGAAATTTTAAGATTAAGCGAGCATAGTCCTCCCAATGTGGTATGCTTAATTTAGGGGATAACAAAGTTAAAAGTGCATGGATAAACTAATAATATTTTAATTAAGTAGCTTAACTGAATTACGTTAGATTTAGAGAGAAAGGATGATCAAATCAATGAGTAGATGGAGAAGCTGGTGTTCTTGTATTTGGAGTATTGAATTTGCTTGGTGCAAAGTGAAGAAGTGCAGAAGGTGTTGTAATCCAAATTTTGGATCCTTCCAAAACCTTATTGTATAATATTTATTACGTTATCATATATTTTTCAATTTGTAATTAAATATTCATTCAGTGAAATAAAATGCTTATAATGTTTATTATGTGTATCAACTTCTCCATTAGTAGCAAAACATTTATTTTTTGAATATATGATTATTTCCAAGGCATATAATGCTTAGAGTAGATTCAATCATTAATGTATCAATGTTATTTTTAATATTTCCATGTTTGAACTAGCTTATGTATAGACTATACATAAATTAAAAACATAGCATGAATTAGAGCCTTAATGGAGGAATATAAGTGTAATTAAAGATTATAAAACATAGTCCGACCATAACATAGATATAAGGTGGTTCAGTTTATGAGTTATTAAGAAGATAGAAGAACTAAAGTTAGGAATATTACTAGCTAACACTATAATGAGATCAATAGATATAAGGAGTGTTATTACTCTAATTCATATAAATAATAGTAAGTAATCCTCTCTAAAATATTTAAGTTCTTTAAAAAATTTATAGGTTTGGAAATTCTCAAATAAGTTAATTCTTTTTCTTTAATTTTAAGCTTTTTTACTTTTAACATGTGAACCCTTTTCAAATCATTTAGCAAGATAAAATTAACTGTTCAGTAGGAATAGTATAGTGAACTTAGGATAGTTCTAGTTTGTTCCTTATGAGATATACACTCTTTGCATAAATATATTACTTTGCATGACATGTGCACTATAAATTCTATGAGGTCACTTTTTTTTTTTAAATAGCAATGAATGCATTAAAAGATAAAAACAAAAACTAAAGAGTTGATTCCTCCTTCAACAAAGTAACAAAAGAAGGAGGAATCTTATTACAATTCAAATCTTCCCAAACAAAGCTACTAAAAATAGAAAGGTTAGCACACAAATCCGCTAACTTGTTGCTACCTCTTTCTACACAATTAAAGATAATATGATTAAAAACTTTAAAAAATTCAAACTCTTCCATCCCCTTGAAGTCATTAAGCCAAGCTTTTTTAAGATTCTTCATCACATTGAATTGTCTCCTTCTATGATTACTCCCTTATATTTGAACATCCAATCTTTGATAACTCCTTTCAAAGACTTGATTGCTAACATTTCCAATTGAGAAATATTCCAATGTATGCATGAATCTCCAAAAGCTAATAAAAACCACCCTTTCCATTCACAGATAACCCCTCCTATACCAGCTTTATGAGTGGATCAAAGTGAAGCATCTACATTGATTTTTAACCAATTAAGTGGAGGGGGATACCAAGTATTCAACAGTCTAAAAGACTAATTAGCATCCCTTAATTCCGATTTTAAGTTAACAATCAATTTAGAATTTGAAGAAAAGATGACAGCATTAGCAGCTGTAGACTTTGCACCTTCTACCGCTTTATCATGTACAAGTTCGTTTCTAGCTTTCCAAGAGAGGTACAAAACATTACAAAATAAATTGAGAAGCATACCATTTTGTTTTTCCATTGAATCCAACCAAGTATAGCATTTATCAAAGTTTTGAAATATTGGAATCTGAAATCCCCATTTGTTTAACTGTGAAATAACCTCTTTCAGATTGCTGCGAAGAAAGAAATTTGAAATCCCGTGAATGCTATGAGGTCACTTAAAGGTGGAAATGGCTTAACATGATTGGTGTGAATTTGTTCTTTAAACAATCTTTTGCTTAAAATTTAAAACTTGATATAGGAAAGAATTTAAGAGATTAAATGGTTCAAACTAAAAGAGAAGGAATATATATGTGGGTATTGAACGAAAATAGGCTCCTTTAGCATATAACTATGTATAGAAGCAATTCTCCTTTACCACTGGTAGAGAATAACCTTTACAAAAACTTGAGGAATCTCCCTCTTCTAGCCTTTTCTGCCCAACAAAGAAGCCATCACTTTGTTCACCTCCTCAACCAGGAAGAAACGTTTTTCCATCCTCTGATCTCCTTGGCCTAATGAGGATGCCATCCCTCTATTTACTTCTCATAATGTAAGAGATACAATCCCTACTAAAGCCTCCATAGCCTAGTGGAGATACTAATCCCTAGCCTCTAAGACTTCTTTTGCACCAAAGACTTTTTATTTGAGTTCCACTCCAAGAGCTTCACTAAAACAATATTGGAAGACCCAATTTACTGTATAGATGAGCAACCGTGTGACCCCTATTAATCCCCTTGTCTCACTCAAGGCCCTCTTTCTCTTTTATCCTCACCTCGTCTCTCTCCCTTGTGAAATAGACTTTCTAAGCTCTTTCCATAGAAGAAAATATCTTTGAATGCTCAAGAATTCTTTCCCTAAAAATATATTAAGAGCTTATAAAGTGGGATTTTAAAAATCCTAATTTTCATTTTAAGCCTTCTATCTGTACAGTACGATGCATATAGTTAGTGACAATATATAGTTAGTGACAATATATATATATATATATATATAGTATATAATGTAGGAATAAGAAAATAAACATCCAATATAATATTTATATTCTTCAAAATACAAAGTCGGGAACCCAGATTGTAATAGTTTCCCCCTTTTTAATAATGAAAAATATTTTTGGTTGGGATTTAAATTTGCAAGTTTAATTTTTAATTTTTCATTTAATTTTCCCCACACTAAAATTCTTCATTCAAACATGGAAAAATATAGGTTTTTTATTTAATTTTGAAACACACTTTTTTTTTTTTTAAACAAAACATAATAGTATACATACTGAAATAACACTAATTGAAAATACATTTATTAAAATATAGGCTCAACCAACACTACACCTACTCCCCATTTTGAGATCATCAAAAATAGGAATTAAATATAGGACTAAATTAGACAAGAAAATAAAGTAAAATAAAAAATTAAAGTATAAATAACACAAGCAACACATTATACACTACTCATCAAAATGTTCGTATTCAGGTAGTGGTGTTGGTGATTGGAAGTAGTATTGTATAGAAGTGAATTGATCCTCAAACCAAGCATGATTTGCCTTGTGTTGTTGTTGCATCTGCTCCTAGCGATAGGTGGACTCCTTTCAACATTATGTAAACTACTCAATATAGGCATCAACTTTTAGTTTTAAACATTCAAATTACTTACTCCAAGCATCCAGGGTTTAATGGTAAGCAAGAGGGAATGAGGTTATGCATGTGCTCCCCTTGTTGCTTCTTCCTCCTTAAAGTTGGATGCAACCACTCTTGGTATTTCTCTATGCATGTAAATATAGATAATATGAAAATTATCAATGAAGAGGTTGGGATGAAGATCTAGTAGTGCAAAATAAGTCATATTATATTATTTTAAATAATGTGTTTGATAATATATGTATTCAATATCATGATGCTCATTTAAGGTTGATGTTGAGGTAAAGGAGAGTTCATAATGGTGGTGTTGATAGTTCTCTAATTATAATATAAGGATAATGAAAGAACATGAGGGGCTTGACTAGTGTTTGACTGGTGGAGATACTCAAGCTAGTCATGAACTGTAATGGTAAATTACCACTTACACACATATGATTCCTTAGATATGTAATCAAAAGTAATATAATGATTTGTAAAGAATTCAAGTAGGAGTTCAATGTTGTAATGAAAGGCTAAATAAATTAGAAACTAAAATATGGTACTAATGAAGAGATCAAGTACCTCGTAAAATATGATTTCTTGTTCGTGCAAATTTGAATTAGTGATTCATGCACTTTTGAATTAGTGATGGAATCGTAACTAGATCTTTCATATGTTGTATTATCTTTCTTACTTTGGAATCTATCGGTAACTCTTTGGTGGAGACCTAATCTACCTCTTTTGTGAGCCAAATGAAAGAAAAGAAGAGGGTGTTGGCTTGTGAGAAGGGAACTGATTAGAACTGTGAAGTAGAATGTAGTGAGAACTCTTTCATTTATATATTTGGGGAAATCGTACAATATGATTGGTGGATCGTATTGTTTGATCAAGTTCATCCTAAATGCCTTATAAGTAATGTGCAATCAAGTTCAAATTAAATAGAAAGATAAGGGATCATCCAGTATGATCTATTTAGTTTCAATCATCCTTAGGAGTATATGTATGACAAGTTGACAATATATATCATACAAAAAAAAAAAAAAAGAGTAAATTATACAATACCAATAATAAGAGTTTGTTGTCTTGAGTAGTTACTTTTGAAATATATTCTTTTTAATAGTTATATCCTATGTGTATTGTACAATACGATCTTTTTATCATATGATGTGAATAATGTTATAAAGTTGTGTGATTATCATAGATAATTATAGAAGTATAGATACAAATAAAAAATATTGACAAACATCATAAGAGCCCAATATGTATAAAAAACAACATATGACACAAAATGTATAGTATAAAACTAATATAGATGTGCATAAATCCTAAAACACCAAATCATACAACACAAATGACACAAATATAAACAAGCATAAATAACAATCACAAATACATCATAGTTTTAGCATTCAAGGACCCTAAAAGTCCTTATGCACTTATATAATTAACACTGCGTCTAGTCTTAAGTGTGATGAGAGTATCATAATTGAGAGGTTTAATGAAAATATCTACTAATTTATTTTTATTGTTTACATGTTATAATTCTATATCTCTATTGGCTATGTGATACCATATGACGTGATATATAATGTCAATATATTTAGTACATGAATATTAGATAGGATTTTTACTTATGTAGATCTTTCTCATGTTATTACACATGATAGGGATGATATCTATGGACAATCCAAAATCAAGAAGATATTGATTTAGCCAAAGAATTTGGGAAACATAATTTCTGATATATATATATATATATATATATATATATATATATATATATATATATATCTTCTAAGGTGGATAGGGTTATAGAATTTTACTTTCTACTATACTATGCAGTTAAAATTTATCATATGGATTGATTTGTTACTGAGGAGCCTTTACTATCTACCTTATATCCAACAAAATTTTAGTCTGAATACCCAACTAGGAAAAAGGTCAAATAATTATTAGAATAACAAATACCTAAATTTTGGGTGCCTATTAGATACCTTAAGACTTTTTGGATGTCATTCATATTGGATTCCTTATAGTTAACATAAAACCTATCACAAGAATAAAAAAAAAAAAAAAAAAAATATTAGGACAACTAGCAGTTAGGTTAAGTAAGTTATTACGAATCTGATTTCAGGGAATAGAATTTTGATGATATCAAACACTTCTATTTTCTCTATGAATTCCTTGCCTACTAATGTTTCAGGTCCACATAATCAAACTGCAATTGAACCAGCTCAAGATTGGGTAGATTAGGACTGAGTTAGTTTGTAATATATGTCATGTGTGTTTTACCTTTTCATGAGTCCTTTGTAACAATGTGGGTCTTGATGCTAAGTAACTTTGCACACACACACTTAGGGAAAAATTTTTAACTGTTTTAGAGTTTTTTGTTTTTGATCACATTATCCGAGATTATCCAAAAATGAACCTGGACAATCAATTAAAAAAAGAAACCCTAATTAGGGCATTCTGGTTAAGGCAACCGTAATTAAGCACATCATTCCAGATGAGGTTATCATCGGCCTGAATGATAAGCTTAAATAAAAAAGAATTTGCCGCCAGATCCTTTTAGGTATCTTTTATTTTTGGACATCATCCAAGACATTATCCTGGACGATGCAATATAATTATATCTAAATTAATATGGTAATTAAGGAAAGAAATTAAGGTTTGATGGCTCGATCATATCATCCTAAATGATCTCAAGATCGCCTGAGATGATCAGTTCACTAACCTTAGTTATTCATTGATGAGCAAACATCTGCCTGGTTCTATTCAAGGCGATGCTCTGGACAATATGTATTGAATTGAACTAATCGTCTGAGACAATCGTGAAATTGACCTAGGTATTCAAGTTATTTTTACATGTTCCAGACATCCATTCAGGGTGATGGTCTAGATGATATTTAATGACTTGTATTAATCGTACATGATGATATCCTATCATCATGGATGATATGAACAAAAAACCTTCATCCCAAATTGTCCTGGCTAATTGAGCTAAATATGTATTGATCATACATCATGGACAATAATAATGGTTTATTATAATTAAGAGCTATTTTGAAGCTCTTATATATAAGACCTCTTATTTTATCCAAGAGAGTATCCTTTACTACTGTCTTGACCTGAGAGAACCTAGAGGAGAGGGAGAGAAAGGGATAGAGAAAGAGGATCTTATGAGGGAGAGTTTGTGAGGGGTTTCACAATGGTTACTCCAAGGAAGGATCCAAGTCATCTTTGAATGTTCGTTAGGGATGTTAGGCCCTATGAATTGGCACAAAGCTAATTAAGAGATATAATTGGTAAAAAATATCTTTCAATTAAAACACAAATCAAAACCAATATCACCACAATAAAAACAAAAGTGCGGAAATTAAATGCGGAAATAATAAAGGAAAGAACCCACCAGATTTATAGTGGTTCGGTCACACCTTGACCTATGTCCACTCCTTGGAGGCACCCTCCAAGTATTGCTCTAAACTAAGTGTCTCTCTTTTTGCCCCCACAGCTAGGTGGAGAAGCCCTTACAAAATCACTTTCACCTTCCCCGGTGCGGCAGAGTTGCCGGGTCCTTTGACACCAAAGAGATCTTATTCTTTGGCGAACTTCCCTCCAGACAAGCCTTGAATCTGATGGTATTCAGGTGCGACCTTGCCAGAGCAACCGTGTGAAACTCCCTCTACACTTCCTTGAGTCCCCCCTCACAGGATCTTCTCCCTCTCTCAAACTCCACCCTTTCCTCACTCCCTTTGAAGCACTCTTTTCAAGTTTCCCCCAAAAGAATGAAGAAACAATGGCTACCAAAGACACTTACCAAGTGTCATGTAATAGCTTAAATAGAAGATCTCAAAACAAGATCATTAATGTAAGTTGCTGACTTTATCGTCCAAGACGATACTAATATCGTCCTGTACGATTAGTGCAAAATAAGCCCATTCAGCTGGGATGATTTGAGACGATCAGAAGAAGTTTATTCATATAATCCAGGATGATAATATATCATCCTGGACGATCAGAACAAATCATAGAATATCATCCTGAACATCACCCTGAAAAATAGCTGTCCGATGTCCAATCGTCCAGCATATCGGCCAAGATGATCTGGCGATTGTCCAGGACGATTTGATCGAGGATTCAAGTCATAATTGCTTCCCTTAAATTCCTTAGAAATTTTGAAAAATTGTCCTAGATCGTCCTGGATGATATTTTATAGTCCTGGACGATCCACCTATACAATGTCATAAAATAAGTAATTCCTAAATAGATCTGGCGACAGATTCTTTATGTTTTGAGCCTATCATCCTAGCCGATACAAAATCATCCAGGATGATATGTTTTGCATAAAGACGACTGCTTAAATGAGGATGCCCTAATTAGGGTTTCTGCTTTTGAACAAATCTTCTAGGCCGATATAAATATCATCCCGGACGATGTTACCAAAAATAGTAAACTCTAGGGAACATTTAGAAAATCTTCCAAGTTATAAAGCATTAGGAACCACACCAAATACAATAGACTCAAGAAAGGAAAAAGTGTATAAACTAACTCAGACCTAGTCTACCCAATCTTGAGCTAGTTCCAAATTGCAGTCTGATCGTATGAACTAAAATATTAGTAGATAAGGCAGTCGTAGATAAATAAGAGTGTTTGCTATCATCAAAATCATAAATCATGAAAATAGATCTGCAACAATTTCCCCCTTTTTTATGATGGCAAACACTACAATTTGAGTTTTCAAAAAAGAACATTTTCTCTTAATCTCTCTCTCACAAGAATAACACTTTAAAAATATGGGAGATAAAAATATTTTTGTTGTATTTAATTTTTTTTGAAAGGAAAAAAGATACAAATTTGACAACAGTACAAAAATTAAACAAGAGTACGTTCTCCTCCTTTGACATTATCAAAAAGAGAAGAGGCACAAAAACAAAACGATTAAAAGAAATTAACAATCCCTGATCTAGTGAACAAAACAAATATTCTTAAAATGAGAAAGTTACCTCTTGGTTTTAATCAAAAACTTAGTAGAATTATATTGACAACGTATAGCCCAGAAAAGGTTAGAAATTCAGAGTTAGATAATCCTAGCTCAAGTTCTTTTAAAGGCTAAAAAACTTTTTAATCCAATATCCAAATCAAGAAAAAAATGAGAAAAAAAAACCATTTATTTTTCAAAACTCCTTTCATAAAACATATCTAATAGAAGATCAATGCACAAATTGCTAAATCAGGAACAAAAATTTTCAAGCACAAGTTTCGTACATATCAAGGATTTTCTTAGGCTTTTAGTAGTATAATAAGAAATAAGCATATTTTTTTTTTGTGGGCTCATTTTATGCCCTTTATCACTTGAATGACACTTAGAGCATCTTTTTATTTTAATACACTTTGTGTATTTTTTTTTTAATTTGGCATCTTAGCGCATCTTTTAGTTTGGCATCATTGACCACTTTTTTTTTAATTATTTTCAAAAAATATGTTTTCTTTCTTATATTTTCAAAACTAAAGTAAACCCAAATTATTGACAATACGAATAACTTGAATAAGAAAATTTTATGGTGGATTCAACAATTTTGCAAAAGATTCCTATGCGATAGAAAAAATGTAGGGAGATGAAAAAAATCAGTTTCAAAATTCAATTTAAAATATGATGAAGATTTTGAATCAAAAGTAAAATAACCTCTTTAAGAAGAGAGAAAGAGAAACAAAATCATAAGTTCCCTTCCTCTGACTGTTTTAGAGAAATCGACCACAACTTTCATAAGAATTCAAGAAAAATATAGGAGGTAGATTTTTCATTTTTTAGAAAAGTGATCGTGTGTGTTGATCAGAGATAAACCCAAAAAAAATAATGAAAAAAGAAAAGAAAGAAAAAGATAAAAAAAGAAGAAAAACACAAACAAAAGATGAAATAAAATATGCAAAAAAAAAATATAAACAAAGGTTTAAGCACCATCTTGCTCCTGGTCGGATGCTTCAGAAACCAGGTCTGCCCAGGAGATTTTTTTCTTTTCATTATTTCCCCAGTTTAAAATTTACTTCGCTTTTCCCTTTTCTTTCGCAGGAATAATTCTTAAATTAGGGAACTAATTTTTTATATGTCCAGGCTTCCTACATCGAAAGCAAATAAGATTAGAAGAAATATTAACAACCTTACACTTTTTACCTTTATTCCATTTTTGTTCATGCTTATTCTTTGGTGAGCCTTTCGATTTTCTTATCAAGTCATTGCTATCATCACCAACTAAGCTTCCTCTTTCTATATCTTCAGCTTTTAGAACAATCATTTCACCTGCGTCCAAAAGTCTTTGACCCAAACTTTGCTCGTAGGCAATGAGTGAGCCAATATAATTATCAATAGAATAATCATTCAAATTTTTTGATTCACAAATAGCAACTATTTTAGTTTCAAACTTATCCAGTAGACAACGAAGAATTTTGTTAACTTTTTCAAAATTTGAAAATTCTTTTCCTAAAGCATGCAATGATGTCACAATTTGAATAAACCTAGTATACATGGTGTAATGAAAAATAGTTCAAAATCATGCATTAACATATTCAACTTTGACTGCTTGATTTCACTAGTGCCTTCGTATATGGTGTGTAGTTTATCCCAAATTTCCTTACCAGTAGTGTACGTGGATACTAACGTAAAACTTCAGAATTTAAAGCACAGAAAAATTAATTTAAATATTTTACATTCAATTGAGCATCGATTCGTTCAACTCTATTCCATTGACTAAAAGGAATGTCAGTTTTAATTCCATCTAAAATACGTGACGGTAATGAATAACCAATCAAAATCATATGCCACATACAAAAATTAATTGATTGTAAAAAAATAGACATGCGAATTTTCTAAAAATCAAATGAAATATTTTCGAACAAAGGTGGTATGGTGATTGAATAACCTTCTACAATATTATGATTTGAAAAATTAGCCATGGATCAAAATTCAAAAGCTTTTAAAAACTTAATTTTTGAAAACAGCTCTGATACCACTTGAAAGTTCGTTAGGGATGTTAGGCCCTATGAACTGGCCCAAAGCTAATTAAGAGATAGAGGTGAATTGGTAAAAAATATCTTTCATTCAAAACATAAATCAAAACCAATATCACCACAATAAAACCAAAGTGCAGAAATTAAATGCGGAAGTAATAAAGGAAAGAACACACCATATTTATAGTGGTTTGGTCAAACCTTGAACTATGTCCACTCCTTGGAGGCACCCTCCAAGTATTGCACTAAACTAAGTGTCTCTCCTTTAGCCCCCACAGCTAGGTGGAGAAGCCCTTACAAAATCACTTTCACCTTCCTCGGTGAGGCGGAGTTGCCGGATCCTTTGACACCAAAGCGATCTTTTTCTTTGGCGAACTTCCCTCGAGACAAGCCTTGAATCCGACGGTATTCAGGTGCGAGCTTACTGGAGAAATCGTGTTGAACCCCCTCCACACTCCCTTGAGTCCCCCCTTACAGGATCTTCTCCCTCTCTCAAACTCCACCCTTTCCTCACTCCCTTTCATGATCTCTCTTCAAGTTTCCCCCAAAAGAACAAAGCTACAATGGCTGTCAAAGTCACTTACCAAGTGTCATGTCATAGCTTAAATAGAAGATCTCAAAATGAGCTCATTAATGCAAGTTGCCGACTTTATCATCCAGGACGATACTAATATCGTCCTGTACGATTAGTGCAAAATAAGCCCAATCAGCTGGGACCATTTGAGAAGATAAGAAGCAGTTTGTTCATATCGTACTGGATGATAATATCTTCTTGGACAATCAGAAAAAATCAGGGAATATTGTCCTGAATATCGCCCTAAAAATTAGCTGTCCGATGTCCAATCGTCCAGCATATCGGCCAGGGCGATCTAGCAATCGTCCAGGATGATTTGATCGTGGAATCAATTCATAATTGCTTTACTTAAATTCCAGAGAAATTTTGGAAAAATTGTTCTGAATCATCGTGGATGATATTTTATATTCCTGGATAATCCACCTGGATGTGCCCAAAAATAAGTAATTCCTAAATAGATCTGGCGGCAGATTATTTATATTTTTGAGCCTATCGTCCTGGCCGATACAAATTCATCCAGGACGATATGTTTTGCATAATGACGACAGCTTTAATGAGGATGC
Organism: Dendrobium huoshanense; assembly: GCA_016618105.1. Taxonomy (NCBI): domain Eukaryota; kingdom Viridiplantae; phylum Streptophyta; class Magnoliopsida; order Asparagales; family Orchidaceae; genus Dendrobium; species Dendrobium huoshanense. The sequence goes on along the minus strand of CM028343.1, from coordinate 72,616,326 downwards.
CTTAATTAGGGTTTCTACTTTTGAACAGATTATCCAGGCCGATATAAATATCGTCCCGAATGATGTTACCAAAAATAGTAAATTGTAGGGAACAGTTAGAAAATCTTTCAAGTTACAAAGCTTTAGGAGCCACACCAAATATAATAGACTTAAGAAAGGAAAAAGTGTACAAACTGACTCAGACCTGTAGAGAGAATTGCTATTTGCATGTTTTACATTCTTGCAACTTGTATTGTTTAATGATTTCAAATATTATTGTTTTACTCCTAACACTTTTTGGAAGATTTGTTTTTTTCTCTAGTGTGTACTAACATTTCAGGAAAATCAACTCCAAGCGTTGAAGACTTCAAATTATTCATTTGTAAATTATAAGTTTTTAAATGAGAGAGAGTGATTGTAATTGAGTGTTAAATCACAACACACACTCTTGGGGAACACGTTTTGTGAATTGATCGTACGGGACGAACCTGGTTCGTACGGAACGATCATATCAATTAACCCTCAGAAGAGCAATGGATCGAACAGGCGAGTAAAAATTTTTTTCTAAGTCCTAATCTTCCAGGATGATTTTAATATTCGTCCCGGGATGAACATCTCTGGATTCTCACCTTGCACTGTTCATCCAGATGAAAAATATGGTTCGTACCAAGACAAAGCTCTCTGTTTGAGATCGTACAGGATGAAATAAATTTTCATCCCTGGACGAAACTCTCTATATGCGATCGTACATGACGAAATTTATTTTCTTCCCTGGATAAAACACTCTGTATAAAATCATCCCAAGACGAAACCTGTTCGTCCCAGGACAAACTGAACCAACTTACATCAGTTGGTTACGTCCTGTAGAATTTTGGGCACCAACCTATGTAATAACTATTTTGTACCGGACGAATATAGTTCGTATAGGATGATGAGCATGTACGAACATAGTTCGTACCAATATACATTAGGATCATTTCCGACACTTTAAGTAAAATCGTCCAGGATGATCCACGATCGTATGGGATGATCCACTACATACATAATTGAAAACTTGTAATTTTTGGGCAGTTTTTCTTATCTTTTGTATATATAGTTCAAATTAGACTGCCACCCAATATTTTTGCTCATTGATCTTCGTGCCTATTGGAAGAAGAGTAAAGGAGAGAGTTAGACAGAGCAGTCAAAGAAGGATTTCTACCACTGGAGCTTGAAGGCTTTGCATTGTGTTCAAAGTTAAGATTTCCTACTTGTGACTTGAGATTACTTCACTATTTTTCTTTCTTCCTTCTAGACTTCTTGGGAAGAGATCTGTCAAGGAGATCCGGTTCTCTACCGACACTAGGAGAGTGTGAAAGGACGAAGGGTTATCTTCCCACACTAGGAGAGTGTGAAAGGACGAAGGATTCTCTGCCCACACTAGGAGAGTGTGAAAGGACGAAGGGTTCTCTGCCCACACTAGGAGAGTGTGAAAGGACGAAGGGTTTTCTTCCCACACTAGGAGAGTGTGAAAGGACGAAGGGTTCTCTACCAACACTAGGAGAGTGTGAAAGGACAACAGTTCTCTACCAACACTAGGGAAAGTGTAAAAGGATGATGGTTCTCTACCGCACCGGGTAGTGGTGAAAAGAGTGTTTGTAAAGGCTTCTCCGCCTTGCTGTGAGTGCAAAAGGAGAGACACTATTGGTATTAGTGCAATACTCAGAGGGTGCCTCTGGGGAGTGGATGTAGGTCTGGTTTAGATCGAACCACTATAAATCGTGTGTCTTTTTATTTTACAGCTTTTTATTTTTTGCTTTTAGATTTGTGTTTTAAAAATTTGTGGTTGAAAAACTTTTTATAAAAAAATTTATTAAAGTTTAATTTTGATTAAATTTATCAAAAGAGGGAAAATTTTTAAATACCAATTCCCCCCCCCCCCCCTCCCCTTCTTAGTAGCCTTGGGACATTAACTTAGGTTTAACAACCTATTCACTAGACTCAACAAGACCTAGTCTACTTCAGTCTGATCGTGTGGACCTGAAATGTTCTCTGCATCACCAGGGTTGGTGGAAAGGAGGTTTGTAAAGGATTCTCAATCTTACTGTGGGATCAAAATGAGTGTCACTGAGTTTAGTGCAATACCCAGAGGAGAGGCTCTAGGGAGTGGACGTAGGTCAAGTTGACCGAACCACTATAAATTTTTGTGTTCTTTATTACAACTTTTTCCTCATTTAATTTCAACACTTTGATTTTTTTGTGGTGAACTTTGGTTTAAATTTGTGTTTTGCTTAAAGAAAATTTTAAAATACCAATTCACCCCCCCCCCCCCCCACCCCTCTTGGTTAGCTTTAGGATAGTTCATAAATGCTTAACATCCCTGTCAAACTTTCAAGTGATATCAAAGTGGGATTCATAAAATTTAATTTTTGAAAATATTTGAATTTTGATCGATGGCTAACTTTGTTAATCTAAATACTGCGGAAGTATATTCTATTACACCACCACCTTTATTTGACAATATTCCTTTTGATTTTTAGAAAACTCTTATGTCTATATTTTTACAATCGATTTACTATCGCATGTGGATGCTTGTTAAAGATGGATATTCATGACCAACTAATGAAATAAATGACATTAAAACTGAACTTTCTTTTACTGAATAGACTTTTGATGATAGGAATTTAGCACAACTTAATGCAAAATACTTGAACTATTTTTTTGTGCTTTAAAATCAAAAGATTATATATGTGTTTAAACTTGTACTACTGGTAATAAAATTTGGGATATATTGTATATTACTTATGAAGGAACCAATGAAATTAAACAATCTTGGTTGAATATTTTATTGCATGACTATGAACTTTTTCATATGAAACCTTTTAAATCAATTTCTGAAATTTATACAAGGTCTACTCAAATTATCACCTCATTGCATGCCTTAGAAAGAGAACTCACGAATTATTAAAAAGTAAATAAGATTTTGATATGCTTGACTATTTCCACTGATGCGAAGATTACTGCAATTATTGAATCTAAAGATTTGAATACTTATTTTGTTGATAACTTATTTGGATCACTCATTACTTTCGAGCAAGGGGTGAATTATAGAAACCTTAATACAGGTGAGAAAAAGATGTACAAAATTATGGAACTGAAGGCCAACAATATGGACACTAATTCTTCCAGGTCTAAAAGCTCTTCCATAAAACTTAAAAACTCTCTTCCATTTACTAGAGAGTGAATATTTCTTCTCTAATATCTAGAAGATATATTCATAATTGACAGTTTTTAAAAGTTTTAAAAAGGGGTCTAGCTTAATAAAAATGATAAGGGCATAAAATTAGACCCAAAAAGAAAAGAAAGTGAAAAGATGCACAACGATCACCAAAAAATTGAAAGATACATAGCGTATCAGAAATTAAAAGATGTGCAAAGTGCGCCAATCAATTGATAAGAGGCATGAAATAAGCCCACAAAAAGCAAGCTTCCCTCTCTTTCAAACCTTTAAATCTTAGAAAAATTCATGTGTCAATTGATATTTTCAAAGGCTTGATTTCAAATTTCTTGATTATGAAAAATTACTTTGGTGAATTATTCTATAATATATTTTCTTTTTGGAACCAAGTTTTGAACGGATCTCTTTTTCTTATCCAATTGGTTTATCCTAAGTAATGTCTTTTGTTTTTAAAAGATAATTTTTCCCTGAGAGAAGTCCGAGCTAGAGTTAACAGAATCAGATATTCTACTATTTTTGTATTTTGACGATGTTAACTCATTGTTTTACAAGTCTTTAGATTCAATCACTTGGAGATTTTATCATTTTCATGCCTTGTTTATTTAAAAGAAAAAAAAATGATGAAAAATAATTTTTTTTTTCTTTTCTTCATTTCTTTTTTTCTCTTCTTTTCTATCTTTTTCATATTTTAACTTTATCTTTTAATGGTATTTTTATGTTTTTAGGGCCTTCTCTGATCAACTACATTCACCTCTTGAATTTCATTTTTTGGTCACGTCGTCCTGGATGATTTTTCTATCATCTTGGATGATGCATTCAATGCACTCCTAACCTTTCATCTGATGGCTAATATATTTTCTCTATTTATCATCATCATGGATGAATGTTTATCATCTTGGATGATTTAATAGTATCATGCATTGCTTACTGTGATTGGCCCGGACGATCCTCTTCATCCTAGATGATATTCTTAAATCTTTGCTCAATTATGGGTAATCAACCCATAAAATCCACTTATTCATCCTGGATGGTACACGTGGCAATATGCTTAAATCCTTTAAATTCAGCTGGTGTGATCAATTATTGATGATCATCCCGGACAATCCACCTTTTCGACTTGTACGAAACATATGTCAATTCTTTAAACATTTTAATTTTTGTTGGTATAATCTATTATTGTGTATCATCCTGAATGATCCACTTAATCGGCTAGGATGGTCTTCTTTTTTAACAGTCATCCGACTTGACTCCTCGGGATGATCGCCTGTGTCTTATCATCTCGGATGATATCTGATCATCTTGAATGACTTTACAACCTTTTTGACCAATCATCCCAAACATAATTATTGCACCTGATCATCTTGGATGATTCTATGACCATCTTGGACGATCAGATCATTTTTTTTTAAAACTAAGACTCTCACATGATTTTTTTCACCCAAGCCTTCTACCTTCATACTCACTCCTAATTTTTTTATTTTGCTAATCATGGCTAGTGGAAAAAGGTCTCGCATGCCTTCTGGAAGCTCCTCGAGGGCAAATTTGGACCCTCGATTCACTGAGGCGGTCAATCAAGCATCCTATCTAATGTACAAGATGGTCGGGATCACTATATCCCAAACTGTCAATCCTCACATCCTTTCTTATCATGTTCTTGATTTATTTTCTCACACTACTCTCACTTGTTTCGCTCCTCTAGCACTCATAGCTGGATCAACTGGTAGAGCGGTTCGACCAGTGAGAGACTCACTTTGAGACATATGTTTATGCATAGAAGCACCAATTTGCTAAGGATGTTGCTAGCTTTGACTCTTACATGGCTCACCAGCAGCGCCAGTATGAACATGACATGGCCTAGTTTGGAGAATAGTTTGCCACTTTTTTTAGTATCTTTCAGCCACCACCACCACCACCACCTCTTTTGGATGATTAGGGGTCATCCTTCTTTTAGTTTATTTTCATGAAATTAATTCCTTTCTCTTATTGTAGTTTGATTTTATTTAGTAGTCTTTTCTTCATTTCTTTCCTAGTTTTCCTTCTCCTTTTTATGTTGTCAAAAGGGGGAGTAGTTGTATTGTTTATTCTATTGTGTTTTAAGTTAGATAGTTGAACTGTGTTTATTTCTTCACACTGTTTCTATTAAACTGCTTCGAACTGCTTTAATTATTTTTGTATTTTCCATCATCAAAAAGGGGGAGATTATTTCAAATTTGATTTCAAGAAATAAAATTTTGATAACAACAAATACTTCTACTTCTCTATGACTGTCCTACTAATATTTCAAGTCCACAAGATAAAACTATAAGTTGAACCAGCTCAAGATTAGGTAGATTACGACTAAGTCAGTTTGTAACATATGAAACTATATCTTTTATCTTTTCTTTAGTCCATTATAATATTGTGGGTCCTGATGCTAAGCAACCTTGTAGACACACACTTGGGGAAATTTTTTTACTATTTTAGAGTTTTTAGTTTTTGCTCACATCATCCAGGATGATCCAAAAAATTCTCCTGGATGATCAGTTAAAAATAGAAACCCTAATTAGGGAATCCTGGTTAAGGCAGCCGTCATTAAGCACATCATCCTGGATGATATTCATATCGATCAGGATAATAAGTTCAAAATAAAAAGAATCAATCGATAGATCTACTTACGTATATTTTATTTTTGGACATCATCCTGGACGATGCAATGTAATTATGCCTAAATTAATCAGGTAATTATGGAAAATAATTAAAGTTTGATTGCTCGATCATATAATCTTGGAAGATTATAGGATTGGGTGGGACGATCAGTTTAAAAACCTTAGTTGTTCTTGGAAAATGAAACTTCAGTTAGCTTCTATTTTGTACGTTGCTCTAGATGATATGTATTATATTAAACTAATTATCTAAGATGATTGCTTGATCAGCCTGGACGATAAGGTTATTTTTCCATCATCCAGACATCCGTTTAGGGTGATGTTCTGGACAATATTTAATGACTTGTACTAATCATAAAAGATGATATCCTATCATTATGGATGATATAAAAAAAACCTTTTAATCGTCCCGAATCATCTTGGCTGATTTAGCTAAATTTGTAGTGATCATACAGGACGATATTTATATCATGCTGGATGTAATGTTGGTTTGTTGAAATTAAGAGCTATTTTGAAGCTCTTATATATAAGACCTCTTGATCTACCCAAGAGATTATCTTTTGCTATTGTTTTGACCTGAGAGAGCCAAAAGGAAAGGGAGAGCAAGAGAGAGAGAGAGGACCTTCTGAGGGGGAATTTATATGGGGTTTCATAAAGGTTGTTCAAAGTAAGGATCCATTATCATCTTCTCCGATTGTCATCCCTAGTTCTTTGGGGGTTTTAGAGAGGTCTACTTCAGCAACTGATCAAGGTTCTCTTCTTGCTTTAGGAAGAAGGAAAAGGAGTTGAGGTTCTCTGCCTGCTTTAGGACGAAGCAAAAAGAGTTTGGTTCTCTGCCTCTTTGAGGTTGGTGAAAAGGAGGTTTATACAGGCTTCTTTACCTTACTATGAGAGAAAAAGGAGAGTAACTGAGTTTAGTGAAATACTCGGAAGGCACCTCCGGGGAGTGGATGTAGGTCAAGTTTACCGAACCACTATAAACTTCTGTGTTCTTTATTACTACTTCCACATTTAATTTCTGGACTTTGATTTTTTTATGAACTTTGTTTTTAGTTTATGTTTTGATTAAAGATTTTTTTAAATTACAATTCACCCCCCCCCCCCCCCCCTCTGGGTTAGCCTTGAGACTAGTTCATTAGGGCTTAACATCCCTGTCGAACTTTCAATGGTCTCTCTCAACTCTTCTAATATCTCAGTCACGTTCTTTATAAGTTTAGATTAATATGTTGAAGATTTATTTTCCACTTGCTCAGCTTCATTATCATCCTTTTGATGTAAATCTTTATCTTTGTAAGGATATCCTAAATCATTCCACCTTCAAAGGTAGATTTTATGACATTATTCTTCCTTTTCTTATAATTAAACATCCTAGCAAATTTACCGATTCGATGCATAACTTTTTTAAGAGCTGGAGATATATTTTATAATTGGATTCCTAGTAATAGAATATTATTTTTCGTGAGTATTTTATCATTCCTATCATGATGTAGTTTATCAACATATTTGAGATAATATTATAGTGTTAGATGGTGTGGCATTGTGGTGCTAATATTTTTATAATTTCCATTGAAGCAATCAAATCCATCTATCTTGGTTTAAATTTTCATGCTCCCAAATTTTTATAAAATTTCTACTACTTATGCAGCCACGATTGATAAAGCATTAAATTCCTAAGCATTCTTTGGATTTTTCCTATTAGTAGGACATTAGAAATTATTAGTTGTCATTTCCTCTATTAATTCATATATTCCCTCAGATGGCTTAAACATTAATATTCCTCTAGTTGTAACATCAATTATAACTCTAACAGATCATACTAATCCATTATAAAATTTTTGAGTAATCAACCAATTAGGTAAATTAAGGCGAGGGCGTTTCTAAGCATTTTCTTAAATTTTTTCCAAATCTAAAAAATGGATTCTCCTTTAAACTATGTAAAAGAAGATATATCATTTCTATGTTTCACAATTTTTGAATGTAGGAATTACTTAACAACAAACTTATGAGCCAACTCATTCCAAGTTGTTATAGAGTCTAGGGTACAGAATTTAACCACATATTAGCTTTATCTCTTAAAGAAAAGAAAAATAATATAAGTTAAATAACATCATTTTAGCTTTTTTAATTTTAGAAAGGTTCTCTCAATTTCAAGATCATGCAACAAAAGTTTCTGTCTATGATTATAAAGCATGCAATAAAAATTTAAAATCAATAATAAATAAAATTTAAAATTAAATATATAAGTAAGTTAATGAGTGTAAATAATGTTATATTTTATATGTTAAATTACCGATGAAACCATTTTGTTTTAGTTGTGTCTGTATAGGTAAATTCAGGATGCTTGCAAAAATTTTAAGTATAGTGTAGAGCCACAAAGTTAGACACCATACCACTGTGGTGCCATCATTTACACCATTGGAGCATTCAATATGGACATGATGGGGCACAATCTCTATTTAACAGTATCAAAAGAGTCAGTGCTATAAAGCCAAGTCTTTGTCTTGTGGTGCTTATTTCTATTACTACCAAGCCAATGGGAGTGCCATGTGAATTCCACATCCCACAACCATCAACAACAACATAGAATTATAGTTATAACCATTCAGGACATGATCTGCCAAGAAAGTGATAGATCTATTCACTAAACAGCAGGTCCACATCAGCAAGTGTCATAATAGAGGAAATACTTCAATATTGCTATGTTAGTTTATTTTATTGGCACTGCGATGTAAGTGCCTAAAGAGCTATGATTCCATAATGCATTTTTTGTGGTTTTCTATAAATAATCCATTTGTAATGTTAGTAAGAGAGTTCAGTTACTTAGTTAATTTAAGTCTTCATAATGCTTCTCTATAATTTCCTTAGGAGTGACATCTAAGGGAATTCAGGGAGCACTAGATCCACTTCATGAGAGTGTTTTGTCAATGTTTGTAAGAGAAATTATATAATTTCAAGGAGGAGAGTAGAGGAGATCATAGAACCCATCCAATAATATCTTCTCTTTTATACTTTATTTTTGTATACAATTAATGAAAATGAGCTTGTTTCACTTGTTTTTCATGTTTGCTAAATTCTTTAGTTTTGGATTGATGGTGTAAATAGAATATAGAGTACTGATAAGTCTCTTAATTAATAATTAATGATATTTTTAATATACCAAGTCTTTATTTAATGCACATAGTGGCCATATGTATAGTCAATATCATATGTAATAAGGAGACTAGGAATAGGAAAGTAGTCACAAATATTTAAATTGGATAAGTATGATGCAAGCATAGGTATAATGTTTAACATATAACAAATGTATAATGATGAATTATAAAAAGGGAGTTTTAATCATGCATGGTTTACTCACTCTTCTAAGATTTATATATGGTCACGAACTAAGGGATTTTAGAGTGGTATTGAGGTCAGAGGGTTTTAATATATACTTTTTCACCTTTAGCTTGATTGAGCGGTTGATGATGCGTATGCTTTGAAAAGTATCAATGTAAAAGAGAATCATTAGGAAACATCTTATATTTATATTCCGCCAATCTAAAATATTTTATCCAAATAGTATTTCATTTAATTTTTTTACTTGATTTTAAACAAAGTGATTGAATCTCCACAAAAACTTATTTTTATTGTGTAGGATAATTTTTGTAGTTGTACTAGATAGTACTAGTATTTTTAGGTAAACATTCTTCCCTGTTGGAAGATACTCTGCTCTATTACTATATTACTTGATTTGGAACATACACTTGTGTAAATTAAGTAAGATTTTTATAATTTTTATATCAAATAAAACCTAAGCATTGTTTAGGGATTGATAGTCCTAAATCATTTTCATAATTTTTTAGGTTACTTCACCACCCCCATCAAGTTTTTGGCACAGTTGCCAAGGAAGATTTTATTTTAATTATAGTTTCACTATATTATTGAATCAATTACATAATTTGTCCTATTATATTCTTTAATTCTTTATTTTATTTTACTAATTGTGTAATTAAGGTTGTATGCTTATAATCCATAGAAGGGAACCATTGTTAGATTTTGATTCAAAAATTTCAAAATATAGAACCACTGAAATGATTGTTATAATGGCTGATCTTATTCAAAACTTAGATCATTCTAAATCTCTTAAGGATTTTATAAACCAATGGTAGATATACTTCATCAGATCTAGACCTTCCATCTAAGAAAATAATTTTGAATTAAAACTGACAATCATTTAGATGATATATAATTCTCAATTTAGGCAAACTCCTATTGAAGATCTTAACATATATTTAGCAAATTTCATAGAAATTTATGCAACATTTAAGTAAAATGGCATTAGTGATGATTTTATTAGACTTATTTTGTTCACATTTTCTCTAAGAGATAATGCAAAAATGTGGTTAAATTTCTTACCCCATGCTCTATTACCATATGGAATGAGTTAGCCTATAAATTTATAAGAAAGTATTTCCCCCTTCTAAGACTCCCAAATGCAGAATTAATATTAATTCTTTTTCTCTATTATATGGAGAATAAATTTATGACTGTTGGTAGAGATTAAAGTAGATGAATAGAATGTTCCCTCATAATACATTACATGATTGTTTGTTAATTCAAATTTTTAATAATGGATTGGTTGGATTCCTTAAATTAATAATTGCTACTGCAATTGGTGGTTCTTAGATCTAAAATCCTTTTGAGGATACTAATAAAATTAATAAAATGACAACAAATAATTTCAGTAGCATGTTAATAAGGTGAATCCTAAGAGAGTTGCTGGAGTATATAAAAATGATTCTTTATCCATTTTTTATGCACAAGTTACAACAATATCAAAGAAGTTGAGCACTTTAGGATAAAATTTTGTTTCATCTTTACATTTGAAAGATAAATTCTTAATGGAATAGAATGATATCAAAGGGATGGAAAACATAAATTTGATTGGAAGGCAAAATAATCCCTTTTCAAATACATATAACCTAGTTTGGACGAATCAACCTAATTTTCTTTGGTCAAATAATAATGCTGGAAATCAATGGAATTCTAATGAAAATAACTAAGGAGCTAATTGGAATAATTAAAATCAAGCTAATAATAAACCAAGGCCATCTTATCCTTCTAGATCTAATCGAGGTAATCAATATGGAGCTAGAAAGAACATTATAGAAAATTCATTAAATATCGGCCATTTGACTGCTACTTTAAACAGGCAGTCCAACCACTAGTAAAAAATATATTAAGAGCTAAAACATTTGGCAATCAATTGATCACCCAACAAACTTCCAGTATGCTCTAACCATTATGCCTTTACGAGCAATTTAGTTTCCTTTTTTAAGTAAATTATTTTTGGTATTTCTAATTGTAAGAAATGCCTTGATAATTTCCTTAAAATTGAACTCTTCTTCTCCTTCTTCCTCATTTTGCCTGCCTCATTTTATTCATCCAGAGAATACCTACAACAGATTATTTTTTCCCTAGCCAACATTTCACCCTGGCCTATTTCTGCTTATTGGCCTTCATCTCCATCTCCTTAGCCAAAGGTGATCTCCATCTCCTTAGTTTCTTTTTTTAAATTTCATCAACATCAAATATTTGTTGAATCTCATTTATTAGATGAATATGATTTGATATCTCGTAAATATTATATTAAAATTTACTTGAAACAAACTCTTTATAATATACATGTGGTGATATACTTGGTATGCCTCAATACAATAACTACATATTATGCTAATGATATTACTAGCAATTGTAATATGCAAAATTGATATACAAATCTATACAACTCTATAGAAATCTACATATGTATATATATTAAAAAATGATATAAGCTTTGATAAAAAGAGAAGAAGAGTGAACATAATTATCTTTCATTTAATTATTGTATGATCTATAATTGATTAGAGGGGATGATATATAAAAGCATAATCAAATATTTTCACCTATGGGCTTTTAAAATCCATTTATGATTTATGGTTTGATGAGATTTTCAAGTGAGAATGAGGACGAAAGTGAAGATACCAAAGAGAGTACTGAAAGAATTTCAATTTCAGAATAGTTCTTCTAGCTTATGCAACCAAATTTATTGCAATGTACTTAATACTGAATCATAAATGTTCAGTAGGAATAAATTGGTAACTATAATTTTTTAAAGTAGTTTTTTGATTTATTGTAATATAGTTTTTGAAAAATTAGTTGGCAGAAAAATTTATTGTAATTTATCTTAGGTAATTTTTGTATTTGATGTTCTTGGTAATTGCCTCTAATTAATTTATTTATAAATATGTAAATCTCTAAGGCAGACATCGCTAATACATTGGGCTGTCAAAACCCTAACCTTCATCTCTTTTATCTGCCGACAACGTGTAGAAATCACTAAGGCAGGTATCGCCTAATACATTAGGCTGTCTACTAGCGGCCCTAGAGCTCATTCCTTCCTCTCAAATAAATTTGACAAGAGTGCTGTAAATCTAGTCCTTAGGAATGTAGTTTTCTACCAACACTTGCCTCTTGTTTAATCCTTAACCCTAAATGCTCGAATTATTCAGCACATCCTTCGCACTTCAATCATACCCAAAGCTAGCGACTGAATCCGCATGACCTCAATCTTATCAGTCATTTCCTACCTTATAATGTTAAACACAAAATTTGATGAGGCGGATTTAATTATTGATTATATCCAAAACATGACCTTCGTTTTCCTCCCTACCACCCATAGAAAACAAAATCTAGCCCTTTGCCACCTTATAGGTTAAATCCTTGAAAACAAATACCAATTAAACTATCCTGGTGAACCCGATAATCTACCAATATTCTATACAGATGATTATTTCCTTATTCTATTTCATTGGGGGCAAGAGCCTGAAGAACCAAACTTTGATGAAGAAGAAAGAGAAGTTGCTCCATCAGGAGCCCCTATTCCAAAAAGATGGTGTGCACCACCCCAAGGACCTACACCAGCCTACCCTCACGATGACTTGGTCAAACATTTTGACCAACTCCAGAGTCACCTTGACACTCACATACAAGAACAACAACAACAACATGAGGATGACATGCGGTGGTTTGGGGAACGTTTTTCCTCAATTGATCAATAATTTATGTCCATTCACCAGTACTTCCACCCACCTCCATCTCCACTTGATCAAGATCATACTTTCTGATGTGTAACTTTTTTGTGTTATTTTTCTGAGTGTTGTTTGTGACTGCTCTTTTTAGTGATGTCAAAAGAGGGAGAAGTATGTTGTAGTCAGTATATCCTACTTATGTTTTCTTTCCTATTTTTGTTTAAGTTCAATGAAATGCATTTTTGTTTTTCAATTTATTTTATGATGTTTTAGTTAATTAAAAATAATAATTAAAAATAAAAATATATAAACAAAAAAAAAATACTTTGCAAAATTGCTTCTAACTAATATTATTGGACATCATCAAAAAGAGGGGGATTGTTGCAATCCATGACCCCTAGTATGAGATTTTGATGATGAAAAATAATGTCATTTGAATTTCTATTCATTGAATATTTTTTTCCTGCTATTGTCTGTGAGTACTAACATTTCAGGAAGATAACAAGTTACTTAGCACAACGAGAAGACTCTAGACTAGGTTGAGTAAGAGTTGGAATTTAAATCATTATAATTTTTTCATTTATTTTTATTTTTCTTTTCTTGAGTCTGGACACAAATTATATGCAAGACTAAGCAACCATGCACACACACAGGGGGAGAGGGTTTTAAAAACGAATAATTTTTTTTCTCTATTGATTATACTATATGAGTTTCTATCGTACTATATGATATGATTTGGCTCAAATGCCTCTCGATGAATAAGTCATACTATACAACGAATATCGTACTGTATGATGTGTTTCTAATTAAAAACCCTAGCTACAAGATTAATTTATGTAAGTGCTTAATACGAAAATTGGAACTCCTATTTAGGATTTTCTTTTTATTGTAATAATTTTCCAATTCACCCCCCTATTTGCACATCTCATAAATTCATGAATGAATTTTTCTTATACTTCATAAGTTGGAAAACCTAATACTTAACTCATTCAATCATTTAAGTTATTATCCTAATTTAAATTTTATGAGTTATACCTTTATGAAATTAACTTTTAAAATTAAAAGATGAATAATTAGTATTAATAATTAGACATATGTATATTAAAATTTGAATTCAAAGCTAACCTTAACATGGAATTATTAATCTCATCAAGTCTTTACATTAAAATCATTAAGATTGCATGAGGTCTAAAGCAGAAACTAATATTCAAAATCATTATTATGTACTTCAAAAATGAAACAGAGAAGAACTATAAAATGGCTCTCAAAAGAAAATAGAAAGAAAAAGAAAATAATCAAAAGAAAAAGAATAGTACATTCAAAAATTGGTATAAGTGAAAGGATAAGATTTGAAATATAATTTTATACAAAAACTATAAAGGATAAGATGGGAGAGCTAATATAAGGGATGGTGAACTAATAAAAGTGTAATTTTAACTACAACCATATCTAATCATTAAAAATCAATTATTCACTTAAACAATTAAAAGTTAATAATTAAATTTATAGCTTATAATTTCAAATTGGTTTATAACTAAAATGATTGATTAGTTTAACTATTAGTATTTTTTCAAAGTAGAAGTATAGCTTTATTTAGTTTTAGTAATTCAAGATAGTTATGTCTTATCATATATTTTTGTAATGTTAGATTATAATTTCTTATTTTTGTTAATCACTTAATCATAATTATAAAAAAATTATTTGCTTGGGGACAAGCAAGAGTTTAAGCTAGGGAGAATTTGATGAGTATAAATAATATTATTTTTATATGTTAAATTGCTAGTGATAACATTTTGTTTTAGATGTGTGCGTAGGAAAATACAAAAAATTATGCAAAAATTTTTAGTAGTAGAGCACCGTGGCGTTGGACACTATACTTCTATGGTGCCACCATTAACACTGCCAGAGTGCCCAATATGGACATGGCAGTTCCAAGTCTCTATTTAATGGCATTGTAGCATCAGAAGAGTTAGTGCTACAAAGCCCTGTCTCTATCTACATAACATCGTGGTACAAATTTCCAGTGCCACCAAGCCAAGAGGAGTGTCATGTGGCATTTGCAATGCTTAACCATTAGTAGCACTACAACGCTATAATTGTAACCCTTCAGGATATGATCTACCAATGAAGCGATGCATCTATTCACAAAATAAATGGTCCACATCAGCAAATGTTTTAGCGGAGGAAATCAGTCAGTGCAGTGTCATTAATTCATTTTATGGGTGCAACAACGCAAGTATCTTAAGCATTATATTGCCAAAATTAATTTTCTATATTTTTCCATAAACAATCCATTTATAATGTTAGTAACAGAGTTTAGTCACTTCATTAATTTCAATTTTCATAGTGCTTCTCTGCAATTTTCATAGGAGTGATGAAGTTTAAGGAGTATTATAGAGGAGATCATTGAACCCATCTAGTGATATCTTTTCTTTTATACTTTCTTTCTTTTATGTAATTAATGAAAATGAGTTTGTTTTACTTGTTCTTCATATTTGGCTAAATTCTCTAGATTTTTATTGAGGGTGTAAATGGAATATGAAGTAACAATAAATTCTCCTTATCAATAATTTAATGATGTTTTTAATATACCAAATTTTTATTTAATGCATATAGTAACAAAATGTGTTGTTAATACTAGGTGTATTGTAAAGCCTTGGAACATGATATCAAGCATAACCAGGTATATTGGATTGATATGATGCAAGAATTGACACAGTGCTTGACATATATCAAATATGTAGATATGAATTATAATGATGAGGTTTTAATAGCACAACTTTTACTTACTCTACAACTATTTTTGTACGGTGATAAACTATGAAATTTTAGAGTGGTATTGAGATTACAAGGGTTTAATCTATACTTTATCTCTTTACATGTGATTGAGTGGTCGGTGATGCATATGCTTTGAATAGCATCAATATAAAAGAGAATTATTATAAAACAAAATGTATTGATATTCTATAGATTCAAAACATTTTATCAAAGTAATATTTCATGTAAATTTTTTATTAATTATAAACTAATTTTTTGAAACTCCAACAAAACATATTTTTATTCATAGGGATAAGTTTTGTCGTTGTAGTAGATATTATTTGTATTTGCAGTTAAACATTCTTTCTCATGTGATCGATACTCTACTTTATCTTTATATTACTTGATTCAGCATGTATATTTGCGTATATTAAGTGGATTTTCTATAATTTTTATCTAAAAAAAAAAACCTGATTATTATTTAGGGATTGATAGAGCCCTTGATCACTTTTACAATTCCTTAGGTTACTCTACCGCCCTCATCAGAGGTCTAACTATGTAATTAATTTAATAATGTTTAAGGCTTTATCTCTCCTAAATAATTCTTAGGTTTTATTTTACATATAAAAGTATCAAACCCTACTTAATATATATAAGTATATACACTGAATCAAGTAATAAATTGGAGTTGAGTGTCAAATCAATGAGGAAGTTTTCTTTCTAGCCATCAACTATTATTATTTACTATAATTGCAAAATTATTCTACTAAAATAAAAAATGTTGGTTGTGGAGATTTAATCACTAAATAAAAAATAGTAAAACTAATTCATATAATATCTGAATAAAGTGTTTTGGATTAATGAATATAAATTAGATATTTTTTCTTAATGAAACTCTTATTTTAATGTGATTCATAACATATGCATCTTTAGATCTCTACCGAGCTTGTAGAGGTGAAAATGATATTTGCTGACCCACTTATAATTATATTATCTCCTTAAGAACCTAGCTTGTTTTACATTTTATATCTAGGTATGCAAACATACAATTACAATATTCTTTATTGTTCTTATATTCCTTCATTCAGGCTATACATCATATTAGGTTTTATCTATATGTATGGGCACTATGTACATTAAATAAAGAGTGAAAAAATATCATTTAACTTAATAGCTTATAAATCTTTATTTGAACTTAATAGGTTCTTTATATCTTCAATCCAAAACTATAGAATTATCCAGGCATGAAAGAAAAGATAAGCAAACTCATTTTAATTAAAATTATTGAGGAATAAAACTAAATGAGAGTGTTATCACCATGAAGGATCAATTTATCTCCACTATACTCCTTCCTTAATGTATAGAGATACTCACACAAAATCGACTAAACATTCTAATGATTTTTTCTAGCATTTATCTAGTCTCTCAAAGGATTGACTCTAAGAAAGATTTATAGAAGTACTCTAAAAAGTATTGAAATTACACAAGTGGTTTAACTCCCTTATAAGCATAATATAACTAATATTTATAGGATAACATACAAATAGTTGGTTTCACATGGGGCTTGAAAGAGTGGGGCCACAACATAGACAAAATAATTTAGTGGTTCAACACTAGAAATTCTACATTACCATTGTGATCACTAATGTGGAAGAGTTACTTAGTGAATTATTGCATCACTTCACTGGATGTTCATGTTCTTTGGATGTTACAACTGCAACACCACTACACTTCTAACTTTTAAATGATATTGCACGTGATTGGCAGATTTAATGCCAAGGCGTGATATATTATAATATTGCTAAGCTTGAAAATAATTAATATAGTGCTTCTTAGCTTATAATTTTGTTGGTATGCACTTGAGGACAAAGGACTCAGTGTTGCCATGTCTAAGTGGGGTGCCTCGATAGTATCAAAGATGGCGCTGTTGCATTGAATTGTCGAATGTTGTTGAGCTCTACTATAGATTTTTCTATAATTTTGAGTTTTTTTAAACACAAATAGTTAAAATAATACTTTTATACTAATAAAAAAAAATATATAAAAATATAACATAATTTATCACAATTGTAGTAAATCAAAGAAATTCTCTTGATTAAATGAATGCTTAGCTCCAAAATCAAATAAAATATGACATTACTAGTAAAAAATATAAGTTATACAAATGAGAATATTTGGAGCATCCCAAGCTTCCTGTTAAGTCAAACTATACACAAATGGTTGAATTGGAGCCGGTGTAATAAAACTATCAAACTCTCTCTTAACACTACCTAATAGTCTAACTATTACTGAACCAGACCCACTAACTCTATTAGAAAAACTCTCAACAAATGTATGAAGTGGAACTAATATCCATATACCTTATAGTATAATAGAAATCTTAGATCTACGCTCCGATTATTAGTTAAACAAATGTTGTGGATACACAATCATCCTAAGTTCAATCTGTCCACATCTAAAATGATTGAAAGTCACTTTTTAACATTAGTTTAAGTGTCGTCTACTACAATTGAAGCATATTGGCACGTCAAAAACAAAATGCCTAGAACTAACAATATTTTCCTTATATAGAGCTATCATAGGCATAAATTTATCACCATTTATGAATTCTCTAGGCATAAATATTCTCTTCTTCCTAAAAAATCCATTATAAGATGTCTTTCCATTGAAACACTTCCTATTAGAAGTCCACTATTATGGAGTCACCATTAGATCATTCTCTATCAATTGAGCTCTTCCTATAAGCTCAAAGAAATAAAAAAATTGTGAAATGGTACTAGAGGCTTTCTCAGACGGCCACATAGTCCTCTTAAAAAACTTATAGCACTACTCTATAGGAGTGCTAAATAGAAATAGATCATATCTTATCGAAGAAGTAAACTCTGTCTCATACTAAATCCTAAACCTGCTCTTTTGAACTTGTCTTAAAAAAGCCTCTTACATCTACTAACATCTACAAGGTCATGTAAAATAAGCTCTAAGCATATTTAACAACTCTTCCCATCTAATTAGCGAATTCAATCTCACTTTAATTTTTTCCTCCTACTGGTTCATCTACTAGCGCTCAGCATAACTATTTAGAAAAAAGTCTACTAATGATATTTTTTTCTTAATAGGTTATTGCATACAGTCAAATGTCTTTTGTAACCTCCTCAACCAATCCTCTACTATCCTGGGCTCCACATTACCCAAATCTTAAAGGCTAAAATATCATAAACATCTGCCTAAGATAATCTAATTCATCAGATTTAATAACAAGAACCCTGCTCTGTACCTCACTTATCATCTAAGTTAGTAGACTAACAAACTATTAAACTGTATTGGAATTAACTATTGGAGTAACACTGTATAGGAGTTTCTTGATTGACACTCTACTTATCTATCATGTTTGGGCTTGGCAGATTCATACTCATATAGAATATATAACAAAAATGCATGCATAAGAAAGAAATAATAATGAAAACCCAGAAAGACTCAGAACTTCCCCACTTGACTTATAAATCAATTTCTTATAGCTTTTTCTTACAATCCATTTTCCAAAACTATTCCTTTGATATCACAAAAGTTTTACATAACTCAACACAACTAGGATAGATCCTACTGTGTTGAGAACAAGCAAATAAAATATCTAGTTTTAAAATATTTTAGATTCTCTTTCAAATTTTATTTTAAATAAATCACATAATAAAGAGCTACTAAAATAATTAAGTTGTGAAAATAAACTCATCCACATGGTTTCTTTCATTTCATGAAAAATATATATACCATAATATATGACTACAAAAAGAAGCTACATAATTAAATAATAAACTACTATGACTATAATTACCTATTAACTCTGATTAGATTATGAACTGCTAATCAATAATCTCCTTCCCATTCCCAGATCATAAAAACCATAAGCAAAATCATAGTGAGCTATATAGATAAATAGGCTGCACAAACTGATATGAATTTTCAAAATTCTTTACTAAACATTTTTTAGAATATTCAAAAGTAGTTAAAAACATTATAATAAATCACTACACTAAGTAGAGTTATAAAGAGTAGTGGTTATCTAGATATTCAAATAATAATATTGAGTAATTAATTAAACTAAATTTGATATTACAAAATAGTAAACAAAGATTCAAATCACATAATAGTTATATCAATTTTTTCTTTTCCTTGACCAAGATAGATTCACAAAGAAGTATAGCCCCTTATATATCCCTTTTGTGTTTATAACATTAGAACATGTCCGTAGGCATCACAACGTAGCTTATAACCACCTGAATATGACTTATAGGCACCATAATATTTTTAGACATAAAAAATCTCAAAGGATTTTGGGCTTTTACATCTCCCAGCAGTCTTAATTTAATCATATATGCACATATTTCATCACATTATCATATTTAAAGCATAATTGAGCACATGATAAAATTATATAGTTTTCTATAATGATAGTCAACATAAATTATTAGTTAGTAAATTTTTATAGTTTTAAAATATAACCAAATTACCAATGATTATATAAAACATTATTTAATATTTTAAATGAAATACAGTACTTGTTAGAATAGTTGCTATTTGAATGCTTTTACATTTTTGCAACTTGAATAGTTTTGATGATTTCAAACATTATTGTTCAATTGTGTAGTTATATCCTAACAATTTTAGAAGATTTGTATTTGCTCTTGTGTGTACTAACATTTCAAGAAAATCAGACTCCAGACTACGATAACTTCAAATCAAATTCAACATGAGATACTTTGTTAATTTGAAGTTTGCATTTTTTCTTTGAATTAATTTTGAAAGGGAGTGATTGTAATTGAGTGAATAAAAAAAAAATATACACACACACATAAGGAGATCATAAAATTTTATATTGATCGTACTGGACGATATCCGATCGTACGGGACGATCAGACAGTTATCTCCTATAGGGCACATGGAACGAATAGGAACTTGCTCGAAAATTTTTTTCTAAGTCCTATTCGTCCAGGACGAAATTAATTATCGTACCAGACGATTGGTTCTCTATAAAATTTTCGTCCAGACAAATTTTATTATCGTACGTGGCGACTGGTCCTCTGGAAAATTTTTGTCCAGACGAAATTAAATATCGTCCAGGACGATCGGGTCTCTGGAAAATTTTCGTCCAGACGAAAATAAATTATCGTCCGTGGCGATTGGTCCTCTGAAAAATTTTTGTCTAGACGAAGTAAAGAATTGTCCAGGACGATCGGGTGTCTGGAAAATTTTCGTCCAGACGAACATATTCTCGTCCAAACGATTAACCGACTTAGAACAGTTTTTAGCAGTTTCTAGAACCGACCTAGTAATAACCGTTCGTACTGGACGAACCTAGTTCGTACAGGACGATCATCTATACGAAGACATTTCGTACACATATTCAAATAGGGTCGTTTCAGATCGTTTCAGACCGTTCGTACTGGACGAACCTAGTTCGTATAGGACTATCCATGATCGTACAGGACGATCCACTGCGTACAGAATTGAACACTTGCAATTTTTGGGAGGTTTTTCTTATC
Source organism: Dendrobium huoshanense (assembly GCA_016618105.1). NCBI lineage: Eukaryota > Viridiplantae > Streptophyta > Magnoliopsida > Asparagales > Orchidaceae > Dendrobium > Dendrobium huoshanense. The sequence goes on along the minus strand of CM028343.1, from coordinate 72,595,145 downwards.
TTTTATATAAATAGTCCAAATTAGACTGCCACCCAATCTTTTTGTCATTTGATCTTCGTGCCTCTTGAAAGAATAGCCAAGGAGAGAGTGGAAGAGAGCATTCAAGGGAGGATTCCTACCACTGGAGCGAGAAGGCTTCACTTGGATTTCAAAGGTAAGAGTCTCTACTTGTGAATTTGGATTACTTCACTCTTTTCCTTCTTCCTTCTAGATTCTTATGAGAAGATCAGTCAAGGAGATCCGGTTCTCTGCCGACACTTGGAGAGTGTGAACAGCCGAAAGGTTCTCTGCCTACACTTGGAGAGTGTGAACAGCCGTAAGGTTCTCTGCCCACACTAGGAGAGTGTAAAAGGATGATGGTTCTCTGCCAACACTGGAGATTGTTTAAAAGGACGACAGTTCTCTGCCAGCACTGGGGATTGTGTAAAAGGACGACGGTTCTCTGCCGCACCGGGTAGTGGTGAAAAGAGTGTGTTGTAAAGGCTTCTCCGCCTTGTTGTGGGTGCTAAAGGAGAGTCACTATTTGTTTTAGTGCAATACACAGAGGGTGCCTCTGAGGAGTGGATATAGGTCTGGTTATAGACCGAACCACTATAAATCTGGTGTCATTTACTTTATTATTTTTATGTTTCCGCACTTTAAATTTCAGTCTTAACAACTCTGTGGTTGAAAAATATTTTTCTACAAACTTTAAAAGAAATTTTTATTTCGGTTCAACTTAATCTTCAAAGAGGGTTTAAAATTTTTAAACTACCAATTCACCCCCCTCTTGGTAGCCTTGGGACATTCACTTAGGCTTAACAACCTAATTACTGGACTCAACAGTACTTTCTTTTAGAGTCTAAACAATTTCTTATTTAAGAAAAATTGCAAAAAATTCTAAAATACTTTTCCTAAAATATCTAGAAAATACTTAAGGCATTCATAATCTAAATCTCTACTATATATAAAAAGTTATATGGTAAACATTTTTTAGTGCAAAGTTATTCACATTTTTTAGTGAAAAAATATAAATATAATAAAAAATATAGAAAAACATCTAATTTTTGAAAACACAAATTTGCATAATGTTATTTTTGATCAATTTTTTAAATATAGGGGAAACCCATGGAGGGGCCTACGCATTAATATAGGAAAAGAAATACAAAGTCATTAAAGGGAACTCACACCCACTACTACTCAAAAGAGCTACAAAAATGAAATATAAAAAAAACATACGAGCACAAGGTCCCTACTACACAAAAGTTCAAGTAACCTTTGATACATCCTACGATGCGCAAGAGGGAGCACCCAAAGAAAGTAAAGAAATAAATAAAAACCTTGAACGATCTGCTTCCAATAAAAAAATCCTATTAGCATAGATACCTACACAAGAAAAGTCCCGCAAGACCAAGTGATAACCTTCAAAATAATAGAACAAGGAGCAAAAAAAACTAAACTTAAAGAAATTGTCATCACATGGATTAAAACAACAAAAAATTTGACAGCAGAAGTCATAAAACCACCACTGGATAAGAGTCAACCACCAACCCGAGGGGTGAGCGGGCAAAAATCAAGAGCCTACGCAAAGAAAGTCCAACCAACCAACCAATTGGATGCTCCAGCTACCATAAGATAGATGGTGAATACTGAATTCAACAATAACAATAAAGCTCCCAGCAACAGACAATAGTCTCGCATATAGAAAAGAACAAGCAAATCCCAAACATGAAAATAATGTAGGCGCCAATGATACTTGCAGTAAGAACCATCTATCACCATAGTAAAGCATTCACCACTAACAAAGCTCACAAGACCAATATAGTTAAAATAGAGCAATGAAGGACCAACCTCCACAATCCAAACTGAACTGGGGCCAATCTGAGAGCTAGGATCTAAGAACCAGCAATAAAAAAAAAAACCAACCCAAAGAGGAACCCAAATACTAAAGAACATTCCAAACCTAGAGTTGAAAATAATGCATGCACCAATGAAAGTTGTAACAAGAATCATCAGTCACCAAAGTAAAGCAATCACCAATAATATAGCCCACCAAACCAATGAAGTAAAAATAGAGCAAAAAAGGCCCAGCCCCTTCCATCTGATGGGGGACAACTAGAGAGCTAGGTTCCAGGAACTAGCAGTAGAATAAGAAACAACCCAAAGAGGAATAAAAGAAGAAACACAGTAGCAGGAAACTCAAGAAGCAAAAATGATAAAACCTTAATCGAGGGAGAAACAAAACACCCAAAGAACCAAAACCAAACATAGCAGCAATGAGGAACCCCATAACCACCAAAAAGGAGGATAAATATAAAAACTAATGCTTAATATAAGATAAACCAATTTGATCCAGTCTTAAGAGGCCTTTAACAAGAAAAGGCAACCAGGAAATCGAAAGATCAGACATACCATAAAATCACAACCCAAGTTGGCAATAAACTGAGCACATGCATTCCCGTCTTCCATAATGACAGAATAAGAATAGTTAAGAATTCTCAAGATATCCCTAATGCCCCTCCGAATGTAAAATAAAGCAGAAGAATAAATTAGATCCTCCTTATCCTGAAAAAATTTATAATAAAAAAAGGAACCAACCACCAGCACAACATTAATTTGATAAAGATTAGCACAGAGAGTTAAGTTGTGAAGCTCTACATAGGAGATAACAAAGTTAACATCACCATTAGTAACAGGACCAGCAAAATCGAACATGTAGGTGCCATTATGATCTCTAATGACACCACCATAGCCAACATTAGTGCCCAATATCGCATTAACCACATTCAACTTAAAAAAATTAGGATGAGGCTTCATCCAAGTAATACACCTCATCATCTTATGACAATTATCCACCTTCAAATTAATACCAAAAGCCGTAGAAGTAAATAAAAAGTTCTTAAAGTTCATAAAAGAAAGTAAATTAGTAGAGTAAAGGGCAACCACTTTATCCTTAACTTTATGGATAATTCTCTTGTAATTCATAACCACTCCATTGAAATGAGAATCATTTCCCTCCAACCAAAGGAACCAAAGGATAAGAAAGGGAATAACATTTCTGACATGACCTTTAGACTTAACAAATCAACAATCAAGCAAGGAATAAATAGAAATCCTTGCAGTAAAATGGTTAAGATAAAAAATGTCCTCAAAAAAAGTCCAAACGTTGACAGCTAAGGGATTAGAAATGAAAACATGATGTATATTGTCAACATGGTTATCACATTGTCATATAGAAGGAAAGATAAAACCTCTTCTCCTCAAATTTTCATCCGTAGGAATAAGTTTATGTAAAAGTCTCCAAATAAAAATTGAAATCATATATTGGAAGCTTTTATGCCAAATCATTTTAAAAAGCTTGTAAGACCCATGTTTATCTCTAAAGGAATGCCAAGAATCTTTAACTATAAAAAAACCATCTTTAGTGAAAGTACAGAGCAACACATCATTGGAATTAATGTTAAGAGGAATCTTTAAAATGAGCTGAATAATAAAATCATGGAGAATAGTTGAAAGTTTTTCCAAATCCCAACCATTATAAGAAAAGAAGGAATTAACCTTGACATTAGCTATGGAAAAAGAGTTCAATAAAGAGTTGATCGATTAGCCATTCAGCCAACGATCTTGCCAAAAGTAAATATTACCATTACCAAGACCCTACACAATAGTTGGATCAACATTCCATTTAACATACAAGAGCCGCTGCCAAACTTTAGAGTGGACTTTACTAAAGTAACACATGGCGTGATGTCTCCCGCCACAATACTTAGCCATCACAAAATTTTCCCAAAGACTCACATTGGCCCTAAGGTTGTACAAAAGTTTGTAAGAAAAAGCGTAAGCCAAATTAAACATAGTCTTACACCCTAAAGCCCCTTCTTACAAAGTCCCACAACATTTACCCCAGGACGATCAATGAAGCTTAGAATTGTTCCCATAACCATTCCAAAAAAAACTTATTTAAAATCTATCATTCTATAGCATACAATCTTAGTAGGAAGAAGAGTTTGAAAACTATAAACCGAAATAGAACAAATAACACTTTTAATAAGAATAAGGCGGCCACCAAAGCTTAAAAAATTAGAATCCCAAGAAGAAAGTCTATTTTGCACCATGGAAATTAAATCGTCAAAGAGAAAAGACTTCTTTCTACCCTTATAGAGAGGAGCACCTAGATATTTTAAAGGCAAAGAACCTTGAGTAAGCCAGTAAGATTCTTAATAGCCATAACATGATCCAAGGAACTTTTTCAGCAGCAATAAAATAACACTTGTCATTATTAAAAGCGAAACCACTAAACAATTCAAACTAGACAAAGAAACTCACAATTTTGTTAATCCTATTTATTAAATCATTCAAAAACATAATAAGATCATCAGCAAAACTTAAATGTGAAATTTTAATGCCACCTAAAATTATGAAATAGAGACTAGGACATTTATCAAAAAGATCAGTAAGGCCCCTAGAAAAGTAATTTGTAGCCATAATAAAGAGTGCAGGGGAAATGGGATCACCTTGACTAAGCCCATGAGATGCCTTAAATAAACCATGGCTCTTACCCATCACAATGATAGAGAAAAAAGGGCTTTCAATACAAGTCTTGATAAGATTGATAAAATTATGATAAAAACCAAATAAATTCAAGATATTGTAAATAAACTTCCAACTAATATTATCATAAGCTTTAGCAATATCTAGTATCGTAATCATATTACCACCTCTAACCTTGACATCCAAGTCTTAACAAAATTCTTGTGCTAATAGAATATTGTCAGCAATGGCATGACCTTCGAAAAAACCCATTCAAAAGGAGAAATAATCTAAGGCAATAACACAGTTAACCGATTCATCAAAATTTTAGAAAGCATTTTATAAAAGACAGTACACAAACTAATAAGTCTAAAGTCATGCTAGGAATTCACAGCACTATTCTTGGGAATAAGCACAATAGAAATATAAGAGAAAAACTTAGGATTAGGATTACCATTAAAGAATTCTTTAACAGCAGAGAAAATATCATTAAAAATAATTGGCAAAGTTTTCTGGAAGAACTTAGTTGTGAAGCCAACCAGACCAGCCACAAAAATAACAATCATATCAAACAAAGTAACTTTAACCTCCTCAAGAGAAGGAGATTTAGATAAGCCAATGTTATCCTAAAAAGAAACACTATTAGGAATAATTATCATATTAGGAATAGTAGACAAATTTGGAATAATATAAGGATGAAAAGTTTTTTTAAGATGGTTTTGAAAATGATTAACAACCAAATTAGCAATTTCAACATTATGCTAAAAAATAGAGCCATCATCACGAGTAATTTTATGAATGCAATTAATATCTCGTTTCTTGTTAACCAAAGCATGTTAATATTTAGTATTGTTACCAACTTCAGCAAAATGCTTGAAATCCACTTTCTCCTTCCAAAAAATTTCTTCCTTAGCTTTAAGATTACAAAGCTCATCCTTAGCCTATTTCAAAAGGCAGAGATTGGACTCAGAGGGATCCAACTAACAAAGTTCCTCTGTAGAATTCACCCTATCTTCCGCAATAAAAATATTAAAAAATTGGATTTTTAAAAAGCATTAAGATTCCACCAATTCAAAACTTGCTTAATCCTTTTTAGCTTAAGCCAAAGTCTATTCATACCAGAGATAAAATCATGTGAAAAAAGGGGGGCTTGCCAATTATTTTGAACCACATCAAGAAACGAATCATGAAGCAACCACATGTTTTGATATCTAAATTCAGAAGGAAGACCCCTAACACTATTCTTAATTTTGATAAAAAGAGGAGAGTGATCAGGGAGGGTACGGCTAAGGTGGTTAACCTTAGTAAAATCAAAAGAATTAAGCCCAGCATTAAATAAAACTCTATCAAGCCTTTGCCAAAAATTCCCATGATGCCAAGTAAATTTATTGCCAGAAAAACTAATATCAATAAGGTTACAATCCATAATCATTTCATTGAAATCCTCCATCGACTAATAGATAGGAGTAGAACCCCCAATGCGCTATGTCGGGTTCATAATAGTGTTAAAATCACCACCAATAAGCCAAGAAAGGTTGCAAATACTATGAAATTGATAGATTTGATCCCATAAAATCCTATTAGTATAACGAGAAGAAGCAGCATAAATAAATGAAGCACAACATTCAAAATTAGAACATTCTATATTATAATGCAAAACTTGAGTAAAATCCCCAATGATGTCAATTATGAAAAAGTCTTTCTAGAAAACCCAAATTATATTGGCAACATTCAACTTAGCATGTTTAAAATCCAAAAACTTAGTAGCCCAAAGTAATTTATCCACAGAAATCAAAGGGTCAAGTAAAATAAGAAAAGTCACATTATGAATACGACATAAATTTTGAACTCTAACCTTAGAGGAAGGGAAACCAATACCTCGCACATTCCAAATAATGGTGTTAAAAATAAGAAACAAGATTAATGAGAAGTATGAAAACATGTGCTTATAGGGGACTATAAGAAAACATTTTTGGGTTTCCTACCTCTCTTACTACAACCCTTGGAGAAACACATATCATGATCATCTCTAGCATAACATTTAGACAAAATATCCAGCTCAATGTTAGTAAAAGCATCACAGAGATAATTATTAGATAGAGGAAAATTACTATCAGTTAAGTTACCTGAATGCCCCTTAGAAAGAGCAAGCTCACCTTCCACATAGAAAACACCATCTTCTAGAGTAGAAACATTCCTCTCAATGCCTCCATATAATTCATTCACATTCATGATTTGGACATTAGCTAGGCCCTCTTATTGAGATAATTCATTCTCTGGCAGAATAGGATCAACTCTAAGAAAAATAGGATCATTTACCTGCTCATTCACAATAAGAGATTCTGGAGGATTAGTACATTTAGCATTAACATTAAAAACAACTATATAAGCCAAATATTGTTGTGAGTCACAAGAATTAGATGATGAAGATAGAACAAAAACATTATTAGAGTAATCAGTTAATATTCATTTTTCCCCAACAACTAAATTAGATTTAGTAGCCGTAATGGGATCCATGGTTTGATCACTGAGGACTTCACCTCTAGAAGAGGGGGGGGGGGGGGGGGGGGGGGGGGGGCATCCTGAATGGGATCAGGTTGAAGAATAATAACTTCATTACCCTGGGTTATACCACTATTACCTAACTCCACATTATGATTCAAAACCGCATTAACATAATCATTCAAAACACCCTCTAGCACTTTAGACTGCCTGGAAATTTCTTTTTCCTTTTTTTTTTTTTTTTTTTTTTTTTGAGAAAATGCATATAGCATTAAAATTAAAAACGAAAATCATTATAAGCAATGAAAACTACTAGACACTCCCTTTAAAACAAAGTAAAAGGAGGTCTTATTAGCAAGTAATTTAGGCATAATGGAACTATTAGAAAAGGAGGAAATGTCATAATGAAATAAGACCCTCTACTTATCATTTGAAACCCATAGGGGTGGAGGGGATACCAAAGATTAAACAACAACCCATAAGGTTGATTAGTATCCCATATTTCCCAATTGGTAAAAAAATAATAGATAGAGTAGATCTTAATTTCCACTATTCTAAATCCTTTTTCCAAATACCACCTTATGGTTAAAGTAAATAAAGGTAAAAGCATGATTACTAGACAAAGTAAAAGAAATGAAAACTAAGGAAAAAGTAAATCTTCAAGATATGGCATGTCTTTAAGAAGCTCCACTATCATCAACCACTTCACCGAGCATCCATGAACTTTCCTTTCATCAATCATTTTATTGGTTAAATAATGTAGTGGCTCCAACGCTGTTGCCAAGAATTTCCATCTTCCTTCCTCTAAGGCTTCCTTTAATAGGACCTAACAACCTTGTATTTTTATTATTTTTTTTTTCTTAATAAGGAATGACTTAGAAGGTAGTTGGAATTTCCCATCTTCAAATAATTATTCCCCAAAATTTACTTTACCAAATTTAGGCAAAGGAGTACTTACCTTTTTTATTCAAATCATTTCTAGTTTCAGATTTAGAATTAGATATAATTGCAATTCTATCATCTGGAATTGTTGACTCCACCTTTTTTTCTTGGATCTCCAAATGATGAATTGCATTTGCAACATTATCTACCACACTACCTTCAGTGTCTTGCCCTGTCTCACCATAACCTAGTTGGTTAGGAACATTAACAATAACAGCAACAAGTACTTCTTTACAACATCTAGCTTCAAAATTTCTATTTCTCCCAAAAATATGAATTCTGGTATGATCTTTGGTTGGACATTATGAAATATGAGTGTTATTTTCATTCCCTTCTATATTCTCAACCACAAAATTTGATAACATCCGCTACACCAAGACAGGATTTTCTGAAGTTTCCACTTCCAATCTATCCTCAACCTCTTAAGAAAGTAATTCAAATTTAATAGCTTTTTCTATATAACCATGAGCACGATTTCTAACTGCAGCAACAGCCATATATTTTTTATTCTGAAACATATTCCTCCTTTTATTTTTAAATTTCACATGTAACCAAGGACCATATTCTCTAGAATTATCCTTAGCTAATTCTTATTTCCCCAAGTCTTTGTTTCCTTCATTCAAAGCTTTATTTAGATTTTTATTTTGATCTTCATTGATAGCTTCCATAAACATTTCAACCTTGTGGCCTATCTTTCCACATTTGAAACACAAAGATGAGATTTTCTCATACTCCACTTTTTGAAAAACATTTCCAAAAAGACCCTCAATCCAAACACCATAAGCAAGTTTAGAATCAAGGTTAATACGAACTCAAGCTCTTGCAAATTCTCGTCTCCCCCATTTAAACATTTTTCCATATAAGAACAATGGGACTCCAATTTTTGAAACAATCTTTGTAACATTCTCTTCATCCCAAAAATGTAGAAGTAGATGAGGCAACCCGATCCAGATTGGTGATGATAAACCTTTTAGTGATGTAGGTGAAAATTGAGGTGACCATTTATCCACCCTTATTATGTGTCCACCCACAAACCAAGGACCTCCACCTAGAACTTCTTCCATTATTTGTGAAGATTGGAATGAACATAAAATCCAATCTAAACCCAATGAGGTGAGATGGAAAGATCCAAATCTATTCCATTATTTCTTCAACTCAATGCTACAAATAGAAAAAGGAATTTCTTTTCCAAATACTTTCACTACAAGAGATTTTTGGATAAGTTTAACATTATCACTTACCTTCTCCATATTCAACTTGAAAATATTTGCATCACCCTCCTCATCATGAACTGTTCCCACATGATTCACTTTAATATGGTTATTAGACAACCAATAATTTTCTGGACCAAATTTGATATTATCCACATTCGGAAAAGCATCCACGACATGAACCGATCCTTTAGTAATTCCACCATATTTAATTTGCAATTCATCATCAGCATTCAGATCTTTGTCTTGTATCACCGTTTTTAAATTCAAATTTGAAAGGTCATGAAATTCGGCCCCATTTTCAGCAATATATGTAAATCTGTTAACCTTTAGGTTTAATCCAATAAAAGAAGATGCCTCCGCATCATTGGCTATCTCTGTCAAAATATTCCTGATCGGAAATGAATGAATAAATGAATTCTTCATATCTTGGTGTTTAAATACCTCCTTCCTTTACCCAACACTAAAATAGGTTCTTTCGTCAAACTCAACCAACCTTCATTGATGATCAAAGGTCTCTGTTTAAACAAGCCTTCCTGATTTAAAAAACTCATGCTTTTGGATCCACAATGATATAAATCATTAGGACACCTCACTGAGTAAGGAATGGAGGTTTTTCGGTCATCATTAGTCGATGACATGCGACCCTCCACCACCATTCAAGCCAAACGGGAAAAAAAGGGATAGGTAAATTCAAACAAGACGAAGCTCTCTCTCTCTAGAATACCGGAGTATGTTCCTATTATACTTGAGGACCAATATCCTCTTTTTCCTTTTTAAGATGCAGATGCAATTTCAAGCATTCACTCAAACCAACCCCAACATTATTATATTTTTGACCAAGATTGATTCATAGAGTATAGCCCCTTATAGTTAGAAATTTTTCATTATATTTTATAAAAACATATTATTTCGACCTTTTATCATTGATATGAAAGCTTTTGTAATATTACTTAATGTTAATTTTTTATTTATATTTTTTAAAAAGTCCCCTAATGCTTATTGTTCTCTTCATCAAATTTTTTATTATGATTAATTAATTAATCTTATTTAAAATAATATTTAAAATTATTTAAAATAGGATAATAATAAAACCCTAGATTATAGTTTAAATGAACACTAATTTCACTTCATAGACTATAAAAAAACTAATTATTATTATTTTAATTTAAATTTATTAGTAATACTTTTTATTGAATAACTGTTTTTAAAAAGATGAATAATTATAATTAATGTTATGATATGAGTAGATTAAAATAAAAATCAAAAGTAACCCAAATTCAGAATTGGTAATCTTAAATAATAAATTTTTACATTGGTTAATTATTTAGTTATAATTATAATATTTATTATTTTGCTTTAGGACAAGTAAGAGTTTAAGATGGAGAGAAGTTGATAAGAATAAATAATGTGTTATTTTGTTTTATATTTTTAGTGAAATTATATTATTTTAGTTATATTGTGTCGGGAAAACATAGAAAAGGCATAAAAGGTTTAAGTTCCATATAACACCGCAATGTTGGAACAAATAATGCCATAGTGCCATCAAAGCACCACTAGGGCCCCAGAATATCAGCATTTAAGTGCCAATTTTTCTATCAAAGAGCATCGTGATAATCAAATATCAACTTAACAATCCCAAGAGTTTTATTATCCAACATCACAGTGTCACAATCAATAACACCTTGGAGCCCAAATTGCCTTTTCAGCATCGTAGCATCCGAAATTTAGTAGTGTCGAAGTGTAGTCATTGTAATTTTTAAAGGACATGACCTGTCAGTAAAGCTCTCTTTGGGTGACAATTAAGAGAATTTAGAGAAGTACTTGATAACATAGTTAGTGTGTTTGACTTATATTTATGGAAGCAAATGTAAGACTAAAGAGAAGAAGTGTATAAAAAATCTATTAAACCATTCTAGTGATATTTATCTCTTATATTATCTTTCTATCATGCTATCAATGAAAATGAGATTCCTTCAATTCTAATCCATTTTAAGCTAAATTCTCTTACTTTGGATTGATGATGTAAGTATCATATGCAGTACTAATGAATTCTTTAATTCCTTAAATGATTAAAAAGTTATTTTCAATATTACCAAATCTTCATTTAATGTACATAATAAAAAAATGTGTAGTTAAAATTAGGTGTAATATGGGGCCTTGATGAAGGGAAGCAAGTATAACCAGGAATATTGAATTAAGATGTATCTTTTCTAGGCATATAGTATGAAATGTTCTAAATTCTTAACAAGATGAAATAACCATAGGAAGTTGATAGGAATTATTTATTCCTAAAATCTTCATAGAGATCTATGATTGCATATGCGCTTAATGGCATGAAAAATAAGAAAGAATCCTTAGGAAAAATATTTTATTTAGATTAATCAATCCAAAATATTATATCCATATAGTGTACTCATTATCTTTTTATATCCAATCTTAAGTTATTGAATCTCACCAAAAAATAGTTTTATTCGAGTAGGATAATTATTATAATTTTTGTAGATAGAACTACTGAATAACAACTAAGCATATCTTTCTCGTGGGATCAATACTTTACTCTATCACTATATTACTTGATTTGAAATGTATACTAACATATATTATGTGGGGTTTTTATAGGTTTTATATCAAATAAAACTTAAGCATTGTTTGGGATTGATAGAAGCCTAAAGCAATTTATAATTCTATAGGCTACGCCACAACCCCCATCAAACAACCTAGAAAATTCCACTTTCATATGATCAAGGTTATTTAAATTTTAGTGGCAATTTAACTTAATTTTTTTTATTTTGGTGTAAATTTATCAAATTGTGGTTATTAAACTATAAGATTCCATTGATAGGTTAATTATTGAAGATGTATTTCATATAAGACATCCTATCATGCACTTAAGACTCAATCAAATTGGCTAAATTGAAGGTTAAGGCTGACTTGGTCAAATTGGCCATTTATGAGTTGTACTTAGCTCAAATTTTGTTTTGGATGACCAATTGGTTAACCATAGAGCCAATTGGGACTTGAGAACTCCAAATTACTTAATATAGTTTCCTTAGAGGCCTAAGATCGTGTGGATCTGAATTCTTGAATGTCATATATATGTATTGGTTTATATATAACCAAAAGCACAAAGTTTTTTTCCTTTATTTATTAAAAAGGTTAATAATTATTTAATCAAAGTCTCTTAAGGATCTAATTATATATGAATCCTTCTAGTACATCCTCAAAAATGATAAGTTTTAGTTAATGAAACCAATTTGTCTAAGTTGTTCTAATTAATTATAAATTTTGGTTCTCCCTCAAGTGATATGGTCGCTTTGGGAAATATGATCCTATTGGGGTCATCAAAAAATTAACTTGACTAAAAATCATTTTGCGTTAATGATTTAAATTCTTTATAAAAAATTTATTTGGATGTTGTTAGTTATCTCAAAATCAATAAATGTCCTTATGTGAATTTTGGACTTACTACATCATACACCTAATGCATGGTTCATATCATCAATCTCACTATGACTAATAAAATAAGAAGTAGAATTGAATGTTTATCCCACTAATCAAGTACTAAGATTAACAATGGTTGAGTATGGAAAACATTTATCTTAGGATGTATGTAAGGCAAGCCTACTTCACATAGAAGATTCAAGGTTTCTCCTTGTGGTGCATATATATTTAATAAGCATCCTAAGGTCACCCCATATAAAACCTCATTCTCGGTTTAGAATAAATTCCTAGATGGAATGACATAAGGAGTGTTCCTATGAGAGGAATCTTTTACTAAAACAAAATTTGGGAAGGTCCTAGAATGATTCATAGAAATCACGCAAGAATTTTGACACAATGTTTCTAAATATTTTTAAGTAGGAATTAAAAAGGAATAATTCAAACATTCACTACAAACAAAAAATATATCTCACAATTAAAATTTTATTATTTTTATGGCAATAATTAGTTAAGTTCAATTTAATGTTGAAAATTTGAATTTAGCTTAAGGGAAATTTGAATGTCCTCAGATCATGATGGGTCTAACCCCATAGGATTAAGTTTATTCCTTAGCTATTGTATACGAATTTAGAGAGATACTTAAAGCTTAATTCTATTTGATTTGGTGATTTAGTGCTTAATTAAACTATTTAGTTCTATCATATTGGACTTTGTCTTAACTTAGGTTTGGTGTATTTGGATATACTTAGCTAAGCTTAAAGGGTTTATGTTAAACTTAAGTGAGAACCTATGATCACTAAATTCCTCCGGTGGTTTATTAATTAGATCAATTTGAGACTTTGAGGCTTAGTTCGATTCATTCAATTCAAATAACTGTAGTTTGATTTTTGGTTGAGTCTTAACTTTCCTAATGTCCCACTTAGACCATGAATTTGGTTTGATCAACTAATTGATTTAGGCGAACTAAGCTAATTAAGTTGATTAAATATGGTTTAAAGGTTTGAGATGGGGATGATGGAGTAACCTATAGAATAGTGAAATGAATTAGGACTCTATGAATCCCTACTAATGCGTAGGTTTTCTTTAATACATAAGAAATTATAAAATCCAATGCGTAATATACATAAGAATACGTACCAAATCAAGTAATATAGTGATAGAGTAGAGTATCATTCCCACGAGAAAGATGTGCTCACTTGCAAACAATATTAATATATACTAAAATTATAATAATTATCTTACTCAATAAAAAAAATGTTTTGGAGATTGAATCACTTAAATAAAATTAGATAAAGATAATGAATATACTATATGGATATAATTTTTTGGATTGATGAATGTAAATAACATATTTTTACTAATGATTCTCTTTTAATTGTGATGTTATTTAGAGCATATGTATCCCAAGATCTCTGTCAAGTTTATAGGAATGAAGAATGTTTATCAAATTTATATGGGTATATCATCTCCTTATAAATTTAGTACATTTAATACCCTATGCCTAGACATGATGCAAACTAATTCAATATTCCAGGTTATGCTAGCTTCCCTTATTGAGGCCCCACATTACACCTTATTTTAACAACTTATATGGCCACTTTATGCTTTAAATGAAGATCTAGTAATATTTTTAAAATCTTTTTCATCATTAAAGGAATAAAAAAATTTATTAGTACTGTATATGATACTTACATCATCAATCCAAAATAAGAGAATTTATCAAGATATGGAGTAAAATTGAAGAAATCTCATTTTCATTGATAGTGAAAACTCGGACATATGAAAAATAAGTGCCTTAATTCAAAAGCTCTTCTTACAAAGGAAAAGTGTAAAAATAATCCAAATGTAATAAGGGAAAATGATAAAAAGCAAAAAAATCTATTTGACACACTTAGCTTCTAAATCATTAAACCTAGAGCAAGATGATAAGGTATAAAATTTTGTTAATGTGTTTATCTATTTTATTGTTAATGCATGTATGCATGTTTTTAATTCATTGTAATGTACTTATTTTTTGTGCTTTTCTTTATATTTTTGTTTTGTAAAAAGATATTTATGTTTGTGATTTTTTATTTTATTTTCCATATTTGTTTATGTAGTACCTCTGTTTAACACACACAAATCACATTAGTTTTCATATATGCATAAGAGAATCAAATTACTTCTCTCTAATCACATTTTTTAAAATGAAAATTTACCTCCTCTTTACTTGTTGACTTCTCTAAGCAGTCAAAGGAAGATAAATTGATGATTTTCCCTCTTCCTCTAACTCCTTTAGTGGTGAAACTTCTATTTGAATCAAAATTTATTTCAAATTAAAATTTTAGCCTAGAAATAAAGATCTTCTTCATCTTCATACATTTATTTATCTCATACGAATATTTTTGCAAGTCAAATTCAAATTTTCTTAATCAAGTTGTTTGTTTCTAACGTATGGATAGATTTATTCTTTTTGGTTTACACTTCTTTATATAAGAGATTGAGTTCTTCTTCTCTTACATTTGGAAGGCAATCTCACAATTGATGAAACTCCTTTAAAGATTTAGAAATGAAGCAAGTTGGAAAAAAAATGAAAAGATGCAAAAAATGAGCCTAAAATAAAAAGATACGCAATATCTGCCAAATAATTGCAAGAAGTACAAAGTTCATCAAAAATCAAAAGATGCAAACAATACACAAAAAAGTTGATAAAAAGGCACAAAATGAGCCCACAATGAGTTAACTCGCCTTTCTTTCAAATCTTTAAATCTTAGAAAAATATATGTGCGAGTTGATATCCTCAACAGTTAAGTTTAAAATCATGATTCCTGATTCATCATATTTTCATTAATGTTCTATTAGACATATTTTATGCAAGAAGATTAAGAAGATTAAAATTCCTTCTCTAATTTATTTTTTGAATTAGATTTTTGATTTAAAAAAAAAAATTTAACCTATAAGGAGGTTGAGTTAGGGTGGATAAACTTCAAATCTTTAATGTTTCTTGCTTTAAGCAATGTTAATACATATCTTACTAATCTTTTGAATAAAATAAAGAGGTAACTTTCTCATTCCAAGAAAATTTGCTGAAATTAATTGATTCACTAAAATATCACCATCACCACCACCACCAGCTGATCAGGGTTCGTAGGATCCTTAGATTTTTATGTGTGTTCCATTTTTTTTCTGTGTTTCTCTTCTTATTGATAATGAGGAAGGGGGAGAATGAATTTGGTTGGTTATACTTTTGGTTAAGTTGCTTATGTTAACCTGGTAGTTTCATCTATTCATCTTTTATTTCCATTTTTTTATCTATTAAAGTTTCTAATATTTATTTGTTTAAATAAAAAGGAAAAAGTTTTGTTTCCTTTTTTTTAATATAATTCCTTTAGTGAGGGAGAGTATAGGAGAAAATATTTTTAGTTTGCAAATTCAACCAGTAATATTTGCCATCATAAAAAAGGGGGAGATTATTGTAACTCGAGCTCACGAGTATATATTTTTGTTGATAACAAACATTTCTGGTTAATATCTTTATGTCTCCTTGTATTTGCATTATATATTTCTTTGTGTGAGTGCTAACATTTTAGGAACACCTTGCACCATCCAATGATGATTTAGGACTCAAGATTTTTTAGAATATACTATGTTGTAAAGAATTTCTAATATTCATTAATGTATTTTTTATTTCTTGAGTCATGTCTTATAAAGGCTTTTGTTTTCTTGGTGGCCATGCACACACACAGTCAAGGGAGTAAGTTTGGGTCTAAATTAGTTGTTCAAATTTTTGAACAAATTATATTTTATTATTTATATCGTATTATACTATCAGTTCATCAAAATGACAAATTTTGATATTAATGCTATTTGAACAATCTACTATATGATTCACATCGTACATGACGATCGGTAGAAATCTTCAAAATAGGCATAAAACACAATTTAAGTATTATTTTTTTAATTTAAATTTTGTTATCATCTTATTGAATAATATGTTTCATGCTTTGTGATTGATGATAATCATGCCTAAATTAATCCCATGATTAAGAGCTTAATAATGATAAAATGCTCAATCATATTGTAAATGTTGATCAGAGATGATCGTACTGGACAATCTGATTCATGTATGGTATTATATTCAATGGTCGCTTGTTGTATGAGAAGCTTAGCTGTCTTTGTACTAATCTTGTTAGATGATGTTCTCAATTATATGAAATAATAAATATAAACAATTGAATTGATTACACAGGGCAATGTTATTCGTATTGGCTGAAAGTCTATTTTGAACTAGTTATACAAGATGATCCTAAGATTATACTGGATAATCCATGTACTATAATTGAGTTTCTAGATTTTTAAAATCCCCTTTCTAAGATTTATCAAAATACTCATCATATGTCTTTGGCATGCATTAAGTCTCAGTTCTTCTGGAGAAAACTTGAAGAGAGAGCCATGAAAGGGAGAGAGGAATGGTGGAGTTTGAGAGGGAGAAGATCCTTGATGGTTCTGAGGGACTTTAGAGGGGGTTTCACATAGTTACTCTAGCAAGCTTTCACCTTAGTACAACAATAGTCAAGGTTTATCTTAATAAAAGTTTTGAGAAGAAGAAGTAGATTTCTTTAGTGTTAAAGGACCCGACAACTCTACCGCACCGGAAAGGGTAAAAGTAATTCATGGTTCTCTACTATGAAAGGATTAAAGTCCTTTTTCGTACCTATTTAGTGGAAGAAATTTTTGTAAAGGACTTCTCAACTTAGCTTTTGGGGCAAAAGAAGAGACACGAAACGGTTTAGTGTAATACCTTGAGTGAAGGCCTCCACGAAGTGGATGTATGTCAGATTTAACCAAACTACTATAAAATCTGGTGTGTTCATTTTTTTATTTTTTCCCATTTAATTTTTACACTTTTCTTGATATACTATATGGTTGATAACTCTAATTTATTTTGTTACATTTGTGAAATTAATCTACTTCTGCAGTAAGAGATAAAACTATATATTTTTTTATATTTTAAAAAGCTTTAGAAAATTGGATTTTCTTTTTTTTAATGAAGTTTTTAAACTACCAATTCACCCCCTCCCCCCCCCCCCCCCCCCCCCCCCTAACTCTTGGTTAGCTTCGGGAAAGTTCTTAGAAGTTTAACAACCTTCATAATCTTTTAAAAACTAAAACCAAGTAAATAAGTTAACTCACCCATTATACTAATCTCAAATTCATTAGTGATAGTGGAAGAAAAATTATTGTATAAATAATCATTTATGAATCCAAAAGCAATATCATCAAAATAAATCTGAACTATGAGTATTTATGCTCACACTCTCTTAATGAATAAGGTGGTGTCTACGGTACCTTTAACAAAGGAAATTTTTTAATAGAAAGTTGTTTAGTTTATCATACCAAGCCCTAGGTATTTTCTTAACCTCTGAAACTATTTTCTTGAGCTCATAGACATGATAAAGAAAAATTAAATTTTTAAAACCAAGGGTCTATTCAACATATAAATCCCTTTTAATTACTCCATTTAAAAATGAAAATTTTAATCCATTTGATATTACTTTAAGCCCTAAAATAAGTGAATGCTAAAAATACCCTAATGCCTTCTAATATAGCTACCGGGACAAAGTCACCTTGAAATATATTTCCTTAATTTGGTTGTAACCTTTAGTTCCAATCAAGCCTTAATTCTAACTAGTGATCTAAAGTAATTTAATTTATTTTTAAATACCCATTAGTTCCAATTATATTCTTATAAGAGGGTCTACTTACTAATTCCCACATATTATACTTAATAAATTGATTAAGCTCCTTATACATAAATAATCCAAAATTCACCAGCTAGTGCCTAATCTACACTAGTGGGTTTTATCACAGAGATAAAATATATGTAGCTAATCTCCTTTCTTAGACCATGTCTAGTCCTAACCCCTATGGATGTTTTACCTAAGATAAGCTATTTACAGTGACTAAATGAGTACCTCCATTTCCTAGTCAATGGATTTTGAGTTACTTGTCTATATCTAGTTTAATTCATTAAACAAATAATGAGTTGAAAAATCAATAATTAAGTTTTTTATTGAATATTATGTAAGCATTAGCAACTGAGGAATATCTTAAGAATATAGCTTCATCTTCCTTGGCATCAAATTTTCTTAATTGGATTTTCCATTATTTAAAACAAAGAACTTACATCCAAACACATGTAAATGAGACAAGTTTGGGTTTCTATTCTAAAGAAAATTATAAGGTGTTTTATTCAGTTTGGATTTTATGTTCTTGATAATAAGCACATAACAAGCAATATTTACTATGTTTTCCTAGGAATAATTTGGCTAGCCATTACTTACTAAGCATTGCCCAAGTAACTTCTACTAATTTTTTATTTTTCCTTTTGGCTATACCATTTTATAATGGATTCCAGGTGCTAAAATTTGTGCTATATCTCTAACTCTTGAGAAAAAATTTAAAACTTATATTTAATTTCTCCTCCATGATCACTATGAATTATGAAAATTAAACATCATATTTTCTCTAAATCCAAATTTTAAAAGTTCTAAATTCTTTAAATTATTCACTTTTATCCACCAAAACATTTCAATGTGAATTTAAAATAATCATTAATTATAAATCAAAATGTTTAACCTCCTTGACTTCTAATGCCAACAGATACAAATATGTCCATATGAAGAATTTCTTGAGGTATAGTTGTTAAATTAAATGATGATTTTTTTGGCTTTCCTAATTCACATGCATCATAAAGATCTTTTCAGAATTCTAGCTTAGGGATGCCTCTAATAAAATCTAGTTTAGTGATTTTCGTAGGTGTTTTCATACTTCCATGGCATAACCTCCTATATTTAAGTCACGATTCCTCAATATTTATTTGCAAAAACAAATATTACTTGATTAATCAATGCAATTTAAACAGTTACACGGTAAAGGTTTTTCCCATTTTTTGGTAATAGAAATATAAATTTAATAAATAAAATTTTAAAAATGGTATCTTTGAAAATTGAAATGGGCATAATGTGACCTACCTTGATCTAGACAACTTTCTAAAGTATGATGATGGCTAAAAATGACCAGAAATAGCCCAAAAATTCTTTTGTTCCTCTCCATATCCATTTCCATCTATCTCCTTGAGGTTTTTTCAATTCAGGTCAAAATAGATAAAACCGCATGTTAAACTTTGAGGTATCACAACTATTCTCTCCTTAGAAAATATCATCCTTGACATTTCAAAACTCAAATATCATATTACATAAATAAACCAGGATACAAATTTTGCATCTAGACCTCTTCTTCCCAAGTACCTTCCTCTTGAGTTTCATTCTTTCACTAGACTTTCACCATTGGAATCTATTTATTACTTAACTTTATATCATCATAGTCTAAAACTTTCTTTCTTCAACTTAATTTTTTGATGTACCTCAATATCTTCAGTAGATATCCTAGTTTTAGAATTAGATATCCATTTTCTAAAAAGTGACACATGTAACACAATAAAAATCTGAAACATTTGACCTGAAAATTATAATTCTATGCAAATTTCCCAATAATTTAAATTAATTTAAAAGAATCCAACATATCTTGGACTCAAATATCCTTCCTTATCAAATCTACTAATGCCTTTCATCGGCTTGATCTTCATATAGACAAAATCTCCTACCTAAAATTTTACAGCCCGATTCTTAGCATCAAAATACTATTATTATTTATCTTGTTCAAGTTTTAATTTATCTGTGATTAGATTTATATTTTTAGCATAATCATTAACCATGGTTCATCCAATCAAATGTCTTTCACCCACCTCTATCTAAGATAATGATGTACAACACTTCTTACCATATAAAGCTCCATATGGAGCAACACCTATGCTTGAATGAAATCTCTTATTGTAATAAAATTTGGTTAGAGGAATATAATCTTCCCAAATTCCACAAAAAAAAATAGTCTTAGAAAACTTTTAGTAATGGCATAATCCTCTCAAACTGCTCATCAATTTGAGGGTGAAAGGCCATATTAAAATGAAGCTTTATTCGCAAACCTTGTTGAATATCCTTCCATAATCTTGGGGTAAACCTATAGTCTTTGTCCAAAATTTTAAATTTTTATATCCCATGCAATATAATAATGTCACACACATATACTTGTGACAACCTGTCTATAGAATCAAATTGTCAAATTGAAATGAAATGAGCTAATTTTGTCAAATGGTCAACTATGAACTAAATTGCATCATATTTTTGTCTCAACCTGGGAAAACTTATAAAAAAATCTATAGTCACCTCTTCCCATTTTCATTATGGAATGGGAAATGGCTGTAAAAAATATCCCCATCTTTGAATCTCTACCTTTAGTAACTAATAGTCTTAATATTTTGATGCAAAATTTTCAACATCCATCATCAATCCAAGCCTCCAAAATGTTGCATTCAAATCACTATACATTTTACTACTTTTGAGATGAATAATGTATTCTAAATAGTAAGCCTCATGCATAATCACCTACCTCATATCTCAAAAGTAGGAATTCACAATTTATCTATATAATAGAAAATAATACTAGAATCACACACTCATAGTTTAGGTTTCTTGTTATAATAGATGTAATCAATGAATTTTAGATATTCAATATCTAACTTTTAGATTCATTAATCCTTCTTATATAGAAGATTGAATAATCATCTAAGTCAATATACCATAATCTAAATTAGTAAAAGAAATTACCTCCAACCATAATCTTTTTATATCTTGTATCATGGATTCATTCAAAGTAAGCTAAATACTTAATATTTCAGAAGATTTCTTGCTCAGAGCATTTGCCACCAAATTAGTCTTATCTGGCTCATACTTAATAACTAGATCATAGTCCTTAACTAACTTAAGCCATCTCCTTTGCCTTAGATTTACATCCTTTAAAGTGAATATATATTTCATACTCTAATAATTAATGAAATTCTCGCACCTAACACCATATGATAATGTCTCCATTTCTTTAGAGTAAAAATAAAAGTACTAAGTTTTAAATCATGCATCAGATAGTTACTTTCATATGGTTATAATTATCAAGAAGCATAAACTATCACCTTTTTGTGCTGCATCAGAATGAATTCAATTTCTCTTAGTGAAGCATCACTAAATAATTGAAAACCTTCTATATCATAAGGATGTGTCAAATTTAGATCATAAGTCAAACATTTCTTCAATCTCTAAAAACTTACCTCACACTTCAGTGTCTAGATAGAAGCTATTAACTTATGAGTTAGTCTTGTTAGAGTGCAGAAATCTAAGAAAACCCTTTTCACAAACTTTATGCAATATCCTATCATACCAAAGTAACTGTGTACCTCAAACAGAATAATAGACCTCAACTAATCATTGGCTACATGTACTTTTTATGGATCTATATAAATACCATCACTACTCACTATATGTATTAAAAAATACACTTTTTTTAGCCAAAATTCATATTTAGAGAATTTTGCAAATAGTTGATACTACGTCAAAGTCTCCAAATAATCCTCAAATATCTAGCATCTTCCTTATTAGAAGAATGAACCAGAATGTAATTTATAAAAATAATAACAAACTATCATAGATAATCTCTGAATACTATGTTAATCATATCCTTAAAGAAGACTGGTGCATTATTTACCCTAAAAGACACGACTAAAAACTCATAGTGTCCATATCTCATATTGAAAGTAGTCTTCATCACTTTGGCTTCTATCACCATCACTTGAAAATAGCTAGATTGTAGATCCATCTTAGAAAATATAGAAGATCTAACAAGTTGATCCAATATATCCTAATTTATGGCAGAGGATAGGATTAATTTATATCATCAATTTATGCATCATACCATCTCATTTCTTCATAAATATAATAGGTACTCCCGATAAAAACACACTAGAACAAATGAATCTCTAATAAACCAATTCCTAATATTGAACCTTCAACTTTTAAAGCTCCTTAGGTTCCACCTTACATGAAGCTTTATATATCATGGTAAAGTGACTAACTCCTATAAAAAAACCTATGGAAAATCATGTACTATGGGGAAATTATAAAAAAACCATAATTTATACTCCTATCCCAATCTAATACAAGAAATATCATTCAACTCGTCTTCCACAATCTATCGGCTTTTACAATAAAAATCAAATAAGATAAAGCATCTCTAACTCTCTGAAATACATAACTTTTGTTGCCTTTAAATAATGTAACTCGCTTCTTTAGGCAAGTAATCTTAGCTTCATTCTTGCTCTACTATTTCATACCTAAAATAATTTCAAAAATAGAAATGGGTAATAAAATCAAATTGGACTTTCACAATCTATCAAAAATCTCAATATAATAAAAGTTGAACCTACTAGCTATCAAACCATCTGCGGTTAATAAAGTAATAAAAAGGGAAAAATGTAATAAAGCAGAAGGTGAGTTGATGGGACCTATGGAGTGCACTTTTAAATTATAAAAATATTTAAGGCTCTATCACGCCTAAAAAAATCTATGGTTTTTATTGATATATAATGTATCAAACCCTAATTAGTATACACTAGTATACACGCTAAGATCAAGTAATAAAGTGATAGAGTAAAGTGTAAAGTCCATAAGAAAGTATGATTTCTAGAAATTAACAACTACATTTAACTCTAATTAGAAATTATCCTACTGAAACAAAAATGTTAGTTGTGGAGATTCAATCACTAAATAAAAATAGTAAAAATATTGGATATAATATTTAAATAGAGTGTTTTTTTTATTAATGAATGTAAATGGCAAATCTTTCCTAATGAAACTTTTATTTATAATATAATTTAGAGCATATGCATCCCTAGATATCTATCAAGCTTATAGAGGTGAAAAAGATATCTTCCAACCTCCTACAGTTATACCATCTCCTTAAGAACCTAGATTATTTTACATCATATATCTAGGTATGAAAATATATAATTTTAATATTCCTGGCTATTCTTTCATTCCTCCATCAAGGCTATGCAAAGTCAGTTTAACAATACATATGGCCACTATGTGCATTAAATAAAATGTGGGAAATTATTAAAAATATTATTTAATTTTAAAACACAAGAATCTTCATTAGTACTTAATATGTTCTATACACCATCAATACAAAACTAGAAAATTAGCCAAACAAGGTAGAAAAGATAAACAAACTCATTTTTATTAAAATTATGGAAGAATAAAAATAAACAACCAAAAGAGTGATATCACCAGGAAGGATCAATGTTTCTCCTATACACTCCATCCCTAAAGTTTAGATTTTCTCACACAAATACTAAACAAATAATTCAAGGATTGTGTTTAGCATGTTTCAAGTCTCTCTAAAGATTGACTCTAAGAGAGATATATAGTAGTGCTCTAAAAAGTATTATAATAAGCTACATAATAGAACTCCCTCATAAACATAATATTATAACTATTTATAAGATAACACAAAAATAGTAGGTGGCACTGAGGCACTTAAAGGAGTGGTGTTGTGGTACACATGGAATAAACTAGTTCTTCGACACTAGAACTTCTTCTCCATTGTAGCACTTGTTGATGTGGAATAGTTACTTTATGAATAGTCACATTACTACATTCCCAGAACGTTACAACTGTATTCCATAGTGCTTCTAATTTTAAAATATTGGGGGCATTAGTGGCAGATTTGGTGCTAAGGCGTAATAGATTGTGACACTGCAACACTTGAAAATAGTGAAAAAAAAACATTTCCAAGCGCTGACAATTTGGACACTACATGCTTGAAAATAGTGAACTTAGAGCTTCCTTGTTAAAGTGTGGCACCTCGGTAGTGTGGAAGATAGCGCTACAATGTAAAATTTTTAGACAATGTGGTATAATACTTTACTTTAAATTTTCTTCAATTTTTTAGTTTTTCATGCACCCAAATAATTAAAACAACGCATTTAAACTGATAAAAATACATATAAAAATTTAAAATAATTTACACTTATAAAATTCTCCCCAGATTAAGCTCTTGCTTATCCTCAAGCAAATAAAAATTCTATAATTATAATTAATTAAATAATTAATGTAAAAACTAATAATTTATATATAAGATAATTCATCATAGTCTAGAAGTTGTGAAAGTGAACATAGTTATAATTCTAGTTTGGAAATATTAATAATTACTTGACTAATTATTCTTATTATTTCTTAATTTGAATTTACTTATTATGAAGGTAATCATTGATTACTAAATTTTTTATTGAATAATATAGATTAAAGATTGTATATGTTTTTAATTAAAATTAAATGTTTATTAGTTCACTATTATTTGTACTAGTTCACTCTTCCTCTCTCCTTCTATTTCCCTCTCACCCTCTCTTATTCTTTCTCTTCTCTTTTTTTCATCTCTATCTCCCAACTCTTCACACACTCTCTAAATATCCCTATCTCTCTCTCTCTCTCTCTCTCTCTCTCTCTCTCTCTCTCTCTCTCTCTCTCTCTCTCTCTCTCTCTCTCTCTCTCTCTCTCTCTCTCTCTCTCTCTCTCTCTCTCTCTCTCTCTCTCTCTCTCTCTCTCTCTCTCTCTCTCTCTCTCTCTCTCTCTCTCTCTCTCTCTCTCTCACTTTCTTACACACTCTCTTATGCTTTCACTTTAGCTCTCACTCTCTCTCTTTCCCTTTTCTTCACTCTGAAAATCTTGCTCTCTCCCTCTCACTCTATGTTTATCCCTCCATTTTTGTCTCTCTAGCCCACTCTCTCCCTCACATGATCTCTCCCTTTCTCACTATCTCCCTCGCTCTCTCTTGCACTCTCTCTTGCTCTCTCTCTCTCTCTCTCTCTCTCTCTCTCTCTCTCTCTCTCTCTCTCTCTCTCTCTCTCTATATATATATATATATATATATATATATATATATATATATATATATATATATATATATATATATATATATATATATATATAAGGCTAAAGCCACTCATCCACCTGAGTATCCATCATCTATGCAACACTATGAACAATACATCTAAAAAATGTACTCTTATTTATGACTTGCTTTCCTAGGTTTACTCCATCTCTCTCTTTACTCATATCAACATGAGTAATACCATAAGAAAAAATCAAACACCAAAGCACATCCTCTTGCAAATGTCTAATAAAAAATTACAAGAAGTGAAATCTTATTATAATGGACAAAATTGGCAATTGAGGCGGCGAACGTCAGCAAACTAGGTTGAATGGTGTTCACACTGGCGGAGCTACTCCAACCTATAAAACAAAACTCCTTACCATTCTATGCAAATATAAATTAAAAAAAATCAATGAAAAAATTTGAAACTCATAGTGGATTTTCTCGAAAACTATGTCCTTTCTCCGGCGACGGAGGTGGTGATCATCGGTGACCTATCATGGAAGTCCAGAATCCTTAGCAGTGACGATCTATAATGGGGTGATGCTGGGGTGACAGACCCGTGCAGAGACTTCAAACAAAATGGCAGAAGGAAATGAAAAGCCAGATGGGCTCGGGTTCGAAAATAGGGCTTTCACCGACAGAATTCTCAGCGTATTAAATGCCAAAAAAATTTTCGATGCCTTTTTCGACGGTAAGATTTCATTGTGTCTAAAATGACTAGTATCCACCTAAAAATTTGTCAGATTTTTTTTTGATGTAAAATACACCGCTTTAGATGATGTGCTTAAATATGCCGACATATAAACCCACGTAACTAGAGTCAAAAAAATACCGACGACAATTCCACCGTATGTAACACCATAATAATTCAATCGCACATGATGCTAGTCAAAACATCATAATTACCAACAGATATATCTCGGCCGGAAGCTCCAATGGTAATCCCATGTTTACCCGTATAGAAAACCCTAGATTATAGTTTAAATGAACACTATTTGTACTTCATAGGGTAGAATAAAAACTAGTAATTATTATTTTAATTTAAATTTATTAGTTATAATTTTTATTAATTATTTTTTTTTTAAAGATGAATAATTAGAATTAATGTTATGATATGAGTAGATTAGAATTAAAAATCAAAAGTAATCCAAATTTGGAATTGGTAATCTTAAATATTAATTTTTTACATTGGTTAATTATTTAAATAGAATTATAATATTTACTATTTGCTTAAGGACAAGTAAGAGTTTAAGATGGGGAGAAGTTGATAAGAATAAATAATGTGTTATTGTGTGTTATATTTTTAGTGAAATTATATTATTTTAGCTATATTGTGTAGGGAAATTTGTATGTCCTTATATTATTTTAGTGAAATCTTAAGGGAAATTTGTTATCCCTTAGATCAGGATGGGTCTAACCCCATAAGATTAAGTTTATTCCTTAGCTATTGTATAAGATTTGAGAGAGATACTTAAAGCTTAATTCTATTTGATTTGGAGATTTAGTGCTTAATTAAACTATTTAGTTCTATCATATTCGAATTTGTGTTAACTTTGGTTTGGTGTATTTGGATATACATAGCTAAGCTTAAAGGGTTTATGTTAAACTTAAGTGAGAACCTAAGGTCACTAAATTCCTCTGGTAGTTTATTAATTAGATCAATTTGAGACTTTGAGGCTTAGTTGCATTCATTCAATTCAAATAACTGTAGTTTGATTTTGGTTGAGTCTTAACTTTCTTAATGTTCCGCTTAGACCTTGAATTTGGTTTGATCAACAAATTGATTTGGGCAAGCTAATCTAATTAAATTGATTAAATATGTTTTAAAGGTTTGAGATGGGGATGATGAAGTAACCTATAGAATAGTGAAATGAATTAGGACTCTATGAATCCCTGCTAATGCTTATGTTTTCTTTAATACATAAAGATTTATAAAATCCATGCTTAATATACATTAGAATATGTACTCAATCAAGTAATATAGTGATAGAATAGAGTATCATTCCCATGAAAATATGTGCTCACTTCCAAACAATAGTAATATCTACTAAAATTAAAATAATTATCTTACTCAATAAAAAAAATATTTTAAAGATTGAATCACTTAAATTAAATTAGATAAGGATAATGAATACATTATATGGATATAATGTTTTGGAATTATGAATGTAAATAACATATTTTTACTAATGATTCTCTTTTAATTGTGAAGTTATTTAGTGCATATGTATCCCAAGATCTCTGTCAAGTTTATAGGAATGAAGAATGTTTATCAATTTGTTATGGCTATATCATCTCCTTAAAAATTTAGTACATTTCATACCCTAGCCTAGGCATGATGCAAACTAATTCAATATTCCAGGTTATGCTATCTTCCATTTATTGAGGCCCCACATTACTCTTTATTTTAACTACTTACGTGGCCACTTTGTGCATTAAATGAAGATGTAGTAATATTTTAAAAAATCTTTTTCATCATTGAAGGATAAGAAAATTCATTAGTACTTCATATGATACTTACATCATCAATCCAAAATAAGATAATTTATCAAGATATGGAGTAAAATTGAAGAAAGCTCATTTTCATTGATAACATGATAGACAGAAAATACAAGAGATAGATATCACTAGAATGTTTTAATGGATCTCCTCTACACTCCTCTTTACTTAAAAATCTTTTTACACAAACACAAGCCAAACATTATAATGATGATTTCAAGTCATTCTCTAAATTCACTTAGTTCTTATCCGAAGGGAGATTTAGATAAGCACTTTAAATTTGACAACGATTATGTTAGTTATTGAACTTTCTTACAAACATAACACAATGACTATTCATAGGAAAGCACAAAATATGTGCCTAGCACTGCGAGGCTAGAAAGATCAGCATTGCTGCACCTAATAAATAAACTAATGCTGATATGCTATTTTTTTTAGCGCCACTACGACCCTTGCTAACATGGATCAATTACTTTGTGAATAGTTGTATCTCTTCACTGATAGCTAGTGTCTTTTTGTAGTTACAAACTACTTTGTCGAGGTGTTGCTAGCTTTCAAAGGGTGTGGCTCTAGGAGGGAAATTTTTGCATAGAGGCATTATTGATTGTAATGTAGTAGTGCTTGACAATACAGATCTTGAAGCTACATAGTTTATATCTGATCGTTGTAGTATTACTCGAAGAGAAGGTTGTGCTGCCATGTTGAAATCATGGAGCTTCGATGGTGTCTTTGATGGCATTGTGGCATTATTTGTTCTAACACTATCGTGCTTTATAAAACCTATAATTTTATGTCTTTTATATATTTTTCTTACATAATATAATTAAAATAACATATTTTTTAATAAAAAATAGCACATAAAATTTCACATTATTTACACTTATTAAATTCTCGCCAGGTTAAACTCTTGCTTGTCCTCAATTAAATAAATATATTGTGATTCTTATTAAATAATTAACCAAAAGTAAAAAGTAAAAATTTAAAATTTACTAAAATATAGGATAACACATTACAGTCTAGAAGTAGTAAAAATAAATAACATCATAATTATAAATTAGAAAAGATAGTAGTAATTATAGTATTCAATCATTTTTATTATTTCTTAATTTGAGTTTAAAGGTTATTATATTAATTATTAAATTTGTTATTTTAAAGTGAATAATGTAGCTTAATGATTAGATATATATTTGTAGTTAAAATTGAAACTTCATTAGTTCATCATCATTTTTACTAATTTTTTTTTTTTTCTTGTGAATTTTTGAATGTACTCGTATTTTCTCTTTTTCTTCTTTTTTTTTCTCTTTTTTATTTAAGAACTATTTTCATTGTTAATTTTCTCTTTTAATTTATATAGTACATAGTTAATGATTTTGAATATCATTTTTTATTTTAAACCCTTTTTTACAATCTTAATAAATTTTATGTAAGGATTTAATAAGATAACCATTTCCAAATTTGAAGTATTTATGATTTCCAATTTTAATCTACTCCTATCAAATCATTAATTCTAATTATTGATATTTATTTAAAAATTGAAAAATAAAAGTATAACTTTTAATTTCAAACTAAAGCAACAATGTACATAATCAAGGTTAAATAATTAATAGTTTATTTTTCACTATATGAAGTATAAATATTGCTCATTTAAACTATGATTTAGTGTTTTATTATTATCCTAATTTTACATAATTTTTAATTTTCATTTTTTAAGGTTAATTAATTAATGAGAAAATTAAAATTAATGAACAATATAATAAGCATAAGGGGGATTTTAATAAAATGTGAATAAAGAAAAGTAACAACAAGGGCACATGCTTTCATAACAATAATAAAAGGCACATAAAATATGTGTTAATAAAATATAACATAACATAACTTTGATTACAGGATAACTAATGCACTAAACACCATACATAGCATATAAATTAGGTTGCCTCCCACAAGCGCTAAGTTTATAACTTTTAGCCAAACATAATAACTAACTAAACCTAAATCTTGGTTATCTCCCACACATCACTAAGTTATGGTCTTCAACCAAACTTGCCTAGATTATTTAATTTTGCTAGGATAAACTATTTCTATTCTTTAATTAACTTCCATTAAGATCTTTTACTACCATGTCTTTTAAATCCACCTCCATACATTCTTAAATATTCTCTTGAAAATATTTTATATATTTTATGAACATCAATTTTTACTTCCTGATCTAAAAACCCTCAAAATATCTAAGGCTATAAAGAATGAACCAAAAATACACAAATAATCAAAATAAATAATAAAAAATAAACAACATGTAAAAAGGTCTAATTTTGAAATTAATCTAGCAATATAGTGAATATTTTGCAAAAAGTGAAATCTTCCCTAGCAACGGTGCCAAGACCTTGATGGGGGTGGTGGAGTAACCTATAGAATTGTGAAATGAATCAGGGCTCTATCAATCCCTAGCAATGCTTATGTTTTATTTGATGCATAAAAATTATAAAATCAACACATAATATATGTAGGTATATATGCTAAATCAAGTGTTGCAAATCTAATCCAAGAACTACGATTTTGATGATAACAAATATTATTGTGTGTTACTGCTTTCTCCTACTTTTATGATATTTTGTTTTTGTTTTATGTGAAATAAAATTTCAGGAAATTAGTCCACCGTTCACTTGCAATTTTGTTAGCTCAAGACTGGGAAAACTAGGATTATAGTCATTTTTAATTTGTTATATATTTCTTTTATTATGTCGTATCATGTAAATGAGTGGTTATATTTGCTGAGTAATCTTGCACACAAAAAGGGGGTTCGAGAGGGTGCGAGAAAAGTGTTTTTGGGAGAGTTTTTTTTTTTTTTTTTGTACAATGTACTATAGAATTTTGGCTTCATACTATACTACCTTATTTTGTATTGTACAATTTTAATTTGCATTGTATACTTTATTATGCTCTATTAAAACCCAGGCCGATAGAGGTTAAGAGAGATACTAATTATTTGTTGATTGTATAGTATAATTTTGTTCATACTGTATACCCTAATTGAAATCTCTCTTAATTAACCCATCAATATCAGGCAATCAAATCATGGACAATTATTTTGACTGATCATATTATATGATACAATTTCTATTGTAGAATTAATAGTGCATAAAGTTGGTCATTCCAAAATACTAAATAAAAAGCATGATTTTTATACTGTTT
This sequence comes from Dendrobium huoshanense, assembly GCA_016618105.1. NCBI lineage: Eukaryota > Viridiplantae > Streptophyta > Magnoliopsida > Asparagales > Orchidaceae > Dendrobium > Dendrobium huoshanense. The sequence goes on along the minus strand of CM028343.1, from coordinate 72,563,988 downwards.
GTACTGTACGATGTCCATAATGTTGGATGATTGATAGTGTACGAATTGGTCCATCCCAAGAGTTATCCTGATTAAATAGAAGAAATTTCTACAACTTGTATGGTATGATAATTTTATTGTATTATATAAAATATTATAAAGGATAAATAGTTTGTCTGCACAAACTTGTTGAATTAGTCTAAATTACACTGATTATACGGTATGATGCATGTATCATACTATACAAACATAAGATAAAACTCATGAAAATTAGGGTTTGTTGAAGCCCACTACTTAAGGTTTTATAAAACTTGAAAGTTCATGTAGGGTGTTAAACCTGATAGAATATTACTAAGGCTAACCAAGATGGGAGTGAATTGGTTATTTCAAAAATTTATTGGATTTTCAAAAACATTTTTATACTTTATAAAATTTATAATAACTAATTATTAAATAAGCAGTTATTAATAGAGATGACTTCTTAGATATTTTTCCAACCATAGATTTTAAATGCAGAAAAAAATGCTAGAAAAATAATGTTAACAGAAGAACGCAAAATTTTATAGAGGTTCAGTCAACTAGACTTATGTCCACTCCTCAGAGACTCCTTCTCCAAGAATTGCACTAAATACAAGTGACTCTCTTTTTACCGCCACAGTAAGGTGGAGAAACTCTTACAAACTATCTTCCACCAACCTAGTACGGTAGAGAAACATCACCTTTTATACTCTCCAAGTGATTGTAAAGTACCTTCTCATCCTTTTTCACCCTTATGGTGAAGACAGAGTACCTACAAGTCCTTTTTAACTCTCCTAGTAAAGGCAGAGAACTGTGACATCTTTTTTCACCCTCTTGATGAAGGCATATAACTGTCATGTCCTTTTTTACCCTCTTGGTGAGGGCAGAGAATGTTGATCTAGTGTTCAAGATCTTCTCTCAAGAACCTCCAAAGAAGTTGGGTACAAACTTGAAGATGAAAAAAGATATCCTCACTTTGGACAACCTTGTGAATCCCACAAAACTTCCCATCACTTTATCTCACACTCTTCACTCATAAAATCTCTCCCAGACACACTTTCCAAAAGGTAAATCTCAAGCAAAATTCAAGGCAAAGCATAGGATGATAGTTTTTAGGACTATATATATAAATATTCCATGAAAAATCATCCAAAAACTAAAAATTGCAAGTTAAACAGCTTAACTTTGTACTATACAATCATAAATAATACAATATGATTAGTTAAAAAAAATTGGGGGTTTTTTTTTTTTGTACGAACTAGGAAGAACATAGTTTCATACACTATAAATCATATGTACAAAATTAGATTGTTATATATAAATAGTTCAAAAATAAATGTATTCATATGGTTTGACCATGTATGATCTTACTTTTGTACTATGTTAGTTGTCTATATGACCTGACATCGTATAGTATGAATAGTTCAAAATGAATTATTTCATATGGTGCAATCTGGGATGAAAGGAATTTCTTACCATGTTAGTTGTTTGTACGACCTGACATCATATAGTACAAACTATTAAAAATGAATTAGTTTGTATGGTACGATCTAGGAAGAAAGGAATTTTTTACTCTATTAGTAGTCTGCATGACCTGACTTCATACAATATGAATTATTCAAAATGTTTAAGCCTTAATTTAATTAACTACATCCTGGAGGAAAATCTATCAAATTTTACAGTATAATTAAATATCATACAGTATGGTCATACTTAAAAATTTACAACTCTCCCCGTGTGTGTGCATAGTTACTCAATTACATTCACTCTTGCTCGGACTCAAGAAAAAATATTTATATGGATTCTAACCTTGTCTTGAAGTCTTCAGAAGTTTGAAGTAGTAAATAAATTACTTTTTTTTTTAGAAAAATGCAACCAAATGCATTTAAAATTTTATTAAAAAGATAAAAAACAAGAAACTAAGAATTAACCATAGATTCCTCCTTAACAAGGAAATAAAAGAAGGAGGAGCCTTATTCAAAACTAAATCATCCCAAATAATGAACTAACAATATCATAGTTAGCACAAAGATCCGCTAACTTATTGCATTTCCTATCTATACAATTATAGATAACATTTTTGAGTTCTTTGAATATAATTCCCAATTCATTATTTTTGCAATATAAACCATCTTGGAGATCCTTCATGACATTTGCATTATCACTTTCAATGATGATACCCTAGTAATTTAACATCCAATTTTTGTACACATCTTTGATAGATTGGATAGCTAACATTTCAAGCCTTAATGCAACACAAGTATGTCCAAAAGCCAAAAGAAATATGCCTTTAAAGTCTCGAAAAACACCACCTATCCCACCTTTATAATATTTTAGTAAAGAAGCATCGACATTTACAAATTGGGTGGAGGGGGATGTCAATGATCATCAAATAGTTTATAAAGCTGATTGGCAGCCCATTTACACGACTAAAAAGCTGATTTAGATGCTGAAGTTGTAGCCATGCTGAGTGACTCTGTAGCAATGAATAAGGATCCAACCTCTTTGCCCTCATGAATAAGATTATTCCTTGCTTTCCATGAAAAGTAAATGGTATTACATAACAAGTTTACCACCCAATAATTATTTAATTGAAATCCAATTTAAATATTCTGTTAACGAGTAAAAAGTTGGGATATCAAATCCCCACTGGTTTAGATGATGGAATACCTCATACAATTTTTTGCATTTTACAACTACATGTTCAATATCCTCAATCATGTTGTAATCTCAAGGGCATTCATATTGCATTTGCAATATTTTATAGCATAAAAACTCATTCGTATGGATTGCTCTGTTTAACATTCTCCACCAAAATCCTTCAACCCGTGGAAAAGGTGTAGCCTTCTTTAACCAGCTCCAATAAAGAACTCAGTGTGAATTCTGAAGTGATGCTTCATACGCCATAGAATAGATTGATTTTCTAGAATTTCTGTACATAAGTTCCAAACAGTCTTTTGATAATTTAGAAGATATGTTAATTTGAGTAATCAAACTAACGAGATCAGAACAAAAACATTTATTTAGTTCCTCAATAATCCAGCATCCACTTGATATAAATTTGTCCACTGTGATATTTTCTAATCCTTGAGGAAGTAAATAAGTCCACCATCTATTAAGATTTGTATCCAATATCCAAAAATCTTTTAGAGCATTTATCGATTCACCATCGGCAATGTTCCATCTTAATATGGGTTTTAAGAAATCTCCTCCATTATGAATGATTTTTCAAGCAGTTGAACCCATCCTCTTTGAAATATTGTCTCAATATAGGAACCCATATTTAGGAAATAACACTTTATGCAATAAAGAATCTTCAATTTGACTATATCTCCATGCTAGTTTTGCTCTTAAAGGGCCTACTTTATCATGACAAGAGTGAAGGCCTCTTCCACCCAATTTTAAAGGCAAGCACATAACACTCCAATTGACCTAATGCATACCATGATTACCATTCATCTGATTCCAAATGAGGCGTCTACACAGTTTGTCCGTCTCATCAAGAATGCCTTTTGGAATCAAAAAGTGAGTACTATGGAAAACTGTATAGGAAAGCAATATCGTTTTGACCAAATTTATTTTCCTAACCAAAGAAATGAATTTTCTTCCCCAAATATTAATAATTTTTAGAGCCTTTTCAATAATGAATCTAAAATCTTGACCAACTAGCCACCTTAAAGATATCTTAGTCCCAAGATAATGAAATTCTTTAACACCTTTGATTTCCATAATGTGAGTTATTTTCTTTTTCTTTCTTCTATTAACCACCTTCCCAAAAAGAACACATAATTTGTTTGCATTAAATTTTTGTACAGTCCAACCACAAAAATCTTCTATTATGTCTTTTATATTTTTAACCTCATTCAAATTTTCTTCTGAAAAAAATATGATATCATTCGCATATAGAAAATGAGAGATCTTGGGTCCATTAGGACTAATGCTTACACCATAATTATCACCTCTTTGTTTAAATGAATTTGTCAAAAGTTTATTGCGGATCAATGGTTTATGATTTTGATGATAGCAAACATTTCTTATTTCTCTACGATTGCCATATGTGCTAACGTTTCAGGTCCACGCGATCAGACTACAATTTGGGACCAGCTCAAGATTGGGTAGAGTAGGTCTGTGTCTGTTTGTAATCTTTTTCCTTTCTTGAGTCTGTTGTATTTAGTGTGGGATCTGTGAATTTGTAACTTGGAAGTTTTCATGTTGTTCCCTATAAGATTTCTATTTTTGGTAATATCGGCCGGGACGATATTTATATCGTCCTGGACGATATGTCCAAAATCAGAAACCCTAATTAGGGCATCCTCATTAAGGCAGCTATCATTGATATCAGCTAGGACGATAGTCTTAATTCAGAAAGAATCAACCGCCATAACCAGTTTAGGAACTCTTTGTTTTAGGAAATCGGCCAGGACGATATTTATATCGTCCAGGCCGATCTAACTCAATTATGCCTAAATTGATCTGGTATCTTTGGAAAGCATTAATGGTTGATTGATACGATCACATCGGTTAGGAAGATGGGCCTGATCGGCCGGGACGATGTCCTAGACGATCTACATCGGAAGCTCAAATTCAAGGCGATAATCAGGACGATTGAAATCAGTTTTAAACTAATCGGTCTGGACGATCATGATATTGGCTAGGACGATGTAACCAATTTTCTTCTGATCGTCCCAAATCATTCCGGGCTAATGAGATGAATTTGTACTAATCGGCCAGGATGATATACCTATCGTCCTGGACAATAATGTTGACAACTTGCTTTAATGAGCTCATTTTTTAGCTCTTCTATTTAAGCTTGACAAGGCACTTTGTAAGTGTCTTTGGCAGCCATTGTAGCTTCGTTCTTGTGGGGGAAACTTGGAGAGAGAGCTTGAAAGGGAGAGATAAAAGGGTGGAGTTTGAGAGGGAGAAGATCCTGTGAGGGGGAGGAACTCAAGGGAGTATGGTGGGGGATCCACACGGTTGCTCCGGCGAACTCGCACCTTAGTACCATCAGATCCAAGGCTTGTCTCGAGGTAAGTTCACCAAAGAAGAAGATCTCTTTGGTGTCAAAGGACCCGGCGACTCCGCCGCACCGGGAAAGGTGGAAGTGATTTTGTAAGGGCTTCTCCGCCTAGCTGTGGGGGCTAAAGGAGAGACACTTGTTTTAGTGCAATACTTGGAGGGTGCCTCAAAGGAGTGGAATTAGGTCAAGGTTTGACCGAACCACTATAAATCCGGTGTGTTCTTTCATTTTACTGCTTCCACGATTTAATTTTCGCATCGTTGATTTTCTTTATGGTGATTTAGTTTGTGATTTTATTTCTTTGTTTAAAGAATCTTTTTACCAATTCACCCCCCTTCTTGGTTAGCATGGGACTAAGTTCATAGGGCTTAACATCCCTAATAAACTTTCAAGTGGTATCAGAGCACTTTCAAGTGGTATCATAGCACTTTCAAGTGGTATCAGAGCACTTTCAAGTGGTATCAGAGCAAGTTTTCATAAAATAAGTTTTTAATAGCTTTTGAATTTCGATCCATGGCTAATCGTACTATTGCGGAAGGTTATTCAATCACCAGACCTCCTTTATTTGAAAATATGTCATTTGATTTTGGGAAAAGTCGCATGTCTATTTTCTTACAATCGATAGATTTTCGTATGTGGCATATGATTTTAACTGGTTATTCATCACCGTCATGAACTGTTAATGGAGTTAAAACTGATATTTCTTTTAATCAGTGGAATAAGGAAGAACAAGTAAATGCTCAATTGAATGCAAAGTCTTTAAATTGCTTTTTCTGTGCTTTAAATTCGGATGATTTTATGTTAGTATCCACGTGCACTACCGGTAAGGAAGTTTGGGATAAATTGCACACCATATACGAAGGCACTAGTAAAATCAAGCAATCCAAATTGAATTTGTTAATGCATGATTTTTAATTATTTTCCATGAAACCTTATGAGACAATCTTAGACATGTACACTAGGTTCATTCAAATTGTAACATCATTGCATGCCTTAGGAAAAGAGTTTTCAAATTTTGAAAAAGTCAATAAAATCTTTCGTTGTTTACTTGAAAAATTTGATGCCAAAATTATTGCTATTTGTGATTCAAAATATTTGAATGATTATTCTATTGATAATTTGATTGGCTCACTCATTGCCTACGAGCAAAGTTTGGGTCAAAGACTTTTGGATGTAGGTGAAACGATTGGTCTAAAAGCTGAAGATACTGAAAAAAGATTGCTTAGTTGGTGATGAATGCAATGACTTGTCAAGCAAATCACAAAGCTCACCAAAGCATAAGCAAAAGTGAAAAAAAGGTAAAAATGGTAAGGATGTCCATATTTCTTCTTACGTTATTTGCTTTCGATGTAGGAAGCCTGGACATATGAAAAATCAGTGCCATAAGTTAAGAATTCTTCCTACGAAAGAAAAGGGCAAGGCGAAGTAAAATTTAAACTGGGGAAATAATGAAAGGCAAAAAATCTCATGGGCAAATCTGGTCTCTGAAGCATCGAACTAGTAGAGAGATAATGGTTAAGAGCCTTTTGTGTTTTTGTGTTGTGTTTTTGCGTTTTTCCTTTTTATTTTTATGTTTTTGTTTTGTTTATTCTTTGAAATTTTTGTTTTCGTGAAAGTTTTTCTCTAATCAACACACATTCACTTTTCTAAAAATGAGAAATCAACTTCCTATTTTTTCTTGAAATCTTTGGTAAGTTGTGTTTGACTTCTCTAAAATAGTCAGAGGAAAGGAACTCATGATTTTGTTTCTCTTTCTCTCTTCTTAAAAAGGTTATTTTACTTTTGATTCAAAATCTTCATCATATTTTAAATTGGATTTTGAAACTATTTTTTTTTATCTCCCTACATTTTTTCTATCGCATAAGAATCTTTTGCAAGATTGTTGAATCCACCATGAAATTTTCTTAATCAAGTTATTCATGTTGTCAATAATTTGGGTTTACTTTAGTTTTTAAAATATAAGAAAGAAAGCATATTTTTTGAAAATAATTAAAAAAAGTGGTCAATGATGCCAAACCAAAAGATGCACAATGACGTCAAATTAAAAAAAAAATTACACAAAGTGTATTAAAAACAAAAGATGCTCAAAGAGCCATTCAAGTGATAAAGGGCATAAAATGAGCCCACAAAAAAATATATGCTTATTTTTTTCTTATACTACTAAAAACTTAAGAAAATCCTTGATATGTTCGAAACTTGTGCTTGAAAATCTTGGTTCCTGATTCAACAATTCGTGCATTAATCTTCTATTAGATATATTTTATGAAAGGAGTTTTGAAAAATTAATGTTTCTTTTTCCCGTTTATTCCTTGATTTGGATATTGAATTAAAAAGTTTTTTTAGCCTTTAAAAGAACTTAAGCTTGGATTAACAATTTATGAATTTCTTACTTTTTCTGGATTAAGCGTTGTCAATCCAATTCTACTAAGTTTTTGATTAAAACCAAGAGGTAACTTTCTCATTTTAAGAATATTTGTTTTTCACTAGATCAGGGAACGTTTTCTTTTTTTTTTATTTTATTCATTTTTCTTTTGTTTGTGCCTCCTCTCTTTTTGATAATGTCAAAGAGGGAGAACGTATTGTTGAATTTTTGTACTGTTATCATATTTGTATCTTGTTTTCAAAAAAATTAAAAACAACAAAAATATTTTCATCTCCTCCATTTTTTTAAAAGTGTTATTCTAGTGAGGGGGAGATTAGGAGAAATTATTCTTTTTAAAAATTCAAATTGAAATTATTTGCCATCATAAAAAAGGGGGAGATTGTTGTGGATCAATTGTTTATGATTTTGATAATAGCAAACATTCCTTATTTTTTTACGATTGCCTTATGTGCTAACGGTTCAAGTCCACGTGATCAGACTGTAATTTGGGACCAACTCAAGATTGGGTAGACTAGGTCTGTGTCAGTTTGTAATCTTTTTCCTTTCTTGAGTCTATTGTATTTAGTGTGGGATCTATGGATTTGTAACTTGGAAGTTTTTCTGTTGTTCCCTATAAGATTTCTATTTTTAGTAATATCGGCCGGGACGATATGTCCAAAATCAGAAATCCTAATTAGGGCATCCTCATTAAGGTAGCCGTCATTGATATCGGCCAGGACGATAGTCTTAATTCAAAAAGAATCAACCACCATAACCAGTTTAGGAATTCTTTGTTTTAGGAAATCGGCCAGGACGATATTTATATCGTGCAGGCCAATCTAACTCAATTATGCCTAAATTGATCTAGTATCTTTGGAAAGCATTAATGGTTGATTGATACGATCACATCGGCCGGGACGATCGCCTGATCGGCCGAGACGATGTCCTGGATGATCTACATCGGACAGCTCGAATTCAGGGTGATGATCAGGACGATTAAAATTAGTTTTAAACTAATTGTCCAGGACGATCGTGATATCGGCCAGGATGATGTAACCAATTTTATTCTGATCGTCCCAAATCATCCCGGGCTGATGAGCTGAATTTGTACTAATTGGCCAGAACGATATACCTATCATCCTTGATGATAATGTCAGCAACTTGCATTAATGAGCTTATTTTTTAGCTCTTTTATTTAAGCTTGACAAGGCACTTTTAAGTGTCTTTGGCAGCCATTATAGCTTCATTCTTGTGGGGGAAACTTGGAGAGAGAGCTTGAAAGGGAGAAAGGAAAGGGTGGAGTTTGAGAGGGAGAAGATCATGTGAGGGTGAGGAACTCAAGGGAGTGTGGTGGGGGATTCACACGGTTGCTCCGGCGAACTCGCACCTTAGTACCATCAGATTCAAGGCTTGTCTCGAGGTAAGTTCACCAAAAAAGAAGATCTCTTTGGTGTCAAAGGACCCGGCGACTCTGCCGCACCGGGGAAGGTGGAAGTGATTTTGTAAGGGCTTCTCTGCCTAGCTGTGGGGGCTAAAGGAGAGTCACTTGTTTTAGTGCAATACTTGGAGGGTGCCTCCAAGGAGTGGACGTAGGTCAAGGTTTGACCGAACCACTATAAATTCGGTGTGTTCTTTCTTTTTACTGCTTCCGCGATTTAATTTTCGCATCGTTGATTTTCTTTGTGGTGATTTGGTTTGTGATTTTATTTCTTTGTTTAAAGAATCTTTTTTACCAATTCACCCCCCTTCTTGGTTAGCATGGGACTAAGTTCATAGGGCTTAACATCCCTAACGAACTTTCAAGTGGTATCAGAGCACTTTCAAATGGTATCAAAGCACTTTTAAAGTTGAGCACAAAGAATAAATATAAAAGGTGATAAGGGATAACCTTGATGAAATCCACATTTAGCCTTGATCCATCTTGATGAGCTCCCATTAATTAGTAAAGAAAATTTTGGATTTGTAACACATTCCAAAATCATAGCATAATTGAAAGAAGGAAACCCGAAGTTCATAAATGCTTTTTCTAATGTTGGACATCCCATGGAGTCATATGCTTACTCCAAATCTAATTTGAAAGAAACCAATCCTTTAGAGGTTTTTGAATGTCTGAATTTGTGAAAGATTTCCTGAGCTACCATCACATGATCTGACATATATCTACCTTTCAATGGTTTGCTTGTTCAACAAAAAATCACTTAATGAATGATGGAGGATAATCAATTTAGAATGATCTTAGTAGCCACCTTATAAATTACATTACATAAACTGATTGGCCTGAGGTTGGAAGGATGTATTGTATTAAAATCTTTAGGAGTCAAAACAACTAAAGTTTCTTTCCACTTTGAATTCATGTTCCTATTTGAAAAAATATATTAAGAGCCTTCCAAAGATCATCCTTGATGATGTACCAATAGCCTCTTAAAGAAATGAATATATGACTCCATCGTTTCCAGGTACTATATAGTTTCCAGAATTTTTAATAACCATCTCAACTTCTTCAATAGAGAACTCTTTATTTAGATATCTAGAATCCTCTTCATCCAAACAAAAGCAAGGTTCTGACCATCCTTCTAACTTACACCTCCTGTATTTCCATTTTTTTGAAAGAAATTGAAATAAACTGTATTCAATTTGGTGCTGGTCTTCTACCTCCAATCCATCTTCATTTTTTATTTTACTTATAATGTTGGAATTCCTCCTTGCACTAGCATATTCATGAAATAATCTGGTATTACAATCTCCTTCAATAGCCCAATTCACTTTAGCACGTTGCCTCCACCAAGGGTTTAGCTAAGCTAGATTTGAGCTGAAATCTCCCACGTTTACTTTGAGTATTCAGCTGTCATCACCCGAAAGACCTTCTCTGCTTTCTTTTTCTTTTAACTCAAGGATTTCTTTGTTTAAATAGTATTTTCTTTGAAAAAGAGAATTGTATTTATCTTTACGCTAGTAGTACAAAGCCTTCAATGTTATCTGCATTTTACAATTCAGAATTTGGCCATAATCTCCCTATATATTTCTACTCCAAACTTTTTTAAACACTGCAGAGGATGTTTAATTTGATATCTAGATATCTTCACATTTAATAGTTTTATTTTTAAATGCATTGTATTCCAAAATATTTAAGATCACTGAACACTGATCTGAGGCGATTCTAGCCAAATGCCTTACCTCCAACTGATGAGGAGAGCTTAAAGCCATTGAATTCAAATAACATCAATCCAATCTTTTAAGAATTTTATCAGCTCCAAATTTATTGTTGTGCCATGTGTATTTGGATCCAATACAACACACCTCGTGAAGGTCATTATTTAAAAGAAAATATTCTATTTCTTTGGCACCTAAGGAATAAATAAATCTTTTTCCACCCCATTTATCTTCCTTATTGAGAAGACAATTGAAATCACGTCCAATTACCAATTCCTTATCCTTTGAAGAATAAAACTTTAGTTTTTCCAATATAATTCTCCTCTAATACACATCTTTTCTTCTATAGATAGTAGCAATTCTCCAACTCCCCTTATTTGGAACATCTATCTCCCCAATGATGAATTGGTTTCAAGATTCCAACACTCTGAAAGAAGCTATATTCTGTCTCCAAATAACCATAATTCCACCAGATAGTCCAACCGAAGGAACTTGGAAATAGTCCAAATCCGCACCAAGTAACAAATCTACCTTTTTCAATGAACAAACCCTGAAAAAACACTCTATTTTATTTTACAAACTCCTTAATGTATAGGGAAGCTCTTCTCTTCCTAGCTCCCCTACAATTCAAAAACCCAATGGATGACATTATTATAAAAGAGGGGAAGGATTCCCCACTTTTTCCTTAAGATCACCCTCCAATCTTCTACTCCTTGTAGCCATTTTGATAGGTCATAATCCTTTGAGTTTTTTAGAACCTTTCTTTTTTGAACTACATTCCATGACTCTCCAGCTCATTTCCATTGCCATTTTCCACAATTATATTATTTTTCTCCAATAAGCTAATGTCAGAACTTTCCTTAGGATTATCATCCGTATCAGGAAATATAATTTCTCCTTCCTCAACTCCATCATCTAACAATTTAAATTTATTATCCTCAATTGAAATAATAGGGAAATGAGAATCTATAGAAAGATCAACTTTTCCTTCATCCTGCTGAAAAATTGGAGCATGAATGTCTTCAGGAATTTCCAATCTATCTTCCACAGCCGTAGAAGCATCATTTATTTCTAAAAAGCTCTTCTTCCATTGTCTTCAATAACTATTTTCTCCACTTTTTTATACTCCATAGTATTCTTCATTTTTATTTTGGATTTGCCAGATTCAACATTGTATTTGTTCTGGAAATTTTTTCTTTAATCTTGATATTTAAAATTTTTCCTTCTAAAGTTTACGTGAATCCACGGCCCGTATTCATCATCATTTGAAACCACCTCTTTAGCTGAAGCTTCCTCCTAAATTGTCTTTACTTTAAAAGCATTATATTCATTATTTCTAGATGATTGAAATTCATTCAAAGACTTTTCTGAGCATTGATTTTTTAGGTGGCTGATTTTGCCACAACTAAAGCAAAAATTTGGAATCTTCTCATACTCAATTCTTTAGAAGAATTTTCTAGAAGATCCTTCAACCCAAACTCCCAACAAAAATTTATTATCCAAGTTGATACGAACACAAATTCTAGTGAATTCCCTTCTACTCCATTGGAACATGTACCCATCAATCATATACGGTTTGCCAACCATTGAAGCAATTCTACAAATGTTAATTTCATCCCAGCACTGAAGAGGTAGATTTGGCATTCTAATCCAAATCGGAGCTGAAATACCTTTCAAGGATAATGGAGAGAATGTTAGCGGCCACTTATCCATAACAATTATGTTATCCTTCACATACCAGGGTCCATTAGAGAATACTAAATCTAATGCCTCTTGTTCATCGATTGCACAAAGCACCCATCCCAAACCAAGCATTGTTAAATGAAATTTACCAAATTGTAACCATTATCTCCTTAGCTCCATACTAACTATTTGAAATTGGATGCTTTCACCAAATACTTTAATAACTAGATATTTTTGAAGCTTGATTGAATTCTCCACTTCATTTGTTACATGTAGCTTTGCCACCGAGTCTTTTATTGCAAAATCTTTCCCCAAGTACAAATTTGAAACATTTATGTTTTTTTTTTTGGTCCAAGCATTGAGAAATAAATTATTGGAAGTCTTCATTTATATAACATGTTCAACATTCTCCTTTACAAGTCTATCAAGGTCACCTTCTTTGCATAAGTGAACTTTGTTCATATCAGATATTTGAATTCCATCTTGATTAATGGTACTTCTAGATTTCCCAATATCCTTAGTAGAAACTTCCACATTATCATTATTTTTAGAACTATGGTCCTCAGAATCAAGGATTAATTTATAATAATCACCACTACCATCTAGTTCCAACCTAGATTTGGTTTGAATTAACTTCGTAATAGATGATGACGTTTCAACATTGCCAACTTTAGAAATTGCTCTGGATTCGGATAAAGATCCAGATTTTTGAAAACTTATAGCTTTCTAAGAGATAATATTTTTACCTTTCCCAATAATTTCAATTGGCTTCTTTTATTTTAGAAGACCGCCTTCATTGATTACCAATGGTTTGCCCGACATGAAATTAACCTTCCCATCCAGTGTATTGTATAACTAGTCATTGCCAAATGCTAGAGGAGAAGATGCCAAGTTAGGTCGAGATGTGAATAGAAGAGTCAAAATTGCACGTCGACTCTCAAAATGACCGCCAGCCGTTGAAGACGGCCGGCGACCATCCACTGCCATGAAAAGCACGAATCAGGAGTTTTGAAAAAAACTTAATTCTCTCTCTAGAAAACCCAAAACTTCTATCTCTTACTATAAGATTGTAAATAAATTATTTCAAATGTTAGCACACACAAAAATAATAAGAAATAACTAATTTATGCTAGAATAAAAAATAAAATCATCATAATAAAAATATTTTACTATTATTAAAAAATTGCAATCTCAATCATGTTACCAACAATCTCCCCCACTTTTTATGATGGAAAAAATATTTACTATTTAAATTATAGATAACCTATTATTCTCTACTAAGCTTTCTCTTAATGAATAACCTTAAACACCAAGGGGAAAATAAAATTTCGTCCCACTTTTTTTTTATGATTTTGATGTTTATAAACAAACACAAAACAATCTACAAGGCAAACAAACAAAAAGATACAAACACCAAAGTAAAGCTTTATACACAAGACCAAATTCACAAGAAAACTTCAATTAAAATAACCATAAACAACCTCCCTCTGAGAGAACTTCAAATCAAAACACAAAAAATGCAAACAAAACTTAAAGAACTTGAAATCAAAAATCAAAACACAAATAATCAACCTCCCTTTTTTGACAGCAACTAAAAGCAAGGAACACCACAAAGAAAAAACTCTTCAATATTAAAGTTCTTGTGGACAAATCTAAATGTTGATAAGCAAAAGAATTTAAAAAAGTGCACAATATTAAATTCTTACAAAATTTATAAACTAATGATTTAAATATCAAAGAAAATTTAGAAAAGATAAGTTGACCAGATTCAATGTTCGTTGAAGAAAGCAAAAATATCAAATAGAATAACTATCACAAAAATAAATGACAAAACAAAAATAAAAATAAATTTTCAAATTCAATAGTTGAAATTGTTAGTTAATTCATGGATTTTTCTAAGAATTATGGATATAGAAGAAAGAATTAAATGTAGTATGGGCTCATTTTATGCCTCTTTATCAAGTAATATTACAAACATGACACATTTTTCTTTTCTTGATTGGCCTCATTTTGTGCCTCTTTTTAAATTTGGCATAATTTATACATTTTTTTGGTTGGGATCATTTTGTGTCTCCTTTCAAGTTTGGCACACTTTGTGCATATTCTGACATTTTAATATTTTCATAACCTAAATCAGCAAGTCTTAGCTTATGTGATTCTCTTCCAAATAAAAGAAATAAAATTTTCTCATATAAGGAAGATTAAAACATAAAAATAAAATCCAATAGATAACAATTAAAGCAACACAATGAACATGAAAATAAAAGAAGATTAAGTAATAATTTTTGCAACAATTATAACTATAAGATAAAAGTCAATTTGAACTCAAAAAAGATCTCTTTATTTAAATCCGATTTGAATTTGATTTAAGGGTTGAGAAAAAAAAATAAAGAAATAATATTAGAATGTAAATAATTTTTTATCCTTTAAATCAACATTTTGGATTAGTCAATAATATCTCACAAACATTTTTGAGATGGAACATAAATCTTAAGAAGTATAAAACACAATTATTTTTTAAATGTAGGACATAATTAAACTTAAACACAAAGAAAAAAAAATCATAAAGAAAATACAACAATTTTAAAACAAAACATCTGAATTTAACTTCATAAATGAAAAACTACAAACAGACTAAAACATTAGAAGAAGAAAATAAGTATAACAAATTGGTCAATAGCTTGGTGGATCTTGATCTGGAGGAGGCTGTGGAGGTAGCTATTTATTATAGTGACTTGAGTATTAATGAAATCAGCTTGTCCTCTCACCCAACCCTTATCTTCATTATATCTAAAATCCTACTGATCCAAGCGAGTCTAAATATGATCAAAACATTAATCAAAAGGAGAATCAAGTATAACAAATCTCTGGAACATTTCTTGATAGAAATTATGCTCTGGCCTAGGATAGGAGCATGCATTAGTGCTAGAGTAGGGGCCTCTTCTTCTCCAATTTCCTCTCTTTCTTCCCCTTCATCCCGAAGAAATAGAATATGAAATAAGGCATCAGTAAAATAGATAGGTAGATTATTTAAGGGATAGGAATGAATAAGATTATACTTCTTCGTAAAAAATGTATGCAACCAAGAGTCCTAAATCCACATTATTCTTCCTTCTAGTGGTAGGGGGTCTAATGTCAGTAAGATTATTGATGTTGTCCAAAATTAACTGGGCTTCATCAATAGGTATGTTTGACATTATAAAATGTGTAACAATAAAGAGCAAAGGAGTGATATTGATTCAATCACTAGCTTTAAGAATAACAGATGTTCTTCATGTTGAATGATCAAGACATTTTGAATCAGTGTGTGAATAAGAGGTAAATGTTATATTGAAGTTATACCTCTAAGAGTTTGACTGAATTCAAACCAATCAAAATCACTTCTAGACATCATGGAATGTACCCTAACTCCATGAATTCTATGGTGATGAAATGTTCCTAAATCTTTCTTAGTAATATCAACTCTTTGATGGAAAACATAAGATGACATTATCATAATGTTTTCTCTTATTCTCAAATTGGAGATAAAGTAATAGAATGTGTCAAAATGAAATGCTTAAATTAGGGTGAGAAAGAAGAAATATTTGGTAGAATCAAAGACAGGCATGATTGAAAAGTTTATGTCTTCTTGAATAAGACGAGGAGAGATTTTGGCTTGAACAAACCTATCATAGGCTTGCTCATTTTCTCTCAAGAGAAAGTTGTCATCAAATTCATACAAATGGATAATTGATGATTCGTATATATGATGATGTGTTCATACTATACGATCACTAAAAGAAATCATATTTTTCCATCTGGTAAACTCGAAGAAGAAATCATATAAATTCTACACAATTCACAAAGTATGAAAGTGGTTCGTACATAATAAATAGAAAAGAAATTTTTAGATTTTCTTATGATAACTAAGATACTTCTACAAAATAACTCAAACAAGATCCATAACACACTAAAAATAAAAATAATAAAATGATAAATCAAAAATGACAAATAGAGATATATAAACCAAAATAAGCCACAACAAAGAACAAAAACCAATCATAAACACATAGGAATTACACTGCAAACATAATTTGTAAAATTACAATTGTTTGGCATAAATATCAATAACACTCAATCTAGTTCTGAAGGTTCTGAATATTTTAAAAAACAAAGGTTTTGTGAAAATGTCTGTAAGTTGATTTTTTGTTGCTACATGATGTAACTAAATTTCTCCTTTCATGAAATAATTACTAATAAAATGATGCCTTATGTCTATGTGCTTAGTCCTGGAGTGTTGAATTGGATTCTTTGAAACACAAATGGCAGTTATATTATCACCTAAAACTAGAATAGTATTAATTGAAAAACTTGAATCCATACATTATTATTTCAACCATAGAATATGTGGCACACAACTTCCTATGGCTAAATAATCTACTTTCGCAGTAGAAAGCATTGCTGAATTTTATTTTCTACTTGAAAATAAAACAAAAGAAATTTCAATGAATTAACAAGCTCTAGAAGTACTTTTTTATCAACCCTATATCTTGTAAAATATGAATTAGAATATCCAATGATTTTAAAGGAAGTGATGTTCATGGGATACAAAAATCCTAAGTTTTGAATTCCTAAAAGATGTCTCAGAATTCTTTTAATAATAGTAAAATGGAATTCTTTTGGATCAGCTTAAAATTTAGCTCAAAAATTTAGCTCAAAGATAAATATTAAACATAATATCAGGTCTGCTAGTAGTAAAATAAAGTAATGACCTAATTATCCAACTAAATGTATATTGATCAACAGATTTTCCATTAGAATCCTTATCTAATTGAACTAAGGAACTCATTGGTGTACTTATTTGTTTAGCATTTTCCATTTCATACTTCTTAAGGATGTCCTTAACATATTTTGATTGACTAAGAAATTTGCCGTCCTCTTTTTATTTTATGCTAAAATCAAGAAAATAACTCAAGTCTCCCATCAAACACTTTTAAAATTCATTTCCCATTATTTTTGTAAGATCATCACAAAGATTTTTATTAGTGGGTCCAAATAAGATATTTTGACATATAATTGAACAATGGTAATGTCATCACCTACTCTTTTCATGAAGAGAGTCCACACTCCATTTAATAATAGATCTTTTTGGTAGGAATGTACTTAGCCTTTCAAACCATGCCACAGGTGTATGTTTAAATATGTATAATGCATTTTTTAATTTAAAAACATGATTAGGAAATTATGAATTTTTAAAACCTAGAGATTGTTCGACATAAATATCTTCTTTTATCATCCCATTAGGAAAGACACTCTTAACATCCATTTGAAATAATTTAAATCCATTAAAACAGGAAAAAGTTTCAAGTACCCTAACCACTTCAAGCCTAGCTAGAGGGGCAAAAATCACCTCAAAATTAATTCCTTCTATTTGATTAAACTCCTTAGCCACCCATCTTGCCTTATTTCAAATCACTACACCTGAATAATTCATATTTGTTTTTAAAACACAATTAGTTCAAACAATACTATAATTTTTAGGTCTTTACCAATTCCCAAACATCATTTCTAACAAACTGATTCAACTCTTCCTACATGGCTAAAATCTAAAATTCATCAGAAAGTACGTGATTTGCATTAGTGGGTTCAATCTTCAAAATAAATATTGAGTGGTTCACTACTTTTTTAAGTCCATGCCTAGTTCTAACTCCTTCACTCAGGTCTCCTAATATATATTCTTTAGGATGATTTTTAGAATATTTCCATTCTCTAGGCCATGCGTTTTCCATTCCAACCTTTTCATCAAGATTTGCATTTTCAATTCCTTGTGTAATCTCTTCAACATGTTCTTCTTCCAACCTAGTCTCTCTAAAAATACTAGATTCATCAAAAACCACATGTGTGGTCTCCTCAACAATAATTGTCCTTTAGTTTAAATCATTGTATGATTTGCCAAAACTCAAACATCCTAGACCCTCATCAGATTTAGGATCTATTTTCCTAAAAGATTTTTACCATTATTATGAATGAAGACTTTACATCCAAAGACATGTAGATGTGAGAGGTTGGGTTTCATACCCTTAAGAAGCTCATAAAGTTTCTTATTCAATTTAGATATTATGTTCACCCTATTTAAAATATAATAAATTGTATTAACTGCTTCAACCCAAAATTATTTAGGAAGTGTATATTCAGCCAACATGGCTCTAGAACCTTCTACCAAAGTTCTGTTCTTTATTTTAACAAATCCATTTTTTTGAGGGATTTTAGGAGCTGCAAAATTATGATCTATTCTTTACTCTTTACAAAAGACTTCAAATTTTTCATTTTAAAATTCTCCACCAAAAACTAGCATCCTGTAAATCCATGTATAGAAATTTTTAAACTCATCAAATGATTCACTTTTATATAATCAAAACCTAATCTAAATGAATCTTGAATAATCATCAATAATTACATACCCAAAAACTTTTCCTCCTAGACTTATAGTGCTAATATGTCCAAATAGATCCATGCAAAGGACTTGTAAGGGTTTGCTAGAACTAAGATCTTTACTTGAATGAAAGAAGGACTTGACTTGTTTCCCTAATTTACATGCATCACAAAGATGATCCTTAGTGAAATGTAATTTAGATATGCCTCCTACCAATTCCTTCTAGATAATCTTCCTAAGATTTTTCAAGCTGGAATGATAAAATATTCTATGTCATCACCAAGATTCATCAATAATAATTTAAAACAACAAGTATTAGAAGATTTAACACTATTTAAATCAAGCATGTAAATATTATTTACCCTTTCTCCATGTAACACTTCAACTCCATTTTAGCTTATTATGCAGTTTGTAGGCAAAAATTTATGTTAAAACCCTTATCATAAAGCTGACTAATACTTAGCAAATTATATTTCAAGCCTTCTACCAATAATAAATTTTCAATCAAAAAATTCTTTGTATTTCCAATCATACATGTTCCTACCACTCTCCTAGTGGTGTTATCTCAAAGTGTCACTTTTTCTCTAGTCCTGACCTCCAATAATATAAATTGATTTGCATCTCCAGTGTTATGTTTTGAATATCCATTGTCCATGTACTAAAGGCTCTCATGAGGGCTTGTATGAGAGCGAGTCTACAAAATTATCAAATGTTAGACTTGGGAACACAAATAAAATTTAGTTTACCACTTGAAAATGATAATCTAGATGCATGTTTGATATGGTATGATTTAGGTGTCTTAGGTCTCCACACTAAATGTGCTCTATGATGAATAGTGCAAGTATGAGAAATATGCCCCATCATATCACATGAAATACATTTAACACCAACAAAATGATTTATATAAATTTGTATGATTTATAATACCTTTACCTAGGTTTTGAAATTGTAAGCTTTTGGTCAAAATTATAAAATTGTTCAAGTGTGGAATGGATTTTTTCATCCTTAAAAGATTTCAATTTTATTTGAAGATATGAGTTTACACTTTCTAAAATTAAATTTTAAATTTAAAAAACATGTACCCTTTGATTTAATTCAACCTTAAACACCTTAAAATCATTTTCAATATCTTCAAATAATTTTTTTAATAAATCTTGCTCCTAATTCAAGCCATCAAATTCATCTAGCAAAGCCATATCATTATTATCTATGTTTGCATGATCATTCCTTAGATTTTTGTTTACTTTTTATAAATTCAAATACTTGATATTAAGGTTAGCATGCAATTTTTGAGTTTCCTATATGTATTATGAATTTTTTCAAAAACTTCGAATAAATTCATCATAAGAAAGGTCATCGTTGAAGTCATTTTTATATGAGGTCAATTGGACCAATCTTTACCCCATATAAATTTAACCTCCATACCAATCTAGACTCTAGGATCCTCCTAGAATACAAACCCTAGGATCTATTTAAACCCTAGGATTCATCCAGACCAATTTAGACCACTGGATCCATCTAGGTCCTAGGATTCCTCTAGACCCTAGACCCTAAAACTTCTCAAACTCTAGAGTTCTCTTAGATTCTAGATCCTAGGATTTTTCTAGACTCTAGACCCTATGATTAATTTAGATCTTAGATCATTCCAGACTTTCTATTAGTCCAGACCCATTTAGTAGACTTTAGACACCAAATGGGTGAGCGACTTGACAATATTGAGCGGTTAGGACACCCTGCTATTTACACCCCTTCTAGGCTGCATGCACCCTATGGTGATGACACCCGAATCGATTATGGACTACAAGGGGATCACTATCATCATAATCATAGACCTAATCAGGACCCCATAGGAAATGAACCCACTTGGAGAGATAACGACACTCAACTGCTAAAGAACATCCGAATAGTTGCTCCTTTGATCTAATTCAACCTTAAACACCTTAAAATCATTTCAATAGCTTTGTATAATGTTTTTAATAAATCTTGCTCCATATTCAAGCCATCAAATTTATCTAGCAAAGCCATATAATTATTATCTATGTTTGCATGAACATTCCTTAGATTTTTATTTTCTTTTTACAAAATTCAAATACTTGGTATTAAGGTTAGCATGCAATTTTATGAGTTTCCTATATGTATTATAAATTTTCCCCTAAACCTCAAATAATTCATCATAATAAAGGTCACTATTGACAACAATGAACTTAGAGCTTCCTTGTTAAAGTGTGGCACCTCAGTAGTGTGGAAGATAGCACTACAATGTAAAATTTTCAAACAATGTGGTGCAATACTTTACTTTAAATTTTCTTAAATTTTTAAGTTTTTCATGCACCCAAATAAATAAAACAACACTATTAAACTGATAAAAATACATATAAAAATTTAACATAATTTACACCTATCAAATTCTCCCCAGATTAAGCTCTTGCTTATCCTCAAGCAAATAAAAATTCTATAATTCTATTTAATTAAATAATTAATATAAAATTAATAATTTATATATATAATAATTCGTCATAGTCTAGAAGTAGTGAAAGTGAACATAATTATAATTCTAGTTTGGAAATACTAATAATTAACTTGACTAATTATTCTTATCATTTCTTAATTTCTATTTACTTATTATGAAGGTAATCATTGATTACTAAATTTTTTATTGAATAATATAGATTAAAGATTGTATATGTTTTTAATTAAAATTGAATGTTTATTAGTTCACTATTATTTGTATTAGTTTACTCGTCCTCTCTATCCTTCTATTTCCCTCCCACCCTCTTATATTCTCTCTCTTCTCTTTTTTTCATCTCTATCTCCCAACTCTTCACACACTCTCTAAATATCTCTATACCCCCCTCTCTCTCCCACTTTCTTACACTCTCTCTTATGCTTTTACTTTATCTCTCACTCTTTCTCTCACCCTCTTCTTTGCTCTCAAAATCTTGCTCTCTCCCTCTCACTCTATGTTTATCCCTTCATTATTGTCTCTCTAGCCCACTCTCTCCCTCACATGATCTCTCCCTTTCTTACTATCTCCCTCGCTCTCTCTTGCACTCTCTCTTGCTCTATATATCAAAAATATATATATAAGGCTAAAGCCACTCATCCACCTGAGTATCCATCATCTATGCAACACTATGAATAATACATCTAAAACATGTACTCTTATTTATGACTTGCTCGCCTAAAGGCATAATCACCTCACTAGGTTTTCTCCATCTCTCTCTTTACTCATATCAACATGAGTAATATTATAAGAAAAAAGCAAACACCAAGGCATATCGTCTTGCAAATGTCTAATAAAAAATTACAAGAAGTGAAATCTTATAATGGACAAAATCGGCGATTGAGGCGGCGAACGTCTGCAAACTAGGTTGAACAATCTTCACCATGGAGGAGCTACTCCAACCTATAAAACAAAACTCCTTGCCATTCTATACAAATCTATATTAAGAAAATAAATGAAAATTTTTGAAACTCATAGTGGATTTTCTCGAAAACTGTGTCCTTTCACCGATGACGGAGGTGGTGATCATCGGTGACCTATCATGGAAGTTTGGAATCCTTAGGAGCGGCGATCTACAATGGGGTGATGATGTGGCGACAAAGCTGAGTGGAAACTTCAAGAAAAATGGTAGAAGGAAATGAAAAGTCAAATGAGCTCGAGTTCAGAAATAGGGCTTTCACCAATAGAATTCTCGACGTATTAAAGGCCAGAAGATTTTCTGATGTCTTTTATGATGGTAAGATTTCATCGTGTTTAAAATGACTAGAATCCACTAATAAATTTGTCAAATTTTTTTCAACATAAAATATGCTGTTTAGATGATATGCTTATATATGCTGACATATAAACTGGCATAACGAGCATCAAAAAAATACTGACGACTATTCCACCGTATGTAACACCATAATAGATCAGTCGCACATGATGCTGGTCAAAACATCATAATTACTGACAGACATATATCCGCCGGAAGCTCCAACGGTAATCCCATGTTTACCCGTATAGAAAACCCTAGATTATAGTTTAAATGAACACTATTTCTACTTCATAGAGTAGAATAAAAACTAAAAATTATTATTTTAATTTAAATTTATTAGTTTTACTTTTGTTAAATATTTTTTTAAGAAAAGATGAATAATTAGAATTAATGTTATGATACGAGTAGATTAGAATTAAAAAATCAAAAGTAATCCAAATTTGGAATTGGTAATCTTAAATAATAAATTTTTACATTGGTTAATTATTTAATTAGAATTAAAATATTTATTATTTGCTTGAGGACAAGTAAGAGTTTAAGATAGGGAGAAGTTAATAAGAATTAATAACATGTTATTTTGTGTTAAATTTTTAGTGAAAATATATTATTTTAGTTATATTGTGTAGGAAAAACATAGAAAAGGCATAAAAATTTTAAGTTCCATATAGCACCACGATGTTGGAACAAATAATGCCATAGTTCCATCAGAGCACTGCTGGGGCTCCAGAATATCAGCATTTAAGTGCCAATTTCTCTATCATAGATGACCGTGATATTCACATATCAACTTAACAATGCCAAGTGTTTTATTGTCCAGTATCACAGTGTCATAATCAATAACACCTTGGAGCCCAAATTTCCCTTTCGACATTGTAGCATCCGAAATTCAGTAGTGTCTAAGTGTAGTAGTTGTAATTTTTAGAGGGCATGACCTATAAGTAAAGCTCTCTTGGGGTAACAATTAAGAGAATTTAGAGAAGTAATTGATACCATCGTCAGAGTGTTTGACTTATATTTATGGAAACAAATCAAAAACTAAAGAGAAGAAGTGTAGAGAAGATCTACTAATCCATTCTAGTGATATCTATCTCTTATATTATTTTTCTATCATGCTATCAATGATAATGAGATTGCTTTAATTCTACTCCATGTCTAGCTAAATTCTCTTATTTTGGATTGATGATGTAAGTATCATATGTAGTACTAATGAATTCTTTAATTCCTTAAATGATTAAAAAGTTATTTTCAAAATTACCAAATCTTAATTTAATGTACATAATAGACAAATGTGTAATTAAAATTAGGTGCAATATGAGGCCTCGATGAAGGGAAGCAAGCATAACTAGGAATACTGAATTAATATGTATCTTTTCTAGGCATATAGTATGAAATGTTCTAATATCTTAACAAGATGAAATAACCATAGGAAGCTGATAGGCATTCTTTATTCCTAAAAGCTTGATAGAGATCTATGAATGCATATGTGCTTAATAGCATCACAAATAAGAAAGAATCCTTTGGAAAAATATGTTATTTACATTAATCAATCAAAAAAATTATATCCATATAGTGTACTCATTATCTTTATATATCTAATCTTATTTAAGTTATTAAATCTCCCTAACAAATATTTTTATTTGAGTAAAATAATTATTATAATTTTTATAGTGCAAGTACTAAATAACAAGTAAGCATATCTTCCTCGTGGGATCAATACTTTACTCTATCACTATATTACTTAATTTGATATGTATACTTACATATTTTAAGTGAGGTTACTTGCATATATTAAGTGGGGTTTTTATAGGTTTTATATCAAATAAAACTTAAGCATTGTTCGGGATTGATAACACCTTAAAGCAATTTATATTTCTATATGTTACTCCACAACCTCCATCAATCAACCTAGAAAATTTCACTTTCATATCATCAAGGTTATTTAAATTTTAGGGTCAATTTAGCTTGATTTGTTGATTTTGGTTTAAATTTGTCAAATTGTGGTTATTGAACTATATGGTTCCATTGATAGTTTAACTATTTATGATGTATTACATTTAAGGACATCCTATCATGGACTTAAGACTCAATCAAATTGGCTAATTTGAAGGTTAAGGATGACTTGTTCAAATTGGACATTTATGAGTTATACTTAGCTCAAACTTAGTTTTGAATGACCAATTGGTTAACCATAAAGCCAATTGGGACTTGAGAACTACAAATTATTTAATATAGTTTCCTTAGAGGCCTAAGATCCCGTGGATCTGAATTCTTGAAGGTCATATATATGTATGGGATCATATATAACCAAAAGCACAAAGTTTTTTCTTTTATCTATTAAAGTGGTTAATAATTATTTAATCAAAGTGTCCTAAGGATCTAATTATATATGAATCCTTCTAGTACATCCTCAAAAATGATAAGTTTTAGTTAATGGAACCAATTTGTCTAAATTGTTCTAATAAATTATAAAATTTGGTTCTCCCTCAAGTGATATGTCACTTTGGGAAATTATGATCCTATTGGGGTCATCTAAAAATTAACTAGACTAAAAATCAATATGCATTGATGATTTAAATTCTCTATGAAAAATTTATTTTGATGTTGTCATTTATCTCAAAATCAATAAATGTCCTTATGTGAACTTTGGACTTACTACATCAAACACCTAATGCATGGTTCTTATCATCAATCACACTATGACTAATACAATAAGAAGTAAAATTGATTGCTTATCCCACTAATGAAGTATACTAAAATTAACAATGGTTGAGTATGGAAAACATTTGTCTTAGGATGTATGTGAGGCAAGCCTACTTCGCATAGATGATTCAAAGTTTATCCTAGTGGTGCCAATATATTTAATAAGCATCCTAAGGTGACCCTATCTAAAACCTCATTCACGGTTTAAAATAAATTCCAAGATGGGATGACATATGGAGAGTTCCTATGAGATGATTCTTCTAGTAAAACTAAATATGGGAAGGTCCTAGAATGATTCATAGAAATCATGTAAGAATTTAGACACAATGTATCTAAATTTTTTTTAATTGGTAATTAGAAAGGAATAATTATAACTTTCATTTAAAACAAAAAATCTATCTCATCATTAAAATGTTATTATTTTTATGGCAATAATTAGTTGAGTTCAATTTAATGTTGAAAATTTGAATTTAGCTTAAGGGAAATTTGTATGTCCTTAGATCAAGATGGGTCTAACCCCATAGGATTAAGTTTATTCCTTAGCTATTTTATAAGATTTGAGAGAGATACTTAAAGCTTAATTCTATTTGATATGGTGATTTAGTGCTTAATTAAACTATTTAGTTCTATCATATTGGAATTTGTGTTAACATAGGTTTGGTGTATTTGCATATACTTAGCTAAGCTTAAAGGGTTTATGTTAAACTTAAGTGAGAACCTATGGTCACTAAATTCCAATGGTGGTTTATTCATTAGATCAATTTGAGACTTTAAGGCTTAGTTGGATTCATTCAATTCAAATAACTGTAGTTTGATTTTGGTCGAGTCTTAACTTTCCTAATGTCCCACTTAGACCTTGAATTTGGTTTGATCAACTGATTGATTTGAGCGAGCTAAGTTAATTAAATTGATTAAATATGGTTTAAAGGTTTGAGATGGGGATGATGAAGCAACCTATGGAATAGTGAAATGAATTAGGACTCTATGAATCCCTACTAATAATGCTTAGGTTTTCTTTAATACATAAAAAATTATAAAATCCATGCTTAATATACATAAGAATATGTACTGAATCAAGTAATATAGTGATAGAGTAGAGTATCATTACCATGAAAAATATGTTCTCACTTCCAAACAATAGTAATATCTACTAAAATTACAATAATTATCTTACTCAATTAAAAAAATGTTTTATAGATTGAATCACATAAATAAAATTAGATAAAGATAATGAATACACTATATGGATATAATGTTTTGGATTTATGAATGTAAATAACATATTTTTACTAATGATTCTATTTTAATTGTGATGTTATTTAGAGCATACGTATCCCAAGATCTCTGTCAAGTTTATAGGAACGAAGAATGTTTATCAATTTTATATGGCTATATCATCTCCTTAAAATTTTAGTAAATTTCATACCCTATGCCTAGGCATGATGCAAACTAATTCAATATTCCAGGTTATGCTAGATTCCATTTATTGAGGCCCCACATTACTCTTTATTTTAACTACTTATATGGCCACTTTGTGCATTAAATGAAGATCTAGTAATATTTTAAAAAATCTATTTCATTATTGAAGGAACAAGAAAATTCATTAGTACTACATATGATACTTACATCATCAATCCAAAATAAGCAAATTTATCAAGATATGGAGTAAAATTGTAGAAAGCTCATTTTCATTTATAGCATGATAGAAAGAAAATACAAGAGATAGATATCACTAGAATGTTTCAACGGATCTCCTCTACACTCTTCTTTACTTAAAAAGTTTTTTACACAAACTCAAGCCAAACATTACAATGATGATTTCAAGTCCTCTAAATTCACTTAGTTCTTATCCAAAGGGAGATTTAGATAAGCACTTTAAATTTGATTATGATTATCTATGTTATTGAACTTTCTTACAAACATAACCCAATGACTATTCTTAGGAAAGCACAAAATATGTGTCTAGCACTGCGAGGCTAAAAAGATCAGCATTGTTGCACCCAATAAATAAACTAAAGCTGATATGCTATTTTTTTTGTTTCACTACGACGCTTGCTAACATGGATCAGTTACTTTGTGAATATTTGTATCTCTTTGCTATTAGCTAATGTCATTTTGTAGTTACAACTACTTTGTCGAGGTGTTGCTGGCTTTCAAAGGGTGTGGCACTAGGAGGGCAATTTTGTCATAGAGGCATTATTGATTGTAATGTAGTAGTGCTTGACAAAAGAGATCTTGAAGCTACATAGTTTATATCTGATCGTTGCGGTATTACTCGAAGAGAAGTTGGTGCTGCCATGTTGAAATCTTGCAGCTTCGATGGTGTCTTTGATGGCATTGTGGCATTATTTATTCTAACACTGTGGTGCTTTATAAAACCAATAATTTTATGTCTTTTTTATATTTTTCTTGCATAATATAATTAAAATAACATATTTTTCAATAAAAAATAGCACATAAAATTACACATTATTTACACTTATTAAAAATTCTCGCCAGGTTAAACTCTTGCTTGTCCTCAATTAAATAAATATATTATGATTCTGATTAAATAATTAACCATAAGTAAAAAGTAACAATTTAAAATTTACTAAAATATAGGATAAAACATTACACTCTAGATGTAGTAAAAAGAAATAACATCATAATTATAAATTAGAAAAGATAGTAGTAATTATAGTATTCAATCATTTTTATTATTTCTTAATTTGAGTTTAAAGGTTATTATTTTAATTATTAATTTTTTATTTTTAAGTGAATAATGTAGCTTAATGATTAGATATATATTTGTAGTTAAAATTGAAACTTCATTAGTTCATCATCATTTTTACTAATTTCTTTTTTTTTTTTCCTTGTGAATTTAAGTATAAGATTGAAAGCTGATACTTAGCTTAAACCCAATACCGATTTTTTAATGTACTCGTATTTTCTCTTTTTCCTCTTTTTTTTTCTTTTTTATTTAAGAACTATTTTCACTGTTATTTTTCTCTTTTAATTTATATAGTACATAGTTAATGATTGTGAATATCATTTTTTGTTTTAAACCCTTTTTTACAATCTTAATAAATTCTATGTATGGATTTAATAAGATAACCATTTCCAAATTTGAAGTATTTCTAATTTCCAATTTTAATCTACTCCTATCAAATCATTAATTCTAATTATTGATATTTATTTAAAAAATTGATAAATAAAAGTATAACATTTAATTTCAAACTAAAGCAACAATGTACATGATCAAGTTTAAATAATTAATAGTTTATTTTTCACTATATGAAGTATAAATATTGCTCATTTAAACTATGATTTAGTGTTTTATTATTATCCTAATTTCGCATGATTTTTAATTTTCATTTTTTGTAAGGTTAATTAATTAATGAGAAAATTAAGATTAATGAACAGTATAATAAGCATAAGGGGGATTTTAATAAAATGTGAATACAGAAAAATAACAACATGTGCACATGCTTTCATAAGAATAATAAAAGGTACATAAGAAATATGTGTTAATAAAATATAAAATAACATAACTTTGATTACAGGATAACTAATGCACTAAACACCATACATAGCATATCAAATAGGTTGCCTCCCACAAGCGCTAAGTTTAAAACTTTTAGCCAAACTTAATAACTAACTAAACCTAAATCTTGGTAATCTCCCACACATCACTAAGTTATGGTCTTCAACCAAACTTGCCTAGATTATTTAATTTGGCTGGGATAAACAATTTCTATTCTTCAATTGGCTTCCATTAAGATCTTATACTATCATGTCTTCTAAATCCACCTCGATATGTTCTTTAATATTCTCTTGAAAAAAATTATATTTTTTAAGAACATCAATTTTTACTTCCTGATCTAAAAACCCTCAAAATATCTAAGGCTAAAAAGAATGAACCAAAAATACACAAATAATCAAAATAAATAATAAAAAATAAACAAAATGTAAGTAGGTCTAATTATGAAATTAATTCAGCAATATAGTGAATATTTTGCAAAAGTGAAATCTTCCCTAGTAACAGTGCCAAAACCTTTATGGAGGTAGTGGAGTAACCTATAGAATTATGAAATGAATCAGGGCTCTATCAATCCCTAGCAATGCCTATGTTTTATTTGATACATAAAAAATTATAAAATCACAACATAATATATGTAGGTATATATGCTAAATCAAGTGTTGCAAATCCTATCCAAGAATTACGATTTTGATGATAACAAATATTATTGTGTGTGTTACTGCTTTCTCCTAATTTTATGATATTTTTTTTTTGTTTTATGTGAAATAAAATTTCAGGAAATTAGTCCACCGTTCACTTGCAATTTTGTCAGCTTAAGACAGGGAAGACTAGGATTATAGTCATATTCAATTTGTTATATATTTTTTCTTTTCTTATGTCGTATCATGTAAATGGGTGGTTATATTTCCTGAGTAATCTTGCACACATAAAGGGGGTGCAAGAAAAGAGTTTTTGAGTGAGTTTTTTTTTTTTGTATAGTGTACTATACAATTTTGGCTTCATACTATACTACCTTATTTTGTATTGTATACTTTATTATGCTCTATTAAAACCATGGCCAATAGAAGTTAAGAAATATACTAATTATTTATTGATTGTATAGTATAATTTTGTTCATACTGTATGCCCTAATTGAAATCTCTCTTAATTAACCCATCAATATCAGGCAATCAAATCATGGACAATTATTTTGACTGATCATATTATACGATACAATTTTTATAGTACAATTAATAGTGTATAAAATTGGTCATTCCATAGATCATACTAAATAAAAAAAATGATTTTTATACTGATCGTACTATACGATGTCCACAATAATGGATGA
Organism: Dendrobium huoshanense; assembly: GCA_016618105.1. Lineage (NCBI taxonomy): Eukaryota > Viridiplantae > Streptophyta > Magnoliopsida > Asparagales > Orchidaceae > Dendrobium > Dendrobium huoshanense. The sequence goes on along the minus strand of CM028343.1, from coordinate 72,534,056 downwards.
TTGATAGTGTACAAATTGAAAGTGTTTTGATACCACTTGAAAGTTCGTTAGGGATGTTAAGCCCTTATGAACTGGCCCAAGGCTAACAAAGAGAGAGGTTAATTGGATAACTTTAAAATCAAAGATAAAACTCAAATCAAAATCACCACAGAAATCAAGTGCGGAAATTAAATATGGAAGCAATAATAAGAAAAGAACACACCGGATTTATAGTGGTTCCGTCAAACCTTGACCTACGTCTACTCCTTGGAGGCACCCTCCAAGTATTGCACTATAATTGTGACTCTCCTTTAGCCCCCACAGCTAGGCGAAGACGCCCTTACAAAATCACATCCACCTTCCCCGGTGCGGCGGAGTCGCCGGGTCTTTTGACACCAAAGAGATCTTCTTCTTTGGTGAACTTCCCTCGAGACAAGCCTGGAATACGACGATATTCATGTGCAATCTTGCCAGAGCAACCGTGTGGAACCCCCTCCACACTCCCTTGAGTCCCCCCTCATAAGATTTTCTCCCTCTCTCAAACTCCACCCTTTTCTCACTCCCTTTCAGCTCTCTTTTCAAGTTTCTCCCAAAAGAACAAAGCTAAATTGGCTGCCAAAGACACTTACAAAGTGCCTTGTCATAGCTTAAATAGAAGAGCTAAAAACGAGCTCATTAATGCAAGTTGCCGAAATTATTGTCCAGGACGATATACATATCGTCCTGGCCGATTAGATCAAATATGAGGAAAATCATCCTGAATATCGCCCTGAAATGAAGCTGGATGATGTCTAATCGTCCTGGACGATCTTGCGATCGGCCCGGACGAAATCACCATTAATTGCTTTCCTAAATTGCCAGAGAAATTTTGGAAAAATTGTCCTGGATAGTCTTGGCCGATATTTTATAGTCCAGGCCGATCCACTAGGCCGATATCCAAAAATAATAATTTCTTAAGTAGATCTGGCGGTAGATTCTTTCTGAATTGAGCCTATCGTCCTGGCCGATACAAAATCGTCTAGGATGATGTGTTTTGCATAATAACGGCTGCTTTAATGAGGATGCACTAATTAGGGTTTCTGCTTTTGAATAGATCGTCCTGGCCGATATAAATATCGTCTAGGACGATATTACCACAAATAGTAAACTCTAGGGAACAGTTAGAAACTCTTATATGTTACAAAGCATCAGGAGCCACAACAAATACAATACACTCAAGAAAGGAAAAAGTGTACAAACTGACTCAGACCTAGTCTACCCAATCTTGAGCTGGTTCCAAATTGCAGTCTGATCGTGTGAACCTGAAATGTCAGTACATAAGGTAGTTATAGAGAAAAAAGAATGTTTGATATCATCAAAATCATAAGCCATAGATCCGCAACACGAATTGGGCCATCCCAATAGTTATCCTGAATGAATAGAAGAAATTTCTACAATTCGTATGGTATGATAATTTTATTATATTATATAAAATATTATAAAGGATAAATAGTTTGTCTACACAAACTTGTTGAATTATTCTAAATTACACTGATCATATGGTATGATGCGTGTATCATGCTATACAAACATAAGATAAAACTCATGAAAATTAGGGTTTGTTGTAGCCCACTACTTAAGGTTTTCTAAAATTTGAAAGTTCATGAAGGGTGTTAAACCTGATAGAATATTCCCAAGGCTAACCAAGATGGGGGTGAATTGGTTATTTCAAAAATTTATTGGGTTTTCAAAAACATTTTTATACTTTATAAAATTTATAATCACTAACTCTTAAATATGCAGTTATCAATAGAGATGATTTTCTTAGTTAATTTTAAAACCATAGATTTTAAATACAGAAAAAAATGCTAGAAAAATAAAGTTAACAAAAGAACACAAAATTTTATAGTGGTTCGGTCCAACTAGACTTATGTCCACTCCTCGAAAACTCCTTCTCTAGGTATTGCACTAAATATAAGTGCTCTCTTTTGGCCCCCATAGCAAGGTGGAGAAACTCTTACAAACTATCTTCCACCAACCTAGTGCTGTAGAAAACCATCACCTTTTACACTCTCCAAGTGATTGTAAGATACCTTCTCATCCATTTTCACCCTTCTGGTGAAGACAGAGTACCTACAAGTCCTTTTGAACACTCCTGGTAAAGGCAGAGAACTGCCACATCTTTTTTCACCCTCTTAATGAAGGAAGAGAACTGTCATGTCCTTTACACCCCCTTGGTGAGGGCAGAGAAGGTTGATGTAGTCTTGAAGATCTTCTCTCAAGAACCTCCAAAGAAGTTGGGTACAAACTTGAAGATGACAAAAGATATCCTCACTTTGGACAACCTTGTGAATCCCACATAACTTCCCATCACTTGATCTCTCACTCTTCACACATAAAATCTCTCCCAAACACACTTTCCAAAAGGTAAGTCTCAAGAGAAATTCAATGCAAAAGATATTAAGATAGTTTTTAGGACTATACATATAAAGATTCCATGAAAAATCATCCAAAAACTAAAAATTGCAAGTCAAATAGCTTAACTTTGTACTATAGAATCATAAATAGTACAGTACGATTAGTTCAAATAATTAGGGTTTTGTTTAGTACAAACTAGGATGAACGTAGCTTCATACACTATCAATCATATGTACAAAATTAGATCATTATATATAAATAGTTCAAAAATAAATGTATTCATATGGTTTGACCATGTATGATCTTACTTTTGTACCATGTTAGTTGTCTATATGACCTGACATCGTATAGTATGAATAGTTCAAAAAGAATTACTTCGTATGGTGCAATCTGGGATGAAAGAAATTTCTTACCATGTTAGTAATTTGAACTACCTAACATCATATAATACAAACTATTCAAAATGAATTAGTTTTTATGGTACGATCTAGGAAGAAAGAAATTTTGTACTCTATTATTAGTCTGTATAACCTGACATCATACAATATGAATTATTCAAAATGTTTAAGCATTAATTTAATTAACTACATCCTGGAGGAAAAACTATCAAATTTTACAGTATAATTAAATAGCGTACAGTATGGTCATACTTAAAAATTTACAACTCTCCCCGTATGTGTGTGCATAGTTACTCAATTACATTCACTCTTACTCAGACTCAAGAAAATATAAATATATATAGATTCTACCCTTGTCTTGAAGACTTTAGTAGTTTGAAGTAGTAAATAAATTACTTTTTTTAGGAATTTGCAACCAAGTGCATTTAAAATTTTATTAAAAGATAAAAAACAAGAAACTAAGAATCAACCATAGATTCCTCCTTTAACAAGGAAATAAAAGAAGGAGGAACCTTATTCAAAACTAAATCATCCCAAATAAATGAACTAACAATAACATAGTTAGCACAAAGATCCGCTAACTTATTGCATTTCCTATCTATACAATTAAAGATAACATTTTTTATATCTTTGAATATAATTCCCAATTCATTATTTTTGCAATATAACCCATCTTGGAGATCCTTGATGACATTTGCATTATCACTTTCAATGATGATACCCTTGTAATTTAACATCCAATCTTTGTACACATCTTTGATAGATTGGATAGCTAACATTTCAATCCTTAATACAACACATGTATATCCAAAAGCCAAAAATAATATTCCTTTAAAATCTTGAAAAACACCGCCTATCCCATCTTTATAATATTTAAGTAAAGAATCATCGACATTTACCAATCGGGTGGAGGGGGATGCCAATGATCATCAAACAATTTAAAAAGCTGATTGGTAGCCCATTTACCCGAGTAAAGAGCTGATCTACATGCTGAAATTGTAGCCATGCTGAGTGACTCAGTAGCAATGAATAAGGATCGAACCTCTTTGCGCTCATGAATAAGCTTGTTCCTAGCTTTCCATGAGAAGTAAATTGCATTACATAACAAGTTTACCACCCAATAATTCTTTATTTGAAATCCAATTTAAAGTGGGGTTTCCAAATCCCCACTTGTTTAGATGATGGAATACCTCATACAATTTTTTGCATTTTACTACTACATGTTCAATATCCTCTATCATGTTGTAATCTCAAGGACATTCATATTGCATTTACAATCTTTTATAGGATAAAAACTAATTTGTATGGATTGCTCTGTTAAACATTCTCCACCAAATTCCATCAACCCATGGAGAGAGTTTAGCCTTCTTTAACCAGCTCCAATAAAGAACTCAGTGTTAATTCAGAAGTGATGATTCATACGCCATAGATGATATTGATGTTCTAGAATTTCTGGATATAAGTTCGAAACAGTCTTTTGACAATTTAGAAGATATGTTAATTTGAGTAAACAAACTAACCAGATCATAACAAAAACATTTATTTTGTTCCTCAATATTCCAGCATCCACTTGATATAAATTTGTGCACCGTGATATTTTCTAATCCTTGTGGAAGAAAATAAGTCGGCCAACTGTTAAGATTTTTATCCAATATCCAAATATCTTTTAGAGCATTTATCAATTCACCATCGGCAATGTTCCATCATACTATGGGTTTTAAGAAATCTTCTCAATTATGAAGGATTTTCCATGCAGTTGAACCCATCCTCTTTTAAAAAATTGTCTAAATATAGGAACCCATATTTAGGAAATAAAACTTTATGCAATAAAGAAACTTCAATTTTACTATATCTTCATGCTAGTTTTGCTCTTAAAGGGCCTACTTTATCATGACAAGAGTGAAGGCCTCTTCCACCCCATTTTAAAGGCAAGCACATAACACTCCAATTAACATAATGCATACCATGATTACCATTCATCTTATTCCAAATGATGCTTCTACACAATTTGTCCATCTCATCAAGAATGCCTTTTGGAATCAAAGAGTGAGTACTATGGAAAATTGAGTAGGAAAGAAATGTCGTTTTGACCAAATTTATTTTTCCAACCAAAGAAATGAATTTGCTTCCCCAAATATTAATAATTTTTAGACATTTTCAGTAATGAATCTAAAATCTTGACCAACTAGCCTCCTTAAAGATATCTTAGTCCCATGACAATGAAATTCTTTAACACCTTTGATTCCCATAATGCTTGTTATTTTCTTTTTCTTTCTTCTATTAATCACCTTCCCAAAAAGAACACATAATTTGTTTGAATTTAATTTTTGTACAGTCCAACCAAAAAAATCTTCTATTATGCCTTTGATATTTTTAACCTCCTTCAATTTTTTTTCTAAAAAACTTATGATATCATCCGGATATAGTAAATGAGAGATCTAGTGATAGGACAACCTTGACGAAATCCACATCTAGCCTTGATCCATCTTGATGAGCTTCCATTAATTAGTAAAGAAAATTTTGGATTTGTAACACATTCCAAAATCAGAGAAGAAATGAAAGAAGGAAACACGAAGTACATAAATGCTTTTTCCAATGATGGCCATCCCATGGAGTCATATGCTTCCTCCAAATCTAATTTGAAAGAAACCAATCCTTTAGAGGTTTTTGATTGTCTGAATTTGTGGAAGATTTCATGAGCTACCATCACATGATCTGACATAGATCTGCCTTTCAATGGTTTGCTTGTTCAACAAAAATCACTTAATGAATGATGGAGGATAATCAGTTTAGAATGACCTTAGTAGCCACCTTATAAATTGTATTACATAAACTGATTGGCCTGAAGTTGGAAGGATATATTGGATTAAAAACTTTAGGAATCAAAACAACTAAAGTTTCTTTCCACTTTGAATTCATGTTCTTGTTTGAAAAATTATATTAAGTGCCTTCCACAGATCATCCTTGATGATGTCCCAATAGCCTCTTAGAAAAGAATATCTGACTCCATCGTTTCCAGGTACGATATAGTTTCCAGAATTTTTAATAACCATCTCAACTTCTTAAATATATAACTCTTTATTTAGAAATCTAGAATCCTCTTCATCCAAACAAAATCAAGGTTCCGACCATCCTTCTAACTTACACCTCCTGTATTTCCATTTTTTAAAAAATATGAAATAAACTGTCTTCAATTTTGAGCTGGTCTTCTACCTCCAATCCATCTTCATTTTTTATTCTACTTATAATGTTAGAATTCCTCCTTTCACTAGCATATGCATGAAATAATCTGGTATTACAATCTCCTTCAATAGGCCATTTCACTTTGGCATGTTACCTCCACCAAGTGTTTAGCTGAGCTAGATTTGAAGTGAGTATCCAGCTGTCATCACCTGAAAGACCTTCTCTGCTTTCTTTTTCTTTTAACTCGAGGATTTTTTTGTTTAAACAGTATTTTTTTGAAAAAGAGAACTGTGTTTATCTTTATGCTAGTAGTACAAAGCCTTCAATGTTCTCTGCATTTTACAATTCAGAATTTGGCCATAATCTCTCTATATTTTTCTACTACAAACTTTTTTAACCACTGCAGAGGATGTTGGATTTGATATACAGATATCTTCACATTTAATAGTTTTTTTTAATTGCATTATATTCCAAAATATTTAAGATCACTGAACACTGATCCAAGGCGATCTAGCCAAATGCCTTACCACCAACTGATGAGGAAAGCTTAAAGCCATTGAATTCAAATAAAATCTATCCAATCTTTTAAGAAATCTATCAGCTCCAGATTTATTGTTGTGCCATGTGTATTTGGATCCAATACAACACACCTCGTGAAGGTCATTATTTACAAGAAAATATTCTATTTCTTTGGCACCTAAGGAATAAATGAATCTTTTCCCACCCCATTTATCTTCCTTATTGAGAAGACAATTGAAATCACCTTCAATTACCAATTCCTTATCCTTTGAAGAATAAAACTTTAGTTTTTCCCAAAAAATTCTCCTCTAATACACATCTTTGCTTCTATAGATAGTAGAAATTCTCCGACTCCCCTTATTTGGAACATCTATCTCCCCAATGATGAATTGGTTTGAAGATTCCAAAACTCTAAAAGAAGCCAAATTCGGTCTCCAAATAACCATAATTCCACCAGATAGTCCTACCGAAGGAACTTGGAAATTGTCCCAATCCGTACCAACTAACAAATCTACCTCCTTTCTATGAAAAAGGCAACTTTAGTTTCCAACAAGACCAGAAAAAACACTCCATTTTCTTTTACAAACTCCTTAATTTAAAGGGAAGCTCTTCTCTTCCTAGCTCCCCTACAATTCAAAAACCCAATAGATGACATTATTGTAAAATAGGGGAAGGATTCCTCACTTTTTCCTTAAGATCACCTGCCAATCTTCTAGTCCTTGTAGCCATTTTGATAGGACATAAGCCTTTGAGTTGTTTAGTACCTTTCTTTTTTGAACTAGATTCCATAACTCCCTCCAGCTCATTCCCATTGCCAATTTCCACTATTATATTATTTTTCTCCTATAAGCTAATGTCAGAACTTTCCTTAGGATTATCATCCGTATCAGGAAATACAATTTCTCCTTCCTCAACTCAATCATCTAACAATTTAAATTTATTATCATCAATTGAAATAATATGGAAATGAGAATCCATAGAAAGATCAACTTTTCCTTCAGCCTGCTGAAAAACTGGAGCATGAATGTCTTTAGGAATTTCCAATCTATCTTCCAAAGCCGTAGAAGCTTCATTTATTTCCAAAAAGCCCTTCTTCTATTGTCTTCAATAACTATTTCCCCTCATTTTTTATACACCATAGTATTCTTCATTTTTATTTTGGATTTGATAGATTCAACATTGGATTTGTTCTAAAAAAAAAAAAAACATTGGATTTGTTCTAGAAATTATTTCTTGGACCTTGATATTTAAAATTTTTCCTTCTAAAGTTTACGTGAATCCACGGCCCGTATTCATCATCATTTGAAACCACCTCTTTAGTCGAAGCTTCCTCTTAAATTGGCTTTACTTTAAAAGCATTAGATTCATTATTTCTAGATGATTGAAATTCATTCAAATACTTTTCCGAGCATTGATTTTTCAGGTGGCCAATTTTGCCACAACTAAAGCAAAAATTTGGAATCTTCTCATACTAAATTCTTTAGATGAATTTTCCAGAAGATCCTTCAACCCAAATTCCCAACAAAAATTTGTTATCCAAGTTGATAAAAACTCAAATTCTAGTGAATTCTCTTCTACTCCATTGGGACATTTTCCCATCAATCATATACGTTTTTCCAACCATTGAAGCAATTCTACAAATCTTAATTTCATCCCAGCATTGAAGAGGTAAATTTGGTATTCAAATCCAAATTGGAATAAAAATACCTTTTAAGGATAATGGAGAGAATGTTAGCGACCACTTATCCATACCAATTATGTTATCCTTCACATACCAGGGTCCATTAGAGAATACTGAATCTAATGCCTCTTGTTCATCGAATGCACAAAGCGCCCATCCCAAACCAAACATTGTTAAATGAAATTTACCAAATTGTAACCATTGTCTCCTTAGCTCCATACTAACCATTAGAAATGGGATGCTTTCACCAAATACTTTAATAACTAGAGATTTTTGAAGCTTGATTGAATTCTCCACTTCATTTTGTAACATGTAGCTTTACCACTGAGTCTTCTCCTGCAAAATCATTCCCCAAGTCCAGATTTGAAACATTTATGTTATTCTTTTTGGTCCAAGCATTGAGTAATAAATTACTGGAAGGCTTCAATTGTATAACATGTTCAACATTCTCCTCTACACGTCTAGCAAGGTCACCTTCTTTGCATAAGCGAACTTTGTTCAGATCAGATATTTGAATTCCATCTTGATTAATGGTACTTCCAGATTTCCCAGTATCCTTTTTTAGAAACTTCCACATTATCATTATTTCCGGAGCTATGGTCTTCAGAATCAAGGATTAATTTATAATAATCACCATTACCATCCAGTTCCAACCTAAATTTGATTTGAATTACCTTCGAATTAGATGATGACGTTTCAACATTGCCAACTTTAAAAATTACTCTGGATTCGGCTAGAGATCCAGATTTTAGAAAACACATAGCTTTCTCAAAGATAATATTTTTACCTTTCCCAATAATTTCAATTGGCTTCTTTTATTTTAGAAGACCGCCTTCATTGTTTACCAATGGTTTGCTCGACATGAAATGAACCTTCACATCTAGTGTATTGGATAGTAGGTCATCGCCAAATGCTAGAGGAGAAGATGCCAAGTTAGATCGAGATGTGAATAGAGGAGTCAAATTTGCACGTCGACTATCAAAATGACCGCCAGCCATTGAAGACGGCCGGCGACCATCCACTGCCATGAAAAGTGCGAATCAGGAGCTTTGAAAAAAAAATTAATTCTCTCTCTAGAAAACCTAGAACTTCTCTCTCTAACTATAAGATTGTAAATAAATTCCTTGAAATGTTAGTAGACACAAAAATAATAAGAAATGTCTAGTTTATCCTAGAATAAATTATAAAATCATCAAAATAATTTTTTTTTCTATTATTAAAAAAATTGCAATCTCAATCATGTTACCAACAATCTCCCCCTCTTTTTATGATGGAAAAAATATTTATTATTTAAATTATAGATAACCTATTCTTCTCTAGTAAGCTCCCTCTTAATGAATAACCTTAAACACCAAGGGGAAAATAAAATTTCATCCCACTTTTTTTTTTTTTTTTAATTTTGATGTTTATAAACAAACACAAAACAATCTACAAGGCAAACAAACACCAAAATAAAGCTTTATACACAAGACCAAGTTCACAAGAAAACTTCAAATAAAATAACCATAAACAACCTCCCCCTGAGAGAACTTCAAATCAAAACACAAATAATGCAAACAAAACTTAAAGAACTTGAAATCAAAAATCAAAACACAAATAATCAACCTCCCTCTTTTTACAGCAACTAAAAGCTTGGAACACCACGAAGAAAAAACTCTTCAATATTAAAGTTCTTGTGGACAAATCTAAATGTTGATAAGGAAAAGAATTAAAAAAAAAATGCACAATATTAAATTCTTACAAAATTTATCCTTTAAATCAACATTTTGGATTAGTCAATAATATCTCACAAACATTTTAGAGATGGAACACAAATTTTAAGAACAATAAAACTCAATTTTTTTTTTTTAAATGTAGTACATAATTAAACAAACACAAAGAAAAAAAAATCATAAAGAAAATACAACAATTTTAAAACAAAACATCTCAATTTAACTTCATAAATGAAAAACTACAAACAGACTAAAACATTAGAAGAACAAAATAAGTATAACAAATATGCTAATAGCCTGGTGGATCTTGATCTGGAGGAGGCTGTGGAGGACTAAACTGAGTAAATTAGCTATTATTATAGCTACTTGAGTATTAATGAAATCAGCTTGTCCTCTCACCCAACCCTTATCTTCATTATATCTAAAATCCGAAGGAGAATCAAGTATAATAAATCTCTAGATCATTTCCTGATATAAATTATGCTCTGGTCTAGGACAGGAGCATCCATAGGTGCTAGAGTAGGGGCCTCTTCTTTTCCAATTTCTTCTCTTTCTTCCCCTTCATCCCGATGAAATAGAATAGTAAATAAGGCATCATTAAAATAGATAGGGAGATTATTTAGGGGATCGGAATGAATAAGATTATACTTCTTCTCAAAAATGTATGCAACCAAGTGTCATAAATCCACATTCTTCTTCCTTCTTGTGGTAGGGAGTCTAATGTCAATAAGATTATTGATGTTGTCCAAAATCAACTGAGCTTCATCAATAGGTATGTTTGACATTATAAAATGGGTAACAATAAAGAGCAAAGGAGTGATATTTATTTTATCACCAGCTATAGGAATAATAGATGTTCTTCATGCTAAATGATCAAGACATTTTGAATCAGTGTGTGAATAAGAGGTAAATGTTATATTGAAGTTATACCTCTAAGAGTTTTACTGAATTCAAACCAATCAAAATCACTTCTAGACATCATGGAATGTACCCTAACTCCTTCAATTCTATGGTGATGAAATGTTCCTAAATCTTTCTTAGTAATATCAACTCTTTGATGGAAAACATAGGATGACATTATGATAATGTTTCTCTTATTCTCAAATTGGAAATAAAGTAATAGAATGTGTCAAAATGAAATGCATAAATTAGGGTGAGAATGAAGAAATTTTTGGTAGAATCAAAGAGAGGCATGATTGAAAAGTTTATGTCTTCTTAAGTCAGACGAGTAGTGATTTTGGCTTGAACAAACCTATCATAGGCTTGCTCATTTTCTCTCAAGAGAAAGTTGTCATCAAATTCATACAAATGGATAATTAATGATTTGTATATACGATGATGTGTTTATACTATACGATCACTAAAAGAGATCATATTTTTCCATCTGTTAAACTCAAAGAAGAAATCATATAAGTTCTAGACAATTCACAAAGTATGAAAGTGGTTCGTACATAATAAATAGAAAAGAACTTTTTAGATTTTCATATGATAACTAAGATACTTCTACAAAATAACTCAAACAAGATCCATAACACACTAAAAATAAAAACAATAAAATGATAAATAAAAAATGACAAATAGATATACTTAAACCAAAATAAGCCACAACAAAGAACAAAAACACAATCATAAACACAAAGGAATTACACTGCAAACACAATTTGTAAAATTACAATTGATAGGCATAAATATCAATAACACTCAATTTAGTTCTGAAGGTGTTGAATGTTTCAAAAACCAAAGGTTTTGTGAAAATGTCTGCAAGTTGATTTTTTGTTGTTACATGATGTTGCTCAATTTCTCCTTTCATGACATAATCACTAATAAAATGATGCATTATGTCTATGTGCTTAGTCCTGGAGCATTGAATTGGATTCTTTGAAATACAAATGACACTTATATTATCACCTAAAATTATAATAGTTTTAATTGAAAAACCTAAATCCATACATTATTATTTCAACCATAGAATATGTGGCACAAAACTTCCTATGGAAAAATAATCTTCTTCAGCAGTAGAAAGCACTGCTGAATTTTATTTTCTACTTGACCATAAAACTAAAGAGTTTCCAATAAATTGACAAGTTCTAGAAGTACTTTTTTATCAACCCTATATCTTGTATTATATGAATTAGAATATCAAATGATTTTAAAGGAAGTGATGTTCATGGGATACAAAATTCCTAAATTTTGAGTTCCTAAAAGATATTTCATAATTATTTTAATAATAATAAAATGGGATTCTTTTGGATCAGCTTAAAATTTAGCACAAAGATAACTATTAAACATAATATCAGGTCTGCTAGTAATAAAATAAAGTAATGACCTAATTATCCCACAAAATTTATATTGATCAACTGATTTGCCATTAGAATCCTTATCTAATTGAACTAAGGAACTCGTTGGTGTACTTATTTGTTTAGCATTTTCCATTTCATACTTCTTAAGGATGTCCTTAACATATTTTGATTGACTAAGAAATTTGCCGTCCTCTTTTTATTTTATGCTAAAATCAAGAAAATAACTCAAGTCTCCCATCAAACACTTTTAAAATTCATTACTCCTTATTTTGTAAGATCATCACAAAGATTTTTATTAGTGGATCCAAATAAGATATCTTTGACATATAATTGAACAATGGTAATGTCATCTCCTACTCTTTTCAAGAAGAGAGTGGTGTCCACACTCCATTTAATACTAGATCTTTTTAGTAGGAATGTATTTAGCATTTCAAACCATGCCATAGGTGTATGTTTTAATAGGTGTAATGCATTTTTTAATTTAAAAACATGATTAAGAAATTATGAATTTTCAAAACCTAGAGATTGTTCGACATAAATATCTGTTTTATAACACCATTAAGAAAGACACTCTTAACATCCATTTGAAATAGTTTAAATCCTTTAAAACAGGAAAAAGTTTGAAGTACCCTAATTGCTTCAAGTCTAGCTAGAGGGGAAAAAATCTCGTCAAAATTAATTCCTTCTATTTGATTGTACTCCTTAGCCACCCATCTTGCCTTATTTCAAATCACTACACCTGAATAATTCAAATTTTTTTTGAAAACCCAATTAGTTCTAACAATACTATGATTTTTACGTCTTTACCAATTCCCAAACATCATTTCTAACAAACTAATTCAACTCTTCCTACATGGCTAAAATCTAAAATTCATCAGAAAGTACTTGATTTGAATTAGTGGGTTCAATCTTCAAAATTAATATTGAGTGGTTCACTACTTTATCTTTTGAACATCCATTATTCAGGTACTAAAGGCTCTCACGAGGGCTTGTATGAGAGCGAGTCTACAAAATTATCAAATGTTAGACTTGGGAACCCAAATAAAATTTTGTTCACCACTTGAAAATGATAATCTAGATGCATGTTTGATACGGTATGATTTAGGTGTCTTAGGTCTCCACACTAAATGTGCTCTATGATGAATAGTGCAAGTATGAGAAATATGCCCCATCATATCACATGAAAATCATTTAACACCAAGAAAATGATTTATAAATTTGTATGATTAATAATACTTTTTTCTATGTTTTGAAATTGTAAGCTTTTGGTCAGGATTATAAAATTGTTCAAGTGTGGGAAGGATTTTTTCATCCTTAAAAGATTTAAATTTTATTTGAAGATATGAGTTTGCACTTTTTAAAATTAAATTTTAAATTTAAAAAACATGTACACTTTGATCTAATTCAACCTTAAACACCTTAAAATCACTTTCAATATCTTTATATAATATTTTTAATAAATCTTGCTCCTTATTCAAGCTATCAAATTCATCTAGCAAACCCATATCATTATTATCTATGTTTGCATGATCATTCCTTAGATTTTTGTTTTCTTTTCATAAAATTCAAATACTTGATATTAAGGTTAGCTTGCAATTTTTTGAGTTTCCTATATGTATTATGAATTTTCTCGTATTTGAATTAATTCATTATAAGAAAGGTCACTGTTGACGTCATATTTATATGAGGTCAATTGGACCAATCTTTACCCCGTATAAATTTAACCTCCATACCAATATAGACATTAGGATCCTCCTAGAATACAAACCTTAGGATTCAACCAGACCAATTTAGACCACAGGATCCATGTAAGTCCTAGGATTCCTCTAGACTCTACCTAAAATTTCTCAAACTCTAGAGTTCTCTTAGATTCTAGATCCTAGGTTTGCAAGAACATTCCTTAGATTTTTATTTTCTTTTTATAGAATTCAAATACTTGATATTAAGGTTAGCATGCAATTTTTTGAGTTTCCTATATGTATTATGAATTTTTACAGAAACTTCAAATAATTCATCATAATAAAGGTCAGTATTGACAACAGTGAACTTAGAGCTTCCTTGTGAAAGTGTTTCACCTTGGTAGTGTGGAAGATAGCGCTACAATAAAAAATTTTCAGACAATGTGGTGCAATACTTTACTTTAAATTTTCTTCAATTTTTTAGTTTTTCATGCACCCAAATAATTAAAACAACACATTTAAACTGATAAAAATACTTATAAAAATTTAACATATTTAACACTTATCAAATACTCCCCAAATTAAGCTCTTGCTTATCCTCAAGCAAATAAAAATTCTATAATTCTATTTAATTAAATAATTAATGTAAAAATTAATAATTTATATATAAGATAATTCATCGTAGTCTAGAAGTACTGAAAGTGAACATAGTTATAATTCTAGTTTGGAAATACTAATAATTAACTTGACTAATTATTCTTATCATTTGTTAATTTGAATTTACTTATTATGAAGGTAATAATTGATTACTAAATTTTTTATTGAATAATATAGATTAAAGAATGTATATGTTTTTAATTAAAATTAAATGTTTATTAGTTCACTATTATTTGTATTAGTCCACTTTTCCTCTCTCTCCTTGTATTTCCTTCTCACCCTCTCTTTTTCTCTCTCTTCTCTTTTTTTCATCTCTATCTCCAAACTCTTCACAAAATCTCTACATATCTCTATGTCCCCACCCCCTCACTCTCTCTCTCCCACTTTCTTACACTCTCTCTTATGCTTTCACTTTAGCTCTCACTCTCTCTCTCACCCTCTTCTTCGCTCTCAAAATCTTGCTCTCTCCCTCTCACTCTATCTTTATCCCTCCATTTATGTCTCTCTAGCCCACTCTCTCCCTCACTTGATCTATCCCTTTCTCACTATCTCACTCACTCTCTCTTGCACTCTCTCTTGCTCTCTAAATCAAAATATATATATATATATATATATATATATATATATAAATATATATATATATATATATATATATATATATATATATATATATATATATATATATATAAGGCTAAAACCACTCATCCACCTGAGTATCCATCATCTATGCAACACTATGAACAATACATCTAAAACATGTACTCTTATTTACGACTTGCTCACCTAAAGGCATAATCACCTATTTAGGTTTACTCCATCTCTCTCTTTACTCATATCAACATGAGTAAATTCATAAGAAAAAATCAAACACCAAGGCACATCCTCTTGAAAATGTCAAATAAAAAAAATACAAGAAGTGAAATCTTATAATGGATAAAATTGGCGATTGAGGCGTCGAACATCTGTAAACTAGGTTGAACGGTCTTCACACTGGAGGAGCTACTCCAACCTATAAAACAAAACTCCTTACCATTCTATGCAAATTTATATTAAGAAAATTAATGAAAAAATTTGAAACTCATAGTGGATTTTTTCAAAAGCTGTATCCTTTCACCGGTGACGGAGGTGGTCATCATCGGTGACCTATCGTGGATGTCTGTAATCCTTAGCAGCGGCGATCTACAATGGGGTGATGCTGGGGCGATGAACCCGAGAGGAGACT
This sequence comes from Dendrobium huoshanense, assembly GCA_016618105.1. Classification (NCBI taxonomy): domain Eukaryota; kingdom Viridiplantae; phylum Streptophyta; class Magnoliopsida; order Asparagales; family Orchidaceae; genus Dendrobium; species Dendrobium huoshanense. Next base: position 72,518,329 of record CM028343.1, on the reverse strand, counting down.
TCAAACAAAATGGCAGAAAGAAATGAAAAGCCAGATTGGCTTGGGTTCAGAAATAGGGCTTTCACCGACAGAATTCTCGGCATATTAAATGCCATAAGATTTTTTGATGTCTTTTACGAAGATAAAATTTTAATGTGTTTAAAATTACTAGAATCCACCGATTAATTTGTCGAATTTTTTTAGACGTAAAATACACTGCTTTACATGATATGCTTATATATGCCGACATATAAACCGGCATAACGAGCGTCAAAAAAATACCGACGATTATTCCATCGTATGTAACGCCATAATAATTCAGTCGCACATGATGCTGGTCAAAACATCATAATTACCGACGGATATATATCCACCAGAAGCTCCAACAGTAATCCCATGTTTACCCGTATAGAAAACCCTAGATTATAGTTTAAATGAACACTATTTGTACTTCATAGAGTAGAATATAAACTAATTATTATTATTTTATTTTAAACTTATTAGTTATACTTTTTGTTAACTAATTTTTTTAAAAAAATATGAATAACTAGAATTAATGTTATGATATGAGTATATTAGAATTAAAAATCAAAAGTAATCCAAATTTGGAATTGGTAATCTTAAATAATAAATTTTTACATTGGTTAATTATTTAATTAGAATTATAATATTTATTATTTGCTTGAGGTCAAGAAAGAGTTTAAGATAGGGAGAAGTTGATAAGAATAAATAACATGTCATTTTGGGTTATATTGTTAGTGAAAATAAATTATTTTAGTTATATTGTGTAGGGAAAACATAGAAAAGGCATAAAAATTTTAAGTTCCATATAGCACCACAATGTTGGAACAAATATTGCCATAGTGATAGCACCGCTGGGGCTCCAGAATATCAGCATTTAAGTGCCAATTTCTCTATCATAGATGACCGTGATAATCAAATATCAACTTAACAATGACAAGTGTTTTATTGTCTAGTATCACAGTGTCACAATCAATAACAACTTGGAGCCCAAATAGCCCTTTCGACATTATAGCATCCAAAATTCAGTAGTGTCTAAGTGTAGTAGTTGTAATTTTCAGAGGACAAGACCTGTCAGTAAAGCTCTCTTGGGGTAACAATTAAGAGAATTTAGAGAAGTACTTGATACAATCGTCAGAGTGTTTGACTTATATTTATGGAAACAAATCTAAAACTAAAGAGAAGAAGTGTAGAGAATATCTATTAAACAATTCTAGTAATATCTATCTCTTATATTATCTTTCTATCATGCTATCAATGAAAATGAGATTGCTTTAATTCTACTCCATGTCTAGCTAAATTCTTTAATTTTGGATTGATGATATAAGTATCATATGGAGTACTAATGAATTCTTTAATTAATTAAATGATTAAAAAGTTATTTTCAATATTACCAAATCTTAATTTAATGTACATAATAGACAAATGTGTTGTTAAAATTAGGTGTAATATGGGACCTCGATGAAGGGAAGAAAGCATAACTAGGATTACTGAATTAATATGTATCTTTTCAAGGCATATAGTAGTTCTAAATTCTTAAAAAGATGAAATAACCATAGGAAGTTGATAGGCATTCCTTATTCCTAAAAGCTTGATAGAGATCTATAAATGCATAAGTTCTTAATAGCATCACAAATAAGAAAGAATGCTTAGGAAAAAGTATCCATATAGTGTACTCATTATCTTTATATATCTAATCTTATTTAAGTTATTGAATCTCCCTAACAAATATTTTTATTTGAGTAAGATAATTATTATAATTTTTGTAGATAGAACTACTAAATAATAAGTAAGCATATCTTCCTCGTGGGACCAATACTTTACTTTGTCACAATATTACTTGATTAGATATGTATACTTACATATGTTAAGTGAGGTTACTTGCATATATTAAGTTGGGTTTTTATAGGTTTTATATCAAAAAAACTTAAGCATTGTTTGGGATTCATAAAACCCTAAAGCAATTTATAATTCTATAGGTTACTCCACAACCTCCATCAATCAACCTAGAAAATTCCACTTTCATCTGATCAAGGTTATTTAAATTTTAGGGTCAATTTAGCTTGATTTGTTGATTTTGGTTTAAATTTGTCAAATTGTGGTTATTGAACTATAAGGTTCCATTGATAGTTTAATTATTGAAGATGTTTTACATTTAAGGACATCCTATCATGGACTTAAGACTCAATCAAATTGGCTAATTTGAAGGTTAAAGATGACTTGGTCAAATTGGCCATTTATGAGTTATACTTAGCTCAAACTTAGTTATGAATAACCAATTGGTTAACCATAAAGCCAATTGGGACTTGAGAACTCCAAATTATTTAATATAGTTTCCTTAGAGGCCTAAGATCTCGTGGATCTGAATTCTTGAAGGTCATATATATGTATGGGTTCATATCTAACCAAAAGCGCAAAGTTTTTTTTTTTTTATTAAAGTGGTTAATAATTATTTAATCAAAGTCTCCTCAGGATCTAATTATATATGAATCCTTCTAGTAATGGAAAAAATTTGTCTAAATTTTTCTAATAAATTATAAAATTTGGTTCTCCCTCAAGTGATATGTCACTTTGGGAAAAATGATCCTATTGGGGTCATCTAAAAATTAACTAGACTAAAAATCATTATGCATTGATGATTTAAATTCTCTATGAAAAATTTATTTAGATGTTTTCATTTATCCTCACTTTGGACAACCTTGTGAATCCCACATAACTTCTCATCACTTGATCTCTCACTCTTCACTCATAAAATCTCTCCCAAACACACTTTCCAAAAGGTAAATCTCAAGAGAAATTCATTGCAAAGGATAGGATGATAGTTTTTAGGACTATATATAAAAAGATTCCATGATAAATCATCCAAAAACTAAAAATTGCAAGTCAAACAGCTTAACTTTGTACTACACAATCATAAATAGTACAATACGATTAGTTCAAAAAATTAAGGTTTTGTTTGGTACGAACTAGGATGAATGTAGTTTCATACACTATCAATCATATGTACAAAATTAGATCGTTATATATTAATAGTTCAAAAATAAATGTATTCATATGGTTTGACCATGTATGATCTTACTTTTGTACTATGTTAGTTGCCTATATGACCTGACATCATATAGTATGACTAGTTCAAAATGAATTATTTTGTAAGGTGAAATCTAGGATGAAAGGAATTTCTTGCCATGTTAGTTGTTTGTACGACCTAACATCATAAAGTACAAACTATTCAAAACGAATTATTTTGTATGGTACGAACTAGGAAGAAAGGAATTTTGCACTCTATTAGTAGTCTGTATGACCTGACATCATGCAATATGAATTATTCAAAATGACTAAGCCTTAATTTAATTATCTAAATCATGGAGGAAAAACAATCAAATTTTACAGTATAATTAAAAATCATACAGTTTGGTCATACTTAAAAATTTACAACTCTCCGCGTGTGTGTGTGCATAGTTACTCAATTACATTCACTCTTGCTCAAACTCAAGAATATATATATATATATATATATATATATATATATATATATATATATATATATATATATATATATATATATATATATATATATATATATATATATATATATATATATATATATATATATATATTCTACCCTTGTCTTGAAGTCTTAAGTAGTTTGAAGTAGTAAATAAATTACTTTTTTTCTTAGAAAATTGCAACCAAGTGCATTTAAAATTTTATTAAAAAGATAAAAAACAAGAAACAAAGAATTAACCATAGATTCCTCCTTTAACAAGGAAATAAAAGAAGGAATAACCTTATTCAAAACTAAATCATCCCAAATAAATGAACTAACAATAACATAGTTAGCACAAAGATCCGCTAACTTATTGCATTTCCTATATATACAATTAAAGATAACATTTTTGAGATTTTGAATATAATTCCGTATTCATTATTTTTGCAATATAACCCATCTTGGAGGTCCTTGATGACATTGCATTATCACTTTCAATGATGACACCCATGTAATTTAACATCCAATCTTTGTACACATCTTTGATAGATTGGATAGCTAACATTTCAAGCCTTAATACAACACAAGTATGTCCAGAATCCAAAAGAAATATACCTTTAAAGTCTCGAAAAACACCACCTATCCCACCTTTATAATATTTAAGTAAAGAAGCATCGAGATTTACCAATCGGGTAGAGGGGGATGTCAATGATCATCAAAAAGTTTATAAAGCTGATTGGCAGCCCATTTACTCGAGTAAAGAGTTGGTTTAGATGCTGAAATTGTAGCCATGCTGAGTGACTCTGTAGCAATGAATAAGGATCCAACATCTTTTCCCTCATGAATAAGCTTGCTCCAAGCCTTCCATGAAAAGTAAATGGTATTACAGAAAAAGTTTACCACCCAATAATTCTTTATTAGAAATTCAATTTAAACACTTTGTCAACGAGTTAAAAGTTCGGATTCCAAATCCCCACTAGTTTAGATGCTGGAATACCTCATACAATGTTTTGCATTTTACAACTACATGTTCAATATCCTCAATCATGTTGTAATCTCAAGGTCATTCATATTGCATTTGCAATCTTTTATACCATAAAAACTCATTCGTATTGATTGCTCTGTTAAACATTCTCCACCAAAATCCTTCAACCTATGGTGAGAGTTTAGCCTTCCTTAACCAGCTTCAATAAAGAACTCAGTGTGAATTCTAATTTGATTCTTCATACGCCATAGAAGAGATTGATTTTCGAGAATTTCTGGATATAAGTTCCAAACAGACTTTTGACAATTTAGAACATATGTTAATTTGAGTACTCAAACTAATGAGATCAGAACAAAAACATTTATTTAGTTCTTCAATATTCCAGCATCCACTTGATATAAATCTATCTAGTGTGATATTTTCTAATCCTTGTGGAAGAAAATAAGTCGGTCAACTGTTAATATTTTTATCCAATATCCAATTATCTTTTAGAGCATTTATCGATTCACTATCAGCAATGTTCCATCATACTATGGGTTTTAAGAAATCTCCTCTATTATGAATGATTTTCCAAGCAGTTGAACCCATCCTCTTTGAAAAATTATCTCAATATAAGAACCCATATTTAGGAAATAACACTTTATGCAATAAAGAATCTTCAATTTTACTATATCTCCATGCTAGTTTTGCTCTTAAAGGGCCTACTTTATCATGACAAGAGTGAAGGCCTCTGGCACCCCATTTTAAAGGCAAGCACATAACACTCCAATTATCATAATGCATACCATGATTACCATTCATCTTATTCCAAATGAAGCATCTACATAGTTTGTCCATCTCATCAAGAATGCCTTTTGGAATCAAAGAGTAAGTACTATGGAAAATAGTATAGGAAAGTAATATCATGTTGACCAAATTTATTTTCCCAACCAAAGAAATGAATTTGCTTCCCCAAATATTATTAATTTTTAGAGCCTTTTGAATAATGAATCTAAAATCTTGACCAACTAGCCTCCTTAAAGATATCCTACTCCCAAGATAATGAAATTCTTTAACACCTTTGGTTCCCATAATGCGAGTTATTTTCTTTTTCTTTCTTCTATTAACCACCTTCCCAAAAAGAACACATAATTTGTTTGCATAAAATTTTTGTACAGTCCAACCACAAAAATCTTCTATTATGCCTTTGATATTTTTAACCTCCATCAAATTTTCTTCTTAAAAAATTATGATATCATCCGCATATAGCAAATGAGAGATCCTGGGTCCATTAGGACTAATGCTTACACCATAATTATCACCTCTTTGTTTAAATGAATTTGTCAAAAGTGGAGCACAAAGAATAAATATAAAAGGTGATAAGGGACAACCTTGACAAAATCCACATCTAGCCTTGATCGATCTTGATGAGCTTACATTAAGTAGTAAAGAAAATTTTGGATTTGTAACACATTCCAAAATTAGAGAAGAAATGAAAGAAGGAAACACGAAGTACATAAATGCTTTTTCCAATGTTGGCCAACCCATGGAGTCGTATGCTTCCTCCAAATCTAATTTGAAAGAAACCAATCCTTTAGAGGCTTTTGAATGTCTGAATTTGTGGAAGATTTCATGAGCAACCATCACGTGATCTGACAAAGATCTACCTTTCAATGGTTTGCTTGTTCAAAAAAAAATCACTTAATGAATGATGGAGGATAATCAATTTAGAATGACCTTAGTAGCCACCTTATAAATTACATTACATAAACTGATTGGCCTGAAGTTGGAAGGATATATTGGACTAAAAACTTTAGGAATCAAAACAACTAAAGCTTCTTTCCCCTTTGAATTCATGTTCTTGTTTGAAAAAATAAATTAAGTACCTTCCACAGATCAACCTTGATGATGTCCCAATAGCCTCTTAGAAATGAATATCTAACTCCATCGTTTCCAGGTAGTATATAGTTTCCAGAATTTTTAATAACCATCTCAACTTCTTCAATAGAGAACTCTTTATTTAGATAGAATCCTCTTCATCCAAACAAAACCAAGGTTCCGACCATCCATCCAACTTACACCTCATGTATTTCCATTTTTTTGAAAATTTTGAAATAAATTGTCTTCAACTTGGTGTTGGTCTTCTACCTCCAATCCATCTTCATTTTTTATTTTACTTATAATGTTGGAATTCCTCCTTACACTAGCATATGCATGAAATAATATGGTATTACAATCTCCTTTAATAGACCATTTCACTTTAGCACGTTGCCTCCACCAAGTGTTTAGCTGAGTTAGATTTGAAGTGAAATCTCTCATGTTTACTTTGAGTATCCAGCTGTCATCACCCGAAAGACCTTCTCTGCTTTCTTTTTCTTTTAACTCAAGGATTTCTTTGTTTAAATAGTATTTTCTTTGAAAAAGAGAATTTTGTTTATCTTTATGCCAATAGTACAAAGCCTTCAATGTTCTCTGCATTTTACAATTCAAAATTTGGCCATAATCTCTCTATATTTTTCTACTCCAAACTTTTTTAACCACTGCAGAGGATGTTGGATTTGATATCCATTCATCTTCACATTTAATAGTTTTTTTTTAAATGCATTGTATCCCAAAATATTTAAGATCACTGAACACTGATCCGAGGCAATTCTAGCCAAATGCCTTACCACCAACTAATGAGGAGAGCTTAAAGCCATTGAATTCAAATAACATCTATCAAATCTTTAAAGAATTCTATCAGCTCCAGAATTATTATTGTGCCATGTGTATTTGGGTCCAATACAATACACCTCGTGAAGGTCATTATTTATAAGAAAATATTCCATTTCTTTGGTACCTGAAGAAAAAATGAATCTTTTCCCACCCCTTTTATCTTCCTTATTGAGAAGACAATTGAAATCATCTCCAATTACCAATTTCTTATCCTTTGAAGAATAAAACTTTTGTTTTTTTCATAGAATTCTCCTCTTATACACATGTTTGCTTCTATAGATAGTAGCAATTCTCCAACTCCCCTTATTTAGAACAAGTATCTCCCCAATGATGAATTGGTTTGAAGATTCCAAAACTCTGAAAGAAGCCATATTCGGTCTCCAAATAACTATAATTCCACCAGATAGTCCAACTGAAGGAACTTGGAAATAGTCCCAATCCACACCAATTACCAAATCTACCTCCTTTCTATGAAACAAGGCAACTTTAGTTTCCAACAAACCCAGAAAAAACACTCCATTTTCTTTTACAAATTCCTTAATGTATAGGGATGCTCTTCTCTTCCTAGCTCCCCTACAATTAAAAAAACCAATGCATGACATTATTGTAAAATAGGGGAAGGATTCCCAACTTTTTCCTTAAGATCACCCTCCAATCTTCTACTCCTTGCAGCCATTTTGATAGGACATAAGCCTTTGAGTTGTTTAGTACCTTTCTTTTTTGAACTAGATTCCTTAACTCCCTCCAGCTTGTTCCCAATGCCAATTTCCACAACTATATTATTTTTCTCCAATAAGCTAATGTTAGAACTTTCCTTAGGATTATCATCCTTATCAAGAAATAAAATTTCTCCTTCCTCAACTCCATCATCTAACAATTTAAATTTATTATCATCAATTGAAATAATAGTGAAATGAGAATCCATAAAAAGATCAACTTTTCTTTTAGCCTGCTAAAAAACTGGAGCATGAATGTCTTCAGGAATTTCCAATCTATATTCCACAACCGTAGAAGCATCATTTATTTCCAAAAAGCTCTTATTCCATTGTCTTCAATAACTATTTCCTCCACTTTTTCATACACCATAGTATTCTTCATTTTTATTTTGGATTTTCCATATTCAACATTGAATTTGTTATGGAAATTTTTTCTTGGACCTTGATATTTAAAAGTTTTCCTTCTAAAGTTTATGTGAATCCATGGCCCGTATTCATCATCATTTGAAACCACCTCTTTAGACGAAGCTTCCTCCTAAATTGGCATTACTTTAAAAGCATTAGATTCATTATTTCTAGATGATTGAAATTCATTCAAAGACTTTTCCGAGCATTGATTTTTCAGGTGCCTAGTTTTGCCACAACTAAAGCAAAATTTGGAATCTTTGCATACTCAATTCTTTAGAAGAATTTTCCAGAATATCCTTCAACCAAAACTCCCAACAATAATTTTTTATCCAAGTTGATACGAACACAAATTCTAGCGAATTCACTTGTACTCCATTGGAACATATTCCCATCAATCATATACGGTTTGCCAACCATTGAAGAAATTATACAAATGTTAATTTCATCCCAGCATTGAAGAGGATGATTTGGCATTCTAATCCAAATAAGTGCAGAAATACCTTTCAAGGATAATGGATAGAATGTTAGCGGCCACTTATCCATACCAATTATATTACCCTTCACATACCATGGTCTATTAGAAAATACTGAATCTAATGCCTCTTGTTCATCGAATGCACAAAGCACCCATCCCAAACCAAGCATTGTTAAATGAAATTTACCAAATTGTAACAACTGTCTCCATAGCTCCATACTAACCATTTGAAATGGGATGCTTTCACCAAATACTTTAATAACTAGATATTTTCGAAGCTTAATTGAATTCTCCACTTCATTTGTTACATGTAGCTTTACCACCAAGTCTTCTCTTGCAAAATCTTTCCCCAAGTCCAGATTTGAAACATTTATGTTATTCTTTTTGGTCCAAGCATTGAGTAATAAATTACTGGAAGGCTTCATTGGTGTAGCATGTTCAACATTCTCCTCTACAAGTTTTGCAAAGTCAGCTTCTTTGCATTAGCGAACTTTTTCAGATCAGATATTTGAATTCCATCTTGATTAATGGTACTTCCAGATTTCCAAGTATCCTTTTTAGAAACTTCCACATTAGCATTATTTCCTGAACTATGGTCTTCAGAATCAAGGATTAATTTATAATAATCACCATTACCATCCAGTTCCAACCTAGATTTGGTTCGAATTACCTTCAAATTAGAGGATGATGTTTCAACATTGACAACTTTAGAAATTGCTCTGGATTGGGCTAGAGATCCAGATTTTTGAAAACATATAGCTTTCTCAGAGATAATATTTTTACCTTTCCCAATAATTTCAATTGGCTTCTTTTATTTTAGAAGACTGCCTTCACTGATTACCAATGGTTTGCCCGACATGAAATGAACCTTCCCATCTAGTGTATTGGATAACAAGTCATCACCAAATGCTAGAGGAGAAGACGCCAAGTTAGATCGAGATGTGAATAGAGGACTCAAATTTGCACGTCGACCCTCAAAATGACCGCCAGCCATTGATGATGGCCGGTGACCATCCACTGCCATGGAAAGCGTGATTTAGGAGTTTTGATAAAAACTTAATTCTCTCTCTAGAAAACCAAGAACTTCTCTCTCTTACTATAAGATTGTAAATAAATTCCTTGAAATTAAATGTTAGTACACACATAAATAATAAGAAATATCTAATTTATACTAGAATAAATAATAAAATCATCAAAATAAAAATATTTTGCTATTATTAAAAAAATTGCAATCTCAATCATGTTACCAACAATCTCCCCCTCTTTTTATGATGGAAAAAATCTTTATTATTTAAATTATAGATAACCTATTCTTCTCTAGCAAGCTCCCTCTTAATGAATAACCTTAAACACTCTGGGGAAAATAAATTTTTTTTTTTTTATGTTTATAAACAAACACAAAAGAATCTACAAGGCAAACAAACACAAAAATAAATCTTTATGCACAAGACCAAGTTCACAAGAAAACTTCAAATAAAATAACCATAAACAACCTCCCCCTAAAAGAACTTCAAATCAATAAACAAATAATGGAAACAAAACTTAAAGAAATTGAAATCAAAAATAAAAAATCAAAACACAAATAATCAACCTCCATTTTTTGACAGCAACTAAAAGCAAGGAACACCACAAAGAAAAAACTCTTCAATATTAAAGTTCTTGTGGACAAATCTAAATGTTGAAAAGGAAAAAAATTTAAAAAAAATGCACAATATTAAATTCTTACAAAATTTATAAACTAATGTTTTAAATATCAAAGAAAATTTAGAAAATATAGATTGACAAGATTCAATGTTCGTTGAAGAAAGCAAAAATATCAAATAGAATAACTATCACAAAAATAAATGACAAAACAAAAATAAAAATAAATTTTCAAATTCAATAGTTGAAATTATTAGTTAATACATGGATTTTTCTAAGAATTATAGATATAGAAGAAAGAAATAAATATAGTATGGGCTCATTTTATGCATCTTTATCAAGTAATATTACAAACATTACACATTTTTCTTTACTTGATTGGGCTCATTTTGTGCATCTTTTAAATTTGGCATAATTTATACATTTTTTCTGGTTGGGATCATTTTTTGTCTTCTTTCAAGTTTGCCACAATTTGTGCATATTTTGACATTTAAATTTTTTCATAACCTAAATCAGCAAGTCTTAGCTTATGTGATTCTTTTCCAAATAAAAGAAATAAAACTTTCTCATATAAGGAAGATTAAACCATAAAAATAAAATCCAAATAGATAACAATAAAAGCAACACAATGAACATGACAATAAAAGAAGATTAAGTAATAATTTTTGCAACAATTATAACTATAAGATAAAAGTCAATTTGAACTTGAAAAAGATCTCTTTATCTAAATCCAATTTGAATTTGATTTAAGGGTTGAGAAAAAAATAAGGAGATATTATTAGAATGCAAATAATTTTTTATCCTTTAAATCAACATTTTGGATTAATCAATAATATCTCACAAACAATTTAGAGATGGAACACAAATTTTAAGAAGAATAAAACACAATTGTTTTTTAAATGTAGGACATAATTAAACTCAAACACAAAGAAAAAAATCATAAACAAAATGCAACAATTTTAAAACAAAACATCTCAATTTAACTTCATAAATGAAAAACTACAAACAGACTAAAACATTAGAAGAACAAAATAAGTATAAAAAATATGCTAATAGCCTGGTGGATCTTGATCTGGAGGAGGCTGTGGAGGACTAAACTGAGTAAAGTAGCTATTACTATTGCAACTTGTGTATTAATGAAATCAGTTTGACCTCTCGCCCAACCCTTATCTTTATTCTATCTAAAATCCTACTGATCCAAGCGAGTCTAAATATGATCAAAACATTAATCAAAAGGAGAATCAAGTCTAACAAGTCTCTGGATCATTTCTTGATAGAAATTATGCTCTAGTCTAGGACAGAAGAATGCATAGGTGCTAGAGTAGGGGCCTCTTCTTCTCCAATTTCCTCTTTTTCTTCCCCTTCATCCCTATGAAATAGAATATGAAATAAGGCATCAGTAAAATAGATAGGCAAATTATTTAGGGGATTGAAATGAATAAGATTATACTTCTTCTCAAAAATGTATGCAACCAAGTGTCCTAAATCCACATTCATCTTCCTTCTAGTGGTAGGGAGTCTAATGTCAATAAGATTATTGATGTCGTCCAAAATCAACTGGGCTTCATCAATAGGTATGTTTGAAAATATAAAACGTGTAACAATAAAGAGCAAAGGAGTGATATTGATTCGATCACCAGCTTTAGGAATAATAGATATTCTTCATGCTAAATGATCAAGACATTTTGAATCAGTGTGTGAATAAGAGGTAAATGTTATATTGAAGTTATACCTCTAAGAGTTTGACTGAATTCAAACCAATCAAAATCACTTCTAGACATCATGGAATGTATCCTAACTCCTTCAATTCTATGGTGATGAAATGTTCCTGAATCTTTCTTAGTAATATCAACTCTTTGATGGAAAACATAGGATGACATTATCATAATGTTTCTCTTATTCTCAAATTGGAAATAAGGTAGTAGAATGTGTCAAAATGAAATGCATAAATTAGGGTGAGAATGAAGAAATATTTGGTAGAATCAAAGAGAGGCATGATTAAAAAGTTTATGTCTTCTTGAATAAGATGACGAGTGATTTTGGCTTAAACTATCATAGTCTTGCTCATTTTCTCTAAAAAGAAAGTTGTCATCAAATTCATACCAATGGATAATTGATGATTCGTATATACGATGATGTGTTCATACTATACGATCACTACAAGAGATCATATTTGTCCATCTATTAAACTCAAAGAAGAATTCATATAAATTCTAGACAATTCGCAAAGTATGAAAGTGGTTCGTACATAACAAATAAAAAAGATATATTTAGATTTTAATATGATAACTAAGATACTTCTACAAAATAACTCAAATAAGATCCATAATACAGTAAAAATAAAAAAAATAAAATGATAAATCTAAAATGACAAATAGAGATACATAAACAAAAATAAGCCACAACAAAGAAAAAAAATACAATCATAAACACAAAGGAATTACACCGCAAACACAATTGTGAAATTACAATTCTTAGGCATAAATATTAATAACACTCAATCTAGTTCTGAAGGTGCTGAATGTTTCAAAAACCAAAGGTTTTGTTAAAATGTCTGCAAGTTGATTTTTTGTTACTACATGATGTAGCTCAATTTCTCCTTTCATGACATATAAAATGATGCCTTATGTCTATGTGCTTAGTCATGTAGTGTTGAATTAGATTCTTTGAAACACAAATGGCACTTATATTATCTTCTAAATTTATAATAGTATTAATTGAGAAACCTAAATCCATACATTATTATTTCAACCATAGAATATGTGTCACACAACTTCCTATGGCTAAATAATCTACTTCAGCAGTAGAAAGCACTGCTGAATTTTATTTTCTACTTGACCATAAAACTAAAGAGTTTCCAATGAATTGACAAGTTCTAGAAGTACTTTTTTATAAACCCTATATCTTGTAAAATATGAATTAGAATATCCAATTATTTTAAAGGAAGTGATGCTCATGGGATACAAAATTCCTAAGTTTTAAGTTCTTAAAAGATATCTCAGAATTCTTTTAATAATAGTGAAATGGGATTCTTTTAGACCAGCTTAAAATTTAGCACAAAGATCAATATTAAACATAATATCAGGTCTGCTAGTAGTAAAATAAAGTAATGACCTAATTATCCCACAAAATTTATATTGATCAATAGATTTTCCATTATAATCCTTATCTAATTGAACTAAGGAACTCATTGGTGTACTTATTTGTTTAGCATTTTCCATTTCATACTTCTTAAGGATGTCCTTAACATATTTTGATTGACTAAGAAATTTTCCATCCTCTTTTTGTTTTATGCTAAAATCAAGAAAATAACTCAAGTCTCCCATCAAACACTTTTAAAATTCATTACCTAGTATTTTTGTAAGATTATCACAAATATTTTTATTAGTGGATCCAAATAAAATATCTTTGACATATAATTGAACAATGGTAATGTCATCTCCTACTCTTTTCAAGAAGAGAGTAGTGTCCCCACTCCATCTAATAATAGATCTTTTTAGTAGAAATGTACTTAGCCTTTCAAACCATGCCATAGGTTTATGTTTTAATATGTATAATGAATTTTTTAATTTAAAAACATGATTAGGAAATTATGAATTTTTAAAACCTAGAGATTGTTCGACATAAATATCTTCTTTTATCATCCCATTAAGAAAGACACTCTTAACATCCATTTGAAATAGTTTAAATCCTTTAAAATAGGAAAAAGTTTGAAGTGCCCTAATTGTTTCAAGCCTTGCTAGAGGGGCAAAAAATTCCCTCAAAATTAGTTCCTTCTATTTGATTATACTTCTTAGCCACCCCTCTTGCCTTATTTCAAATCATTACACATGAATAATTCATATTTGTTTTTTGAAACCCCAATTAGTTCTAACAATACTATGATTTTTAGGCCTTTACCAATTCCCAAACATCATTTCTAACAAACTGATTCAACTCTTCCTACTTGGCTAAAATCTAAAATTCATTAGAAAGTACTTGACTTGGATTACTGGGTTCAATCTTCAAAATAAATATTGAGTGGTTCACTACTTTTTTAAGTCCATGCCTAGTTCTAGCTCCTTCACTCAGGTCTCCTATAATCTATTCTTTAGGATGATTTTTAGAATATTTCCATTCTCTTGGCCATGTATTTTCCATTCCAACCTTTTCATCAAGTTTTGCATTTTCAATTCCTTATGTAATCTCTTCAACATGTTCTTCTTCTAACCTAGTCTCTCTAGAAATATTAGATTCATCAAAAACTACATGTGTGGTCTCCTCAATAATAATTGTCCTTTTATTAAAATCATTGTATGATTTGCCAAAACTAAAACATCCTAGAAAAATTCCCTCATTAGATTTAGGATCTAATTTTCCTAAAAGATTTTTACCATTATTATGAATGAAGACTTTACATCCAAAGACATGTAGATGTGAGAGGTTGGGTTTCATACCCTTAAGAAGCTCAAAAAGTTTCTTATTCAATTTAGATATTATGTTCACCCTATTCAAAATATAATAAGTTGTATTAACTGCTTCAACCCAAAATTATTTAGGAAATGTATATTCAGCTAAAATGGCTCTAGAACCTTCTACCAAGGTTATGTTCATTATTTTAACAACAACATTTTTTTTAGGGATTCTTGGAGCTTAAAAGTTATGATCTATTCTTTAATCTTTACAAAAGACTTCAATATTTTCATTTTAAAATTCTCCACCAAAATAATTCTGAATTACAAGAATTTCTTAACCTAGCATCCTCTAAATCCATGTATAGAAATTTTTAAACTCATCAAATGATTCACTTTTATATAATCAGAACCTAATCTAAATGAATCTTAAATAATCATCAATAATTACATACCAAAAATTTTTTCCTCCTAGACTTACAGTGCTAATATGTCCAAATAGATCCATGTAAAGGACTTCTAAGGGTTTGCTAGTACTAAGATCTTTACTTGAATGAAAGAAGGACTTGACTTGTTTCCCTAATTGACATACAATACAAAGATGATCCTTAGTGAAATCTAATTTAGATATGCCTCTTACAAATTCCTTCTAGATTATCTTCCTATGATTTTTCATGCTGGAATGATAAAATATTCTATGTCATCACTAAGATTCATCAATAATAAATTTAAAAAATATATATTAGAAGATTTAACACTATTTAAATCAAGCATGTAAATATTATTTACCCTTTCTCCATGTAACACATCAACTCCATTTTGGCTTATTATGTAGCTTGTAGGCAAAAACATTATGTTAAAACCCTTATCATAAAGCTGACTAATACTTAGCAAATTATATTTCAAGCCTTCTACCAATAAGAAATTTTAAATCAAAAAATTCTTTGTATTGCCAGTCATGCATGTTCCTACCACTCTCCTAGTTGTGTTATCTCAAAGTGTCACTTTGCCTCTAGTCCTGACCTCCAATAATATAAATTGATTTGCATCTCAAGTGTTATGTTTTGAACATCCATTATTCAGGTACTAAAGGCTCTCACGAGGGCTTGTATGAGAGCGAGTCTACAAAATTATCAAATGTTAGACTTGGGAACCTAATTATAATTTTTTTTACCACTTGAAAATGATAATCTAGATGCAAGTTTGATATGGTATGATTTAGGTGTCTTAGGTCTCCACACTAAATGTGCTCTATGATGAATAGTGCAAGTATGAGAAATATGCCCATCATATCACATGAAAAACATTTAACACCAGGAAAATGATTTATAAATTTGTATGATTTATAATACATTTTCCTAGGTTTTGAAATTATAAGCTTTTGGTTAGGATTATAAAACTGTTCAAGTGTGGGAATAATTTTTTCATCCTTAAAAGATTTCAATTTTATTTGAAGATATGAGTTTGCACTTTCTAAAATTTTATTTTAAATTTTAAAAACATGTACCCTTTGATCTAATTCAACCTTAAACACCTTAAAATCATTTTCAATTTCTTTATATAATGTTTTAATAAATCTTGCTCCTTATTCAAGCCAACAAATTCATCTAGCAAAGCCATATAATTATTATCTATGTTTGCATGATCATTCCTTAGATTTTTGTTTTCTTTTTATAAAATTCAAATACTTGATATTAAGGTTAGCATGCAATTTTTTGAGTTTCCTATATGTATTATGAAATTTCTCAGAAATTTCAAATAAATTCATCATAAGAAAGGTCACTGTTAACCTCATTTTTATATGAGGTCAATTGGACCAATCTTTACCCCATATAAATTTAACCTCCATACCAATCTAGACTCTTGGATCCTCCTAGAATACAAACCCTAGGATCTATTTAAACCCTAGGATTCATCCAGACCAATTTAGACCACAGGATCGATCTAGGTCCTAGGATTCATCTAGACCCTAGACCCTAAAACTTCTCAGACTCTAGAGTTCTCAAAGATTCTAGATCCTAGGATTTTTCTAGACTCTAGACCCTAGGATTAATTTAGATCTTAGATCATTCCAGACTTTTGTTAGTTCAGACTCTAGGATCAAGTCTGATATTATATCAACCTATATCCTAGATCAATTTAGGAACACCCAGACTCATTTAGTAGACTTTAGACACCAAATGGGTGAGCGACTTGACAATATTGAGCGGTTAGGACACCAGACTATTTACACCCCTACTAACCGCGTTCACCCTATAGTGATGACACCCGAACCGATGATGGACTACAACGGGATCACTATCATCATAATCATAGACCTAATAAGAACCCCATAGGAAATGAACCCACTTGGAGAGATAACGACACTCAACTACTAAAGAACATCCAAATAGTTGTTCTTTTGATCTAATTCAACCTTAAACACCTTAAAATCATTTCAATATCTTTGTATAATGTTTTTAATAACTCTTGCTTCTTATTCAAGCCATCAAATTCTTCTAGCTAAGCCATATAATTATTATCTATGTTTGCATGAACATTCCTTAGATTTTTATTTTCTTTTTATAAAATTCAAATACTTGATATTAAGGTTAGCATGCAATTTTTTGAGTTTCCTATATGTATTATGAATTTTCTCAAAAACTTCAAAAAACTCATCATAATAAAGGTCAATATTGACCTCATTCTTATATGTGGTCAATTGGACCAATCTTGACCCCATATCAATTTAACCTCCAAACAATTCTAGACTCTAGGAACCTCCTAGAATACAAACCCTAGGATCTATGTAAACCCTAGGATTCATCGAGACCAATTTAGACTACAGGATCCATCTAGGTCCTAGGATTCCTCTAGACCCCAGACCCTAGGACTTCTTAAACTCTAGAGTTCTCTTAGATTCTAGATCCTTAGATTTTTCTAGACTCTAGACCCTAGGATTAATTCAGATCTTAGATCATTCCAGACTCCCGATTAGTCCAGACCCTAGGGTCAAGTCTGATATTATATCAACCTATCTCCAGACCAATCTGTACGATATCCTGTTCGTAGAGATGACGTCCAGAGTATGAAAATGTGGAAAACCTTTTTATCTTGACGAATTAGAAAAAATTTCTAACTGTTTGTATGTTTCAAACTTGGTTTGTAATGGACAATCATCGTGTATGAAAATATTTCATACAAATTCACATAAGGTTCATATGCAACAGTTTTTTAAATGTTCGTACATACAAAAATACAATTGTAATGTATGATCATACATGCTCAAAATAGAAAAGTTTAGCTTTTTGGATAGTTTTTTGTATCTTTCATATAAAGATCCGTAAAAACTGATATGAAAATTATTATTTTTCATGATTTTTCAAGAGTGAGTTTGGAAGAGTGTTTGAGAGAGAGTTCCTGCAAGTAGAGTGTGAAGATTCACAAGATTACTCAAAGGTAAGAATCTCTTTTGGTTTTTTGGTTATTACTCTTTTTTTTCTTCTTTCTAATTGCTTGACAGAAGATCTTTGAAGATGATTCGATTCTATGCTGACACTTGGAGAGTGTGAACAGATAACAATTCTCTGCCGAGACCTGGAAGGTGTAAAATGAAGATGGTTCTTTACCGATACTTGGAGAGTGTGAATAAATAATTTTTTTTGCCTACACTTGCAGGGTGTAAAAGGATAATGGTTCTCTACCAATACTTGGAGAGTGTGAACAGATGATGGTACTCTGCCGATACTTGGAGGGTATAAAAAGTTGATGTTTCTCTGTCGCACTTGGAATTGGTGGAAGAGAGGAATTGTAAAGGCTTCTCCACCTTGCTATGGGAGAAAAAAATAGAGTCACTTTGGTAATAGTGCAATACCTGAAGAGTGAGTCTTCACGGAGTGGATGTAGGTTGTGTTTGACCGAACCACTATTAATCTTTGGTTAATTTTTATTTTCTGTAATTTTGTTATTATGGTTGAAAAGCTGATTTCAAAAAAATAATTAAATTTGGAAATTTGTTAAAAATATTTTTCTATTAAAAATATATGAGAATTTTTTAAATTACCAATTCACCCCCCCCCCCCCCCCCCCCCCCCCTCTAGGTTAGCCTTAGGACAATTGCTTAGGTTTAACAACCTATACGAAATCAACACACTGAACCAACTAGAACAGGGGGAATATTAGCTGGAGTTTATCTCAGCTGGGGGGTGAACTTAGGTGTTCTAGAGATCATTGAAAAGATATCTAACTTAGTCTTCTTTGGAACAAATCTTTTCTCTGGAGACTTGGGCCTCTTGCTCTCAACATCCACCATTCTCTAAACATCAGGAATTTTTTTAGTCTTTACTACTATTGAGGCCAACTTTTAAATTTTAGAGAGGGCACCAAGGGTATACTAGTAGGATGACGTCCTCTCTAGGACCCAGTAAGTATGATGCCCTTCATTTTTTTGAAGACGGAGGGTGTAGCACCTAGTGGTATACATCAACTAGTACAAAAATAGTGGGCTATCGAACAAACTTTTTATTCCTCCTATCAGGTTAGGGACTTGGATTCTTAGCTTCAGATGTCTCCTCTTTCAAAATTTCTTTTTGGAAGTGGTTGGAAATAATTCCCTTCCAATATTTCATGTATTCTTCCTTTATTAGTCCATATTGGGCAGCATAAGAATGGATTATGTTCCTTAATGTTCTTATCCTTTAGAGGTGCTTCTCCTTAGGAGTGCTTTTAGTCGAGTAGTCGATCAGGCATGGCTGGGAATGGGCTATCCTAGCCACCCACTCCTCCCCTTGAGTAGTAGCCATGGGGTAAAAATGTATCCCTTTTAGAAGGGGAGAGGAAGCAAGAATATGTAGCTCCTCAGTAGCCTCAGGTTCTACCTGACCTAGAACCTTAACTAGAATAACTTCCTTGCCTTGACAATTTTCTATCTCACTCTCCTCAAATAGTTCTTCCTTTGATTTTTTTCTAGTAAATGTGATCCTATAACTTAATCCTTCCTCAAAAATGGACATAACCACAGTCAGAGGCTCAATAGTCAGCTCAAGCTAGTTTTCTTTATCACCAGACACATGCAGAACTAATCACGTCTCTACAATTAACTCCACCATATAGGGGACTTCCTTACTAGCATCCAAGTCAATTATCTTATAGCCAACCATCGACAACTCGAGGGTACTAAAGCCCATTCCAAACAGTATGTTATTTTCCAAATCAATCACTTCAAAAGTTCAACTCTCTATCAAAGGAGCATCACCTTGTCAGCAATTGTTACTTGATTTGAGCTTCTTGAATTGAAGAAGAAGATTGGAATTAGATATTTTTGAAAGATAATTTTCTTTTAGAAAATTGGGAGTCATAACAAGATCTTGATTCTATGATACATGTGAGATTGTTAGAACTATAACCATCTTTTAACGATAGGATACAGAGATTAGTTATGAGTTCAAGGAGAAGTGAAATCTTCACAGAATATAATAGCCTACAAGGGGATATTGTGGGATAGCATATGATGGAAAAGATTCCAAAGTAAGATTGAAAGAAATTTTTTAAGATGATTTTGTTTTGAAAACATTAGTGAACATCTCCAAAACTCTGAAACATAAAGGTCAAACTTTTGACTTGCCCAAAGGCTAATAGAATATAGAGAAGAGAAAGATCAAAGAGTATTAGTTTCCCAACTCTCTCCACTTCTATAAATCAAAGGGAAATGGGAGGTTAAGGTTAGAATATTGACAAACAGAGATCTTGAGAGCAATATCAACAGAATTCCTTAAAATTTTAAAACTCCATATATTGAGCCAAAATCAATATCACAGGTTAATAAAATTGGGAAGAAAAACTAAAAAGTTTGATTTGATGCTATCGACCTAACAATTAACCTAGGGCTAGAAAGTCAAAATCCAATTTTTTTTATAGAGGTTTCACCTCTCTTTTCTTTTGATATGTCTTTTCATTTTGATGTTGGCAGCACTCACCCAAGGGAGAAATGAGTAGAGGGACCAACAGAAGAAGGGCAGTCAAGACTATCGATGAAACAAAATTTCACTAGTGTTAATGATGGAGAACAAGATTTAGCGCCAGCGGGTGTGCCATTTTTTTATTGGAGTTTTTTTAAAACGGGTTTTAAAATCATAAGTTTCCTTTGAAAATTTTGAATCGACTTTGGATTTGAATTTTGAGAT
The DNA here is from genome assembly GCA_016618105.1 of Dendrobium huoshanense. Lineage (NCBI taxonomy): Eukaryota > Viridiplantae > Streptophyta > Magnoliopsida > Asparagales > Orchidaceae > Dendrobium > Dendrobium huoshanense. Next base: position 72,497,371 of record CM028343.1, on the reverse strand, counting down.
CGAATGCCCCATTAGAAAAGTCATACCACTTTAGGATATGGAAATGAAATATTAAAATGGGGTTCAAATCTAGAATTACAAATCCTACCTCGAATATCATAATCATATCCAAGAAAGAACCATATATAACCTTGAAATGTCATGATGGAGTTCGATATAATTTCTAATTATGATATTCTAAGTAGATTATCATTGATAATTTGCCCAAAGCTTTATGAACAAAAGATATATCTCTCTTAAGGAATGAGATATCATTACTTAATAATTATTCGGGCATGACGATAACGATCGTCGTTGATTATGTTATTCCAAAGAATGCTGATTTGAGTTTCGAAAATTTCTTTGGAAAAATTTAGACTAAATTTATATTTTAATTCTAAAATTGAACAAACCATTAGAGATGATATACCACATCAACAGTCAGAGATAAAATCTCTTAACAGGTTTGGATCCAAAATTGTAAAGTTTCTTTTGGCTATTATAGCTTGATTTAAGGGAGAACTACATATGATCCTAGAGGGTCAAGATGAGGTTCAACCAAATATCAGACTATGATAATCAAGAAAAATGTTCATTAATTTCATATTTGAGTTGATGTTAATAGATGATAAATCTTTCCAAAGAAAGAAAATACCACCCCTTAGCAATAATATGATTATGAACCTAACTAATGAGATACAAAATCTAGACTTACCGTGCTTGGATTAGGTAGCTAGCTAACCACCTAATTGATTCTAAATACATGAGTATGGACATTTTATGAAAGAGTGGTAGGGATATTTTTATTAAAGTTTTGGAGAGATGGGGCCGACGTCTAGAGATTATCCTAAGTGGCCCCTTGACTTATATTGGGTGAAAATGCTAAATACTGATGTGATTAAAATTTAGACTCTTTTAAATGTGTTTATAATATTGTGCTAATCAAAATACCCAAATCATGTTTGCTTGAAATTTAAAAAAGGCTTAAAAATAGTTTTTTAAAAAATACTTGGCTTCGTTGGGTTCAACACCTCATCCTCATAGGTCGGATTATCTGTACTCTATCCGTAGGCGGGGAATTGTTTTAAAATAATGAAACAAAGATGCAATAATATGCATGCATCCCCAGTGGTGATCCCTCGCTTATTTCCTAGATTCATTATCTTTTTATGTTGCTTAATTCCTAAAATTTTAAATTTTTTATTATGAGAAAAAAAATTTTGACACCCTCATGAGCCTCATGTATCTAGGCTAAATCAATATTGGCATATAAATTCTAAAAAACTAAAAGAAGCAGGAAATCTTATATGCAATCACATTAATACATTAAATATAATTAAATTATCAATAATTGTTTATATGCAAACTGCCTTGCTTATTACATCCCAAACATGAATTCTAATCTTAATATAGACACAAGTGACTTTGAGTGTGATACCCTTTGTCTTCAGTTCTTCAGTCTTCCCTCCTTCAGGATCCTTGGATTCTTTGTAGCTTGCTACCCAAATAGAAAAGAGAGCTCTTCCTTTAAGGGAAAGGTCACCATTTCCACTTTGGGTATGAAAATAATCCTAATTTTGACTTCCATATAGGAAAGAACTATCCCCCAAAAGGGATATCTTTTCCTCTTTGGAATACAAGCTTTTGATTCGTGTATCCCAACATAAATATGCACTTTCACAAATCAATACTTTTAAACAAATTATATTTGATATTAAATAAAAGTTCTTGACTCTCCTGCAGGGTAATCCTAAACATTTAAATATCCAAACTCATTTCCAAGCAGTTATATATGTGCGGAAAAAGAAAACACGTTGGTTACCCTCTTTTTATTTGGGGGGCAAGCAGTTGAAGCACCTATAGCAATTACATTTATTATTTTTATTTAGCCCTCTTTATTACCCTATGTAAGTGCAACCACTTGCAGGAAACTTAGTGAGCATCCAGGTCATTCCTATCCTGAAGGTAATCTAAATTGTCAAACACATCAATAATCCACAGAGTGGAGTAAAAGTAAGAAGACACACCAAGAAATCTCAATCATAACATGCAATTAAATCTCAAAAATCAGGCACACAATAGAAAATAAAACATTGACCTAACCTAGATCTAGAATCAGTTGTCCAAGCAAATCATCTAATGTGTGTGTAGAAGATCGTGTGGTAGTGATAGATCCTAGACTAGATAGTTTATTGGAGTTGTCTAATATTTGAATTTGTTAAAGGATGAAGGATAATTTGTATTTAAAGTTTTAATATTAATGTGTTATAGATTAATTTAGATATCTTTTAATTTTTAAATGACTATTACCCTTGTTGGACATCGAGGCCAAGAAGTTTATTTCACATTCCTTGGGGCTAAGCTAATAGCCTCATAGGCCTGGGTTACCCAATAATAATTGGGGTTGATTAAGTTGATTGTGGTTGGTTAAATGGTCTTTATTAATAAAATTAAATATTTCTAAAGTTTTAATGAATTATTGAATTTTTAAGAATTATTGGAATTATTTTGATTATATTAATTAAGGGTCAAAAAATTGACTTTTTAAATTAAAGTGAAATTTGTATGTTTCATATTTGTAATAAATATTAGACCTTATAATGAGTAGATAGACTATTGGTATATAAAATTCAAAGTTTTCTATGAAAATTTATGAATTTTTGAAGTTTAAGCCTATATTTTGACTTATGTTTCACTAGACGGTTGACTTTTTTACTTTGACTAATTTTTAAAGGTTTGATATTTTTGAAAAATATTAGATTTTAATTTGATTTATATGACTTTTTAGTTTGATTGATTTGAAATTTTCTATAATTAGTTATGATTTTATGAAATTTTAATAGTTATAGAATTTGTTTATTTGTTTTAATTAAAGGGCCTCTTAATGATTTGAATCCTAAATAATTCTAAGACTCCTTGAAATTACCTCCAAAGATTAGAAATGATTTTAGGAGGGATTAGTAAGTGTTTGAAAATTTTTTGGGATTTTTAACAATTTTTTAATTAATTAAGCAATGATTTTTTTATTAAAATTAAATTATTCTTTAAATTATAAACAATTTAAAGTGAGTTTAATTTTCTCTAATTAAGGGATTCATTGTCGTAAGTTAGAAGTATTCCATGTATTTTTTAGATTTCATTTTGATTTATTAGAATTTTTAGAAGTCTAGTACGTTAATTAAAGGCTTAAAATTAAGTAAATTAATTAAGAGGCCTAATGACTTCTAAAATCAGTGGGATAATTTTTATGAAAGGGTGATGTCACTATGTTTATTTATTCAAAGTATCAAATTAAGGGGACATGCACCCTAATTATTATAATTTTCTAAGTTCTCTACATAGATTCTTAATTATTGTCCTTAATAGTGTCACTAAGTTGTATGAGACTAAATCAATGTTGCTAACCCTTGGACATCACATATACAAATGCAAAAATATAGCACAATCAATTCCTTAATTCTAGGATACCTTAGGCTAAGTGGTGTGTGCACCCTAAACATGCAAGTACTAAAAAAAAGTATGTAATTAAAGACTAGATTAGTCAACAAGATAAAATTGTTCACCAACCATCTCACAATATTTGAAGATTTAAATACATAAACTTTTAAAATATATATATATATATATATATATATATATATATATATATATATATACTTATACAAAAATATAAGTTTTAAAATGAAATAACTAAAAATATTATCAAAATAACTTAAAATAGTAATGAGATATCCTCTGGTTATATAAACTAATTTGAAGATAAATTTTTATATTTTTAAAATATTTGATATGATATTTCACTAAATATTAATTAGATATTAAAGTAATTAAATAATTAAAATTAATAATGATTAATTAATTTTTTAAACTTGAACTTAATTTTAAATTAAAATACTCATATTTTTTAAAGACTTTAAGTTATTTTTAATATTTTTCTATTATAATTTAAATTTCTTTTTAATTTTTTAATTTTAAAGTAATTAAATGTATTTAAAATAAATTAAAAATAATAATTAATATTTAAACTACTTTTAAATTAGATTAAATAAATTGTTAGTTATTTTTTTATTAATTTTATAATGATTTAAAATAATTTTGTTTGAATTTTTCAAATTATTTAAATTTAATTTTAATTAAATATTAATAGAATTTTTTAATATTTTTATTATTTAAACCTTATTCAAAATATTTAAAAAATTTTAAATTATTATTATTTATTTTATATAAAACTAAAGGATTTTGAGTTGTTGAAAATTTTAATGTAAAATATCAAGACTTTATTATTGAATTTTAATTTTTAATTATTTATTGAATATTTTCATTAACCAAATATGTATATTTATTATAATAAAACATAATTAATAATAAATATAGTTTAAAAAAATTCAAATTAATATAACTTTTAAATGTTTTATGCAAATTAGATAATGTGGTTCAAATATATTACTAAAATTTTGAAGATATATTTTTTTTATTTACTGTAATTAAATATTTTTTAAAATATATAATATTTAAATATCTAGAATAATTAAAAATATATTAAAGATTTTATATTAATTTTAATTTTAATTCAAAGAGGATTTAATCTAAATAATTTGATATATAAAACTTAAATTTTGGATAAATAAATTATTTTTAATATTTTTCATAAGTTTATGTTAATTTAAAAGAATTTTAAATATAATTATATTAATTAAAATGAGTTAACGGAGTCGGAGGTAAGGACAGCCCACGCGGCGCGATCCAAGGTAGCATCAAACCACAACTATAGGATCTTTCACAATTTCATCCAACAGTGAAGATAAAATCCCACACGGAGGGCCCAAATCAAGCCATATAGAGATCTTGGCATATGGCATGATACATGATCTAAATGGAGCGTGGTATGAGAAAATATCAACCGTTAATCATTAGATCAACGGCTGACTTTTCGTACACCTGGGCTAGACTATGAAAACACACTAGAAATTGCTTTTTGTCTCATTATCCCAACTTGAGAGTTAAAATTGGAAGAGATCTCGAGTTGGGAGGCTGGAGGAAGTAAGAGAGTGCGCGATGATGAATATCTCTCCAAAAATGGGTTTTATCCTATTCAATTGATATGGACTCAAAGGGATGTTCTTGATCGATCAGAGACCCTTCCTAGATCATTGATAAGTGTCTCAAACCATTGGAAGGATGTGCCATAGGATGGAGTGGCCTTGCTTCCATTGGATGGCTTTGGGATGAGTGGTGGGGGGGGGGGGGGGGGGGGACCACTGTCCTTTTAGGCTAAACCAGACCCTAAGCTCATATTGGGGAGCTTTAAGAATGCTTTAGGATATACATGGGATAAACCCAACCACCAAGCTCAAAGGGAAGTGGGCTTCAAAGTGACTATGACCCTTTGGAAAGACTTTGGGTACTTGTTGACCATCTTTATTGGTCAACTGGTTAAGGTAGGCTGAGGAGGCATGGGAGGGGTGAGAGAAGTAGGTTGAGTGAGCCCAAAGCCCAAAGCCAACGTGTTTGGGGTAAAAGGAAAGGGTTGACCACTTCAAAGAGAAATTTAAGTACCTTATTGACTTGGTTTGACCAGTCAACAAGGTCAAGACTAACAAGTAGAAGGCTATTTGAGATATGTTAGAGAAATGTCAATGGGGTCAAGGTCAAAGCTATAGTGAGTGGGATCACATGACATAGAGGTTTGACCAGGGATTGAGAGTTAACTTGGTCAACTCAAGTTGGGTTTGGTTGACCAAAGACTAAGGCTACCTTAGGCTATGATTAGGGGTTGATTTGAAGGTGTGATATGGGTTGAAGAGATCAAGTAGGTCATATTAACCCATTTAAAACCCTAAAGGAATAATGGGTTAACCTAGATTAACTTGGTCAACAAAGTTGACCTAAGAATTAATTTTGGGTGTGGTTTCAGGGTCAAGGAAGGTTAGTTGGGTCAAATGGCATATTTGGGCCCTTAATGGGTCATTGGGTCAACCTAGGTTGACTTTGTCTGCCAAGTTAACCCCAGGGCTATGCTTGGGATCAAAAAGTTTGAAATAATATTTTGAATGTGTTGGGATTGGTTCCAAGGCATGGAAAGATCATTTCAATCAAAATGACTATTTTGACCCTTAAGAAGCCTTTAGGTTAACTTAGATTGATCTGGTCTACCAAGTTGATCCAAGGTCAAAAATCTGGTCTAATAGATTCCAAGTGATATTTAAAATTGATTTGGATAGGTTTCAAAGGCTGATGATGTTAAACCATATTGAATTTTGGTTAAAAGTCCAGAAATCCCCTTAAAGGGCATTCAAATCATTCGAACCTCTGGTCAATTCTGGATCAAAGTGGGTCCAAAAAAATATAGATTGATGTTTAACATACCCATATCAAAGGTTTGGAAATGATCAAAGGGTGTGGAGGGGGCTCCAATATTGAATTTTACTAGGTGATAGGTCTAGTGCCATAAGTTGTAAATATCTGATGGTTTTATAGCCTTTGAATTTCAATTCAATTTTTGGGGTTATAAGGGTCAGATTGAGCTCAAATTTTGAGTGCTGACTCTAGAGAAGTGTCTTATTAATATGCAATTATTAGACTCTGAATCAGGGGTCAGTTGACTAGGTTTTGAAGTGTTTAAAAAAACACTGGGAAAGGCTCCTAGGACCAAAGCCATTAGCCTTAGATTTTGGTCTAGATTTTTTGGATTTGAACTAGATTTATCTAAGATCTAAATTGATCCTAGGGCATTGAGGCTGGGAGAATCCTTGGGTATAGAATCTAGGTGAAATCAAGATTTTGAGGAATCCTAGGATCTGGAGTCAATGAAAGGTCACAATGCCTCATACAAAAGTGACGTCAATAAGGTGATGGTCAGAGATTCATGATCTTTCTAAAAAACTTCTTCTCCATATCCATAGAGAATTCAGGCAAATTCTTGTAGATACTAAGCAAGATTCTTACTTGGAGTAACCTTGTGATTCCTCTAGAAACTTCTTCCAAACAAAATCTTTCTTTTTTTTCTCTAAAGTTCTCCTTCTCTCCTTCAAGGCTCTCTCTCTCCAGAAGTCTCATCATCCAAAGATTTTCTAATATGAGTATTTGAAAACCTTAAGTAGTGGGCTTCAAGAAACCCTTATTTTCAAGAGATCAATCTTTTGTTCATGCATTTTGATAAAAGTATTATACAGTACGAGCAATGTAATTTAGACACATCAAGTCAAGTCGTTTAGATGAACAATCAACGTTTTTAACATTTTGTACAATACGATCCAAGCATCGTATGATACAAACTATAGAAATTCATTCTGTTCATTTGGGAAGACGCTTGGGATGTCAAACATACACTATCGATTGTCTAAAATTGTGGATATGGTATAAAATAATCACTATAAAAATCATGGGTTTCATTTAATACAATCTCTTGGATGACAAATTTTGTATAAGAGTAATCGTATAATATGAACTGTATCATACAATACAATCAGTCACAATAATTATACATAATTTGATTGCCTAATATCAAGGGATTAATTAAAGAAGATTTTATTTTGGGTGTACTGTACAAACAAAATTGCACTGTATGATCAGCACATAATTAGTATCTTTCTTAACCTCTAGCAGATAGGGTTTTATCAGAGCATAACATATCATTCAGAACAAATTAAATTTGTATAGAATGAAATAAGGTCATTATATGAAGACAAAATTATATAGTATGACGTACTTAAAAACTCTCAAAGAAAATAATTTTATCTCTCCCCCTGTGTGTGTGCAATGTTTTTTAGCTATAATATCCACCTAAATACATGATATGACACAAGAAATATATATATATATATATATATATATATATATATATATATATATATATATATATATATATATATATATATATATATATATAATAAAAATTGACTATAACCCTTGTCTACGCAGCCTTGAGCTTATCAGAATTACAAGTGAAAAGTGGACTAATTTCCTAAAATATTAGTACACAAAAAATAAAAAAATATATCACAGAATTAGGAGAAAGCATTAACAAACACAATAATATTTATTATCATTAAAATCACGGTGCTTGGATTATATTCACAACACTCCGACCATCACCTGGAGGGTGAAAATAGAGTTGTGGTTCACTGACCATCACCTGGAGTGTGAAAATTGAGTTGTGGTTCTCTGACCATCACCTGGAGGGAGAAAATAACATTGAGGTTCTCAACATGTAAAGGAGTCATGGTTCTCTACGCACTGGGTTGGTGAAACAAAATATGTATGGGCTTCTCCGCCTTGTTGTGATAATAAAAGGAGAGTCGCTGATACTTAGTATAATACTTGGAGAGGGAGTCTCCAAGGAGTAGATGTAAGTCAGGTTGACTGAACCACAATAAATTTTGGTGTGTTCATTTTAATTATTTTTTGCACTTTACTTTCTTCAATTATATGTGTGGTTATAAAACCTGATTTATTTCATTGTTCTAAAATTTAATTATTTCCATATGGACTATGTCGATTATCGTGTGCAGATTTAAAAAGATTTTATAGAATTTCTTTTTCCCCAAAGAATTTTGTTAATATCAAATTCATCCTCCCCCCCCCCCCCCCCCCCCCCCACCCTTGTTAGCCTCTAGCTAGTTCTTATAGGTTTAACAACCTTCACAAACTTTCATCAAGAAATATAATGATAGAGTAGAGTAACGATCACACAAGGAAGATGTGCTCGCTTGCAAATACTTGTACTATCTACTAAAATTATAATAATTATCCTACACAATAAAAATAAAAGTTGTGAAGATTCAATCACTTAAATAAAAATAAATAAAGATAATGAATACATTATATGGATCTAATAATTTAATTTGATTGATTAATATAAATAACATATTTTTCCTAATGATTTGTCATTTATTGTTATGATATTTAGAGCATATGCATCTCTAGATCTCTATCGAACTTGTAGGAACAAAGGATGTTTATCGATTTCCTACAATTACATCTTCTCCTAATGAATTTAGTAAATTTCTTATCCTATGTCTAAGCCTAACACATACTAATTTAATATTTATTGTTATGCTTACTTTTCTTCATTGAGGCCTTACATTTCACCTAATTTTAACTACACGTTTGACTACTATGTGCATTAAATGAAGGGCTAGTAATATTAAAAAAAAAATTTTTTTTAAAATCATTTAAGGAATAATAGTGTTCATTAGTAATATAAATGATACTTAAATCATCAATCCTAAATAAGAGAATTTAACCAAACATGGAGTAGAATTGAAGCAAACTGATTTTCATTGATAGCATAATAAAAAGCAAATACAAGAGATAGATATCACCAGAATGGATTCAATGGATCTCCTCTACACTCCTTCACTTTTCTTAATGATATGCTTCCAAAAACATTAGCCAAATACTTTAATGATTGTATCGAGTACTTCTATAAATATCCTTAGTCACCTAAAGGGATTTTTAGAGAAGTGCCCTAAATTGGACTAAAATTGTCTAAGTAATTAAACTCACTTACAAATATAACACAATGACTATTTATAGAAAAATAGAAGATAGCTGTCTTGCATTCCGGCCCTAAAAAGATTGGTGTCGTTATGCCCAATAAATGAACTAACATTGTTGTGCTATTTTTTGGTGTCAATGTGATGCTTGCTGATGTGGATTAGTTACTTGGGGAATAGTTTTGTTGCTTTGCTAATAGATCATGTCCTTGAAAAGCTATAATTATTATGTTGCAGCACTGCTAACTTTTAGATGCTGCGGCGCCGAGAGGGTGATTTGGGCACCGAGGCATTACGGATTGTAACGTAGCGGCACTTGACAACAGAGAACTTGGCACCACGAGGTTGATATTTGACTGCTGCGGTGCTACTCAAAGAGAATTCGACACTATAATATTCATATTATGGTGCTCCGGTAGTATCTTTGATGGAGTTGTGCCATTATTTATTCTAATGCCTTGACGCTTTATGAAACTTTGAATTTTATATATTTTAGCATGTTTTCTGCATAATACACTAAAACAACACATTTTTAATGAAAATATAACACATAAAATAACACATTAATTACACTTATTAGTATGTTCTAGGCTAAGCTGCATGATTAGCTTGACTATCTACCTATGTTTAACTCTCTTAGAATTATATTTCTAAGATCCAAAGGAAAACTAGTTTAAATGACCGATTGGGTGCATTACACTCAATAAAATTAATTTAAATACTAAAAAATTGAATCTAAAGGCATTTTCCAAATTAAGTAGTCATAATATTTATATGATTTTGCATTCTTTTTAAATGGCTGTATCTTGTATTTGTTTGAAGGACAACGTTTTATAGTAGATAAAGTTAAGAATGAAATAAAGGAAATAGTTTTAATTAAAAAAAATTTTGAAACAACTTATAGTAGCTTATTTAACTGACTATTAGTACTAGCATGGCAAAGCTAGTTGCATCTTAAAACAAACAAGTTGCCAGTTTCAAAAAAAATTATATTTGTTGCACAACGAGTCAAACGCTTCACTTCATTTTTTTTTTCTTTGTTAATTGAACTAACTGTTTCTCTCTTTTTTTTTTTTTTTTTGTCAAAACTTTAAATATTAAGGTACAAATTTTAATTCAAAAATCTATGATGAAATTTTATTTATAAGTCATTGTGATAAAAATAAGGTTTTCTATTTATCAATATCCTTCTTTAATAACTTTTTTTTTTGTGGATAAAACCCGCTGACGGGCTTACGTGTTAATAATCTAAAAAGGAGTACAAATTCATTTGAGGGACCGCCAGCTCGCTAATGCTCGAAAGAGCTATAGAAAAAGTCAAAAAAAAAAAAAAAACTAAGAGCCAGATATCCCTACTAATCACAAATACAAAGCACCCTAATAACATTCTAAGAATGAAAAAGAATAGAAAAAGATAAATCTAACTCATCACCACCTTTCCCAACCATAATTGGGTCCTGAACAAAATGAGAACGAGTCTCCAAAAACCTGTAAAAGAGGCCTGTAAGAACACTAAACAAAAAATTAAAAGCAAAGGTGTTCCAATGACTCGATAAACTGTATTGATTACCCTCAGCTAGAGGGTTCAAATTAGCCACATAAATAAAACTAGTATGCTGTTGTACCCACATATTCCACAAAAAGGCTAATCTAACTGTCCAAAAATTCCTGATAGGAGAAGTCAACAAAACAACAATTCTAGCTCATAATAGAAAAGCAATAACCCACTGGAATCAAGTGGAAATAAATAGAGGTCACTAATAAATGATAGTAATGGTTCAAAATGTTAGCAAGCATGGACCAGAAATTCCCCAGCAAGCAACTACAACTCATGGAAGCAAACAAATCCTGATAGAAGACACAAAATAGCAAATCCAGCTCAAAACAGAAAGTAGTAACCCACGGGAAACAGGTAGAAATAAGTAGAATTCACCCAATAACAGTAGTATTGGTTTACATTGTTAACAAGCAAAGAATAATATTTCCCCAACAAACAACCACGACTGCTCAAGGCATCAATCAAAATCATGTTAGGAAGACAAAAACCAATAATCCCCCAGCATACAATCACGCCTGCTACAATCCAAGGTAATCAGGTAATAAATGATCAAAGTATTAGAACAGAAATTCAAATAAAAGGACATAAAACTACAGTCATTAGAAGGAGTTTAGCTTAGGTGTGCAGTACCAGTTCCATCATAATAGAACCCCAACTATCACTCCCATCTAATCCCTGGAACCCCCAGACAACAGCGGCATACGGGAAAACAGGTTTTGAATTGACACGGGAAATGGTTAACATGAGATACATAACACCTAAGATACCACCATCAATTATAGTAATATCATAACAGTCTCAACTCAAAGCCTGACCCGTCAAACACATCAAAACATGAGAGCAACCCAGCCAAAGCCCACAAGACTCAAGTAGGAAACAAAAGCCTTAACCCCCAAAAGACTCCACCAAGGGAAAATAGAGCATCAAGAAGGAGTTAAATCCATAAGAATCGAAAACCCATCATTGATATCCTTCCACCAACCACCACTATAGAACCTAACCAGCAAAACAAAAACAAAAATGCCAATCCCAGTAGCAGAAAGCCATAAGAAATGAGCAAAAGAAATCGAGAAGAAATAAACCAAGAATCCAAAAGTAGAACAAATAATCACCAACAAGACAAATGACAAACTCATCCAACCAAGGGAAAAAATAGCAGCAACAGCCAAGCAACTAATGAAAATGAATGTAGGGTAAGCCCAGTCGATCTAATCTAATTAAACCTTTAATCTCCATAGGTAGATTTTGTTCATTGTACTTAGTAAAGTCAGATAAGTTACAACCTAATTTTGCCAAGGAGTCGGCAACAACATTCCCCTCTCTCAAGATATGAGAGATATTATAGGAAAAAAAGAAAGCCAGTATTTAATATCTCTAGTCAAATAGTAATTAATCGGATTAGAGGATCTGCTGCCATCGACATAATGGAGAAAGAGGATAGCATCAACTTCAATTCAGATACTAGTGATACCAAGAGAAAGGCAAAGTTGAATCCCAAATGGGAGACTCTTGATTTTAGCTTTAATAGCAGTAATGGACTTAGAAGGACCCACAAAAGCATTAATTACAAAACCATTAGAATCCCTGATAGTTACACCACACCCCGCACTGAAGTTAGTTTTGGTACTATCAATGTTAAGTTTAAAAATCCCTCTCAAGGCTTTCTCTAGTAAATAATCCTATTGGTATGAACAAAAGTATTGGAATTAAAAAAAAAAAAAGACCAAACTCAAAAGCCACATGAAAAAAACATTTGAAAGACTCAGTCTTTAACAGCTTAGCAACAAAAAGCTTATAAATTTTATTCTTCACTTTAGAAATAACAATTAAAGCATCCATCTAAATGTTGTCATGTTTTGAATCATTTCTACTACTCCATAAAAACCAGAAAATAAGGATAGGAAGGATATTCTTAATATGTCCATTCATAGGAGTAAACCATTATTTAAGGATATCACCAATAGTAATAAAACAAGTAGTAGAGAGCACATTAAACATGCTGTCAAAATGAAACCAAACTTTCATGGCAATAGGACCCTGAATAAAAAAAAAGATTCATATTCTCAATGTGAAAGCAACATTGACATTTGGAGGTAATGTAGAAATCTTTCTTTAAAAGAATAAAATTCATAGGCAAGTAATTATGCAAGATTCTCCACAAAAGAAAAGAGTAAGTAGGAGGGATACTAGCATGCCAAAAAAATAAATAAATAAGATTTTTGGGAATACTATGCCTAATAGAATTCCAAACTTGTTTAGTATGAAACTTACCATCATTAGATTGGTTAAACAAAATGCAATCCCCATCCTCAAAATGGATAGAAATCTTGAAAATTAATTTAATAATACAATCAGACACATAATTAGCAAGGAGATCAATATCCCATTCCTCATTACAAATAAAATCTTTAACTTTACACAAAGATGTAGAGTGGATGAATAAAAGATTATCAATATAAAAATTACCCAACCATTTATCTTAACAAAAAAAAATGTTACCAACCCCCAAACCCCATTGAATAAATTATTCTGCTTCCCACTTAATGTTACATAATCTTTTCCAATTGAATAGAAACGCAAACCAAGGGATGCATCCCACCATAATACTTAGAGACCATAAACTTGGCCCAAAGACTCTTTTTAGCTCTAAAGGAATACCACAGTTTATGATTAAAGGTCCTGGTCATATCAGTAAAAGTTTTCAATCCTAATTTCCCCTCATCCATAAACCCTGAGCAATTCTTCAACGAGCCCCAAATAATAGAGTGATTACCACCCTTGGAACCCCAGAGAATATTTTTGAATAAAACCTCCTTTCTACTACAAACATTTAAGGTTAGACACAAAGTATGAAATGAATATATAGGAATAGAACACAACGCATGTTTAATAAGAACAAGCCTACCTCCATAAGAAAGAAAATTAAAAGCCCAAGAAGAAAGTTTCTTATGAATAGAAGAGAAAATATCATCAAATAAATGAGAATGTTTCTTATGCTTGTAGAGAGGCGTACCCAAATACTTTAACAACAGGAGTTTCTTATTCAACCAATATATTCTTTCAATATTATTAATATGATTAGAAGAAAAGATTTAGCAAGAATAAAATAACTCTTGGAGGACTTAAAAATTAAACCACTAGCATACTTGAAGGAACTAAGAAAATTGAAGAGAATATACAACATTTTAACAGAACCATTAGAGAAAATAATGAAATCATCCGCAAAGCTTAAATGAGCGATGGGAAAACCACCACCAATTCTATATTGCAGTGTAGGGTGAATTCTAAAAAGATTGTTAATACTATGAGATAAGAATTCAACATCAATTATGAAGAGGGCAGGAGATAGTGGATCTCCTTGTATTAAAACATGAGATGATTTGAAAAAGCCTTAAGACTTACCATTAATAATAACAGAAAAGTAATAGGACACAATTCTAGTTTTAATAACAGTAATGAATTGCAAATTGAAGCTAAACAATCTTGAAATGGTATAAAGAAAATCCCAATTAAGATTATCATAGGCTTTAGTGATTTCAACTTTAAAAATGATTTTACCACCAGCAACCTTAGCATGCAAATTATGCACTAACTCTTGAGCAAGAAAAACATTATCAAACATAGATCTACCTTTCACAAATACAGTTTGTTCCAAATAAAAAATATTACGAAGAATTAAAGCAAGCCTCCCCATCAAAATTTTAGCAAAAAAGCTTATTGAAAAGTTCATAAACTAATAGGATGAAATTCATTCAAAAAATTGGTGTTTTTAGATTTAGGAATTAAAGTTATAGAGGTAGCAGTAAAAATTGAGGAATAGGATTATCCCTATAAAAGTCCTCCACAACAATAACAACATCCATCTTAATAATATCCGAGGACTTATAAAAAATTTATTGATGGAGCCATCAGGGCCAACCATAGAGTCAGAGTTCATGTCTTTTAAAATACACAAGATTTCATTTTTAGAAAGAATTTTAGTCAACATTAAATTGTCTTCCTCATAGATAAGAGAAGGCATAAAAGAGAAATCAGTGTTAAAATATGGAACAAAATTCATATTGAAAGCTTTAGTAAAATAATCAATACCTGAGGCAAAAATCAAATCAGGATTATTAATGACAATACCATCAAAGGAAGTGATCTTAACAATCTGCCTACTAACTTTATTATGATTAGCAATGTTATGAAAATAAGCAGTATTACGGTCACCTTCAACAAGGAATTTGGAGGAGGCCTTTTGCCTCCAAAAAGACTCCTATTTTTCCTGCAACTTATATAAAGTAGCTTTAGCTCCATTCAGAATAGACAAATTATCAAAAGAAGCATTTTGCATATAAGTCATATCAGCATTATCCACATCTTGCTCAGCACTTAAAATACTAGAAAATATGTTCTTAAAGGTACATTTATTCCACCAACGAAGTTTTTGCTTAAGCCTTTTAAGCTTAAACCAAAGTCTGGTCATACCATAAACATTATCAAAAGGAAAAAGAGGAGCATCCCAATTAATTTGCATAGTTTGTAAGAAATTATCATCAAGAAGCCACATGTTTTGAAACCTAAAAGGTTGAAAAGTATTACTAATAGTCCTATTAATGCTTAATAATAATGAGGAATGATCAGATAAAGTACAGGTTAAATGCTCAATGTGAGCAACTAGACCAGAGGAAATCCAAAAATTAGTAAAGAGTATGTGATCTAATCTTTGCCATATAGTACCCTTTTTCCATGTAAAATGATTACCAGAAAACTAATGTCATATAGTTTATTGTTCATAATCATATCATTGAAGTCCTATATAGCATGAAAATTGGGAGGCCTTCCACCAACTCTATCAGCAGCATTAGTAATGCAATTAAAATCCCCATCACCAAACCAAGGAGCATTGATCGTCGAAGAGAAATCAACAAGTTGCTCCTAAAGAACCTTTCTCCCTAATCTAGTACACATAACATAAACAAAAGAAGCATAGGAAAAGACTTAATTGAAAGAAATATTAGTATGAATCACTTGAGGAGAATCCATAATAACATCTAATGTAATATATCTTTACCAAAAAAATCCACATTTTATTAGTACAATTGCCAAAAGTAAAATCAAAATCCAAATTATTGGGAACAGAGTCCAGTTTAGTAGCAGCAATCAAAGGTTCAATCAAAATAAGATGTTGAATATCATGAATCCTACAAAGATTCTTAACCCTATCCTTAAATAGAGTCCCACACACACCCCTAATATTCCTCACAAGAACTTTAACCATTAATAAATTGATTAGAGACTCTAGTGACCCTAGGGGTATTGCTCGGATTACTTTTTGTTCTTACTTTTTTTTTTTTTTAAGTATAAGCTTCCTCGCCAATATTAGCTTTCCCATTTGGAGATGGCATAGAGTCGATAATGGAATCCTTTAGACTGACCTTAGGAGAAAAGATTTCAAAAGACCCAACTTATCCTTCCTCCAATCCCTCTTTATTTTCCCCATCTTTAAACGTATTCTCTTTCTGATTGAGCTCACATCCATTTTCATCTATCCCCTTAACAACTTGAGTAACATCACAATCAATAACATCATTTCCAATAAGGGACAGCCCATCCATCCCTTGTTTAACCAACAAAGCATGAAGATCATCCTCATTTTTGCTCCCAACCTCATTGTCTACACCAACAACATTGTCATCCACAATGATATGATCCTCTTCATTATCACTATCCATATTAATGCTAGTCTTCTCCACCAAATCTTCTCTCCTAACGGAATTATCTAAAGGACTAGTCTCTATGTCATCTCCACCAGCTTTAGAATCTTCCAAATGTAGGGTTTGTTCCTTACCATCTGGGATACTTAGACCTACATGCACATCCAGCTCACCATTGATTGGTTCAACCACAATTTTGGAGGTCTTATTATTCTTTTTGTGTTGATGATGAACAAAAAAATAATCATTAATTGAATGGCTGTGAATTTTACAATGTAAACAAAAATCTGGAACCTTTTCAAATTTAACTTTTTGTAAATTCCCAGCATTTTTTAATCCTAGCCAAACATGTTTAGGATTCTTCTTGGTGATATCAAGCTCTACTAGGATCCGAGCCATCGAAGGCCTTGATAGAGAGGCGGTGGCTTGATCTGTTTTAAGTTGCCTACCTAAGATCAAACCCAATGCATGTAGAACATTAGAGTCAAAGAAATGCATAAGTAAGTTAGGAAATTAAATCCATATCGTAATAATAGGATATTCTTCTTTAACATCAAAAAATGGTGTCCATTTAAGTAACCTCATTTGACAGTTTAAAATGTAATAAGCTCTCTTAGTAAAAACCCTATTATAATCAAGATCATTAGATAGCTGGATAGAAACATGTCTTGCATCAAGCAAACCTATTGAAACTTTACCAGATAACTTCAACTTTCCAAAATAGTTTTGAATGGAAACTAGGTTAGGATGATAAACCGAGCACTTACCCACAAGCATAAACTAGTAAGGACTCACAAGCTTAAGAATATCCTCATCATAAATCAACACTACAGGATAGCCTTTTACAACCAATTTAGTGAAGGAGAAGGTAGGAGCCTTCGACGAAGAAGGTCCTACCAAGACAACATGAAAATAATGAGATCTAGAACCAAAAACACTAGTATTAAGCAAACCTGATGACGGAGTAATCGGAGCTGAAGAAGGAGCACCCCAGGCAACAGGGATAAAATGCCTCAGAGACTTAATGAACCACAACTAACAAATTATAAAGAAAAGCATGATCCAAGAGCTATAGAAGAAACCAAGAAGAGGAATAGGAATCCCCCACTGAATCGCCAGAGCCCAGAGCTAGAAGTTGGCGTGATCTGGGTGGAATATCCTTCTTTAATAACTTTTTTTTTATTTTAGTTAAATTAATTATTCCAGAGACAGTATTAAATATCAAAAGTAATAGTGTAATTTGATTAAAATGTATTGTTAACATACTACATTTTTTATTTTAAAATAGATTTCTCAAAATTAAGAGAGGTAGGTATTAAATTATCTATGAATAATTAATTTTAATTTTTGTTTTAATTTATCTTGTTTTAAAAAAATTTAAATAATTATAGAAAGAATTGAAAATTTATTATGGAAATCATATTAATTTATAATTACAAAAAAAATTAGAAGTTGAATTTTTCTATAGTAGGCATAAATTTATTTGGAGATTGATTTTGATTTTGTGAATATTATTTATTTGGTAATATATCATTTAAATATAGTGATATTATTATAAGAATTATTATTCTTAGCATAGGATTCTATAGTTGGTATATGATAGGTCACTAAATTCATTTATTTAATGTTATTGGATGCAGAAATCTATCAAATTGTGTGAGTTATATAGAAGTAACGTCTAATCAAGTATTGTAGTAGTAGATGGAATAGATCATGTATATAATTAATATTTATTTTCTGGAATGAATTTTCTATTTTATTAAAAATTTGTGGTATCTTTTAATTTTTTTATTTAAATGATGCATCTAATTATGTAGATGAACATTGAGAGCAGTTTCTTGTATTATATCTTCTTTGCAAAAACCTAAGTTGCTTAGTTTTGTATTTTTTTTCATGATGCATTGGCCGAGTTAAGAGAAGTTTTGAGCTATCCCCATAACATAATTGTTAGCTATTGCAAACACATGAATGTAAGCATGTATAGTTAGATCACATGATAATACACTAGAGCTAAAGGCGAAGGCAAATAAATTATTTTGGTGTTTAATGCATATAGAGGATATATGATAATAAAATAAGAGATTTATTAAATGGTTCTTGTGGAAGTATGTAGAAGATAAATTTTTGGAATAAGATCGTCATCTTGTTGGCACTCACTTTCTTCAGATGTAGCATCATGGGTATTGTGTGAAAGAGAAGGTGATAAGTTTGCAGATGTTCACAGGTCAGCACTTGATCTTGAGCATGCTATTCTATACCATCCAAGGAATTCAAGTGAGGATGGGTTTATTTTTGTATGTCTATAAGAAATTAAGGAAAAAGATGGAAATATTTAGATAAAGCAGACTGGCCAGACATCCAACATGAGTTTGAGTTTTACTTTAGTTATTTTCCTATATAAAACCAACTCCAATCTCTTTCGTATGCTGCTTAATGAGAAGTAATGCTTTGTAGTATGCATTATGATGTTTGTATATAATTATGTTGTCTAAGTTGGTCATAGTAATTATCGAATATTTAAGCATAACTTAATGTAGTTGATTACAATAGGAATTTAACATCCTTAATGTTATTATTTCTAGGTTATGATTTATGAACCTTAAATCATATTTATCAAAATGTGTGTAAAGTACTAATTTTTAAGTGATAAATTTAGTAACTATATGAAATAAAATTTACTCAAAATACCTCAATATGTAGTGTTGAATGATATTATAATAATAATAACTAGATAGTATAAAATTAAATTTGAAACTGATGGATAAGTGTAAATATACATTATTGGACAACTTAAACTTCAACATATAACTTCTTAAAACCTATATTTTGATTATTGTGGTGGCACAACTAAGCCTAGTGTAAAATGGTGAGGTGTTATAATAGATATGTCTAATAAAGCATGGTGGGCCTTAGGGGGTCAACCCCATCATTATCCCATTCTATATTTACCGTTAGGTGAGAAATCAATGAATTGGTAGGTAGAATGAATTATGTAGGGTGGGTGTGTAATGTTTAGGTTTATTTAGCATGTTTAACATACCCTAGTGGACTAATCCTATAGACCAGTTCTAGTAATGGTACTTAATGCCCTTATGGTATGTATCCTCTATATGTTGACTGAAGTACTCGTGGGTAGGCCCTGTGTTGGCATATGTTGAATGAGCTATAATAATATATGATATCCTTGCCTCATATCTTATGGCCATGTACATCAAAATAATGCATTTGTCTCTATAAATCACTATTCTATTCTTCAATTTTATCTACTAAAAATTAGAAATCTATTTCATAATTTCATTTATAAAATGTTTAAAAACCCTCCTCTACCTCAAAGAAGTGGTATTTATATAGTAGAGAAAAATATCCATTATATTTAAAGCAATATTAATTAATGTGAAATTGATAATCTAATTTGTATGATTACTTACCAAATGTTGCTTAGATGGTGCTTTATTATAATATGTAATAGGGGCTGAGATGGAGCTTTTAGTAAATATAATGTGGCCCAAGACCTAAACCACCATATATAATGTTTGAAAGCTATTGGGTCACCATCTCAACCATGACTCCCTTGTGATTTTTGTTCTTCTAATATCCCACAAAGCAATGTATCCCTAGTGGTGTGTCATCCAATCAATATTATCTTTTCCAAAATTATCAACCCTAACTTGGAGAAGATGTAAGCACAGGACCATATTTTTTCCTTCTAGGTTATATAGCCTCTGCCAACTCCTTTTATAGATGTCTTGGCACTGCTCCTATTGAATATGTACTAAACTGAGCAACATCCTTAAACAAAGGCAAATGTTGTAGGTGTACCTCTGACTTTGAAGTTTCAAGCACGAGAAAGGACCCAATAATAAATATAATGTATTCCCACATATTACACTAGAATTCCATCTCATTTAGGTCAATATATGAATTCTACCAAAATGTTCACCTCAGCCACCTGAGTGGAATACATGTCTTTTTATGGGCTTGTCCCATATGATATATTAAACTTTTGTGGTGATTGAGTGGATCATGATACACAATATATGGCTCTAGGTGTCTTCCTAAGAGATCATTGCAATTATTTGGCCATGAAGCCCACTAGTTTCCTTGGCTGAAAATGATGTGACCTTCAAGTGAAGGTATGTCTATCTGGATAGGCCACTCGTGCACCATAAGCAAGTGCGATGTGTGAGGCAGCTTCATGAATAGTCCCTTGCATAGAAATTTTAAGCATTACTTATTAGGAGTTGATTTGAAATTGGTGTTATTTATAACATGTTCAATACCTCTTCAGAGCGTGTGGCATAGTGTCTATCATGCAGTGAAGCTATTCTTGGGTGCACATCAAGAGGTGGTGGTCCATATGCTACCTCCTCCTCTCCTAGTGGCCACCTAATGCGGTGCATATTTGGCCTAACAGGCTATTCTGCCATATCTCCATGATGTCTGTAATGGAATATAAATTTAATAAGTTAAATCTATGAAGCATTAAAAAAAAAATATTCATTAAAAAAAACACATCCTTTAAGTGTAATGAAATGTTCTTAAAATTGAAAAAATGTTGTTTTAAATTGAGTTCATTTAAGTGTAATGAAATGTTCTTAAAATTTACAAACTAATAAAGAAACTAAATTTATTATTAATGATTAAAAAGAGTTGACCATAATTTAATGAAGATCGATAACCTAAGTTTTATAAAAATTTTGAAGAATGGACAAAAGATAACTGGAATTTTTTAAAAAAATAAATTATTTTTTTGGTATTTAAAAAAAAGGTGGGAGCAATGCAAACTAATTTAAAATATTATAATTAACATTTTTTTTCTTTTTTATGATATCATTTGATAATTGTAACATTAATTAATTTATATAAGCACAACATCTAAGTATAATGATTAAACATTGTTAATTATATGAACATTAATTTAATAAATTTTGTGGCATTTCTGAAGAATAGGCAAAAAACTCATATTAGTATACCATTTTTTTAATAATTTTAGACTTAATATGATTAAACATTACACTATATATATATATATATATATATATATATATATATATATATATATATAGGACAACATTTAGAGAAACAATTTTTAAATAGTTCAAATACTTAACTAGCCAAAAAAATAAAATAACACTCACTCCAAAAGATGTTTAGTAAGAAAATTGAGGAAAAAAACATTCTTAAATCTTACATAAAAGTGTATATTGGCAAACATGCAAACTACTAAATAAACAAAATATGAAATAGTTGATAATAGGCTTCTTAAAAAAAACCAAGAATAAGAAACTAGTAAGAAAATAACAAGCAATTAAAGAAAATAACAAACTATTGAAGCAGCAATTGACCACTAAGATATGATTCTGAAGAAGTTCACAAAAAATTCAAAGATAAATGATTTTTGAAGTACATTACCTTACAAAATTTTGGCAATCAATATTACAACAATACAACTAGTATTGATAGGGTAGTTGAATGAGGCAGTTTAACCTATGCCTAATTAAGACAGGTAATATGCTTATGCTAATTATTTTTGTAAGCACTGCAGATGCATGTTTATTATGAACATCCTTCATCCATTTTTTTTTTTTTTTTTTTTGTATATCCTTGTTTTACGTCTGCTAGATCTCAATCTATATTTTGGGGAGGAAGGGCGGGGGGGGGGGGGGGGTGGCGGGGATGGTGTTGTTGGGTAGGGAATGAGCTACCTTCACTCCATTCGGCCTCGAATGCAATGAAGTTCTAAATAGTATGTGTTTTTTAGTACTCCTTATCATAGAACCTTTATGCAAAGTCATAGAAACCATGACATAAGACCTCTAAATATTTCATAGCATTGCAACAAGGCATATGAAAAAGCTCTAGTTTTCCACAGGTGCATAAACAAATATTATTTTGGCTAATGGTAATTTTAAATGACTTTCTTGACATATCAAAATCTTGGAACTCATTGTGATTGATATGTGTAAATTCAGGAATATGCCTAGCCTCCTGTTCTATCTTGCATAAAGTATTATGAACTTTTTGGGAGAATGTGTTACTGATGGTATTATCATGCACATGTGCAAATCCAAAGCATTTCATAAACACACCAATGATAGTGCAATATATAAAAGTAATAAATGCTTGAATTATTAAACCCTTAGCACGTTTTAGCACATTATTGAATGAATCAAATGCATTCATTATCAATGTGCCATAACTAAAACCCCATCATGGCTCAATCACCGTCTCTTAAAACTACAAAAAACTTGATGATTACTGCTAGTATTTTTGGTGGTCAAATGACCGCTGGAACTATTGGCAGTTAAACCAGTGGCTACACTACCAGTTAATAACCATTGGTTACACTGCCAGTAGTAAACATAAACTGTCAAAATTTCTAGTGGTCAAATGACTGCTAGGAATTTGGCTAGTATTTTCTTTAGGTGGTGATTTTTATTAATAGTTTAGCCACCATTTTTAAGTAAATTTGTTTTGGCAATACCAAACCACCAAAAATGGCCCTAAATTTTCCACCTACTCCCTTCTTCCACATTTCTTTGTGTTTCCTCTTTTATTTTGTTTTTTTTTTCATGTTCCCTTGCCCTTGCCCTCACCCATGCGTTCTCATCAACAGATCTCCAGCAGTTGAATGTCCCGTGCACCTTGCCCCTGATGCCCTCACTCTGTCTGCCAAAGTCATGCCTCACCCTGACGTGCTCACTCCATCTGTAGAATGCCCCCAAAGGTTGCTCTAACGCCCTCACTCCATCCACCCATTGCCGCCGAAGGTGATCGCCTCCAAGCATCTTCTTATTTTTATGCTTTAGTCATGGATGTTCTCAATAGACATTTGTAAGAGGATGTACCTTGGAGAACACCCTTTCAATTTAAAGGTTGATTTTGAGAAAGCCTTAAGACCATATCATTTTGCTTTAGTCATGGATGTTCTCTGTAGACATTTGCAAGAGGTTATACCCTTTTTTTCTTATGATTTTATTCTTGTTAGTAAGATTAGAGAGGGAGTTGATGGTAAACTTTAATTATAGAGGTCAACCTTAGAGTCTAAAAGTTTTTTCTTGAGTTGATCTAAAACATGAATATATGGAGTGTAATTTTAGTAGTAATACACTTTGTGAGAGGATTGTTATTTTGGGCAATCAAGTCATTAATAAGAGTACACATTTTAGATACATTGGATCTCTTATTTTGAGTTATGTTGAAATAGAAGGGAATTTTATCAATAGAAATCAAGTTGGATGGTTGAAGCAGTGGATTGCATCGAGCTTGTTGTATAATAGAAAAGTCCCTCTCAAACTTAAGGGGAAACTCTACAAGGTGGTGGTGAGACCTACAATGCTTTATGGTGTTGAATATTGGTTATTAAAAGAGAAGCATAATACTAAGTTAAGTTTTGCAGAGATAAGTTACCTTAGATTATTTCATCACTTAAGAGGTAAATGCATTATATTTGACTTATATTAAGAAAGGTAGAGGTAGACCAAAAAAGACTTGGCTAAAAAATATTATAAAAGATATTTATTTATTAGATTTAAACAACATTTATTGATGCATCTTTTCTAATAATTCATTTCACAACTATGTAGGGAACATTTCCTTTAACATCCAAATGACTATCCAATAAGGGAGATATTAGATGTATAATAGATTGTTTTTGGGTCAAAGAGGATTAAATTTATAGAGGTAGTTGAGATTTTTATTCAAGTTGTATCTCAACTACCTTAGTTTAAGTCTAACACAATATTTTGATGTAACATGCTCAAAGCACAAAAATCAAGCATTCCTTAAGCTTGATGATGTCAAGGTTGATTTATATCATAGGGAATTTCTTCCAGGCTACTAGATTTGCATCTCACATGGCGAGTACGAACCATAGAGAGATACTCATGCTAGTTCATCCGTAGTTTTTGAAATAGTTGATGAAGACAAATAAGTAGACCATATGAAGAACTTATTTTTGATTCAGCAAGTCTTAATTTAAGGGCCAATGTGAAAGAGCCACAAATTATAGAAACCAAAAAATTCATTGAATTACTACCTGTTGCTCAAAATAAATTTGAGATGGTATTATGGAAATTGGTGTAAATAAAGGAGGCTAACATTTTTTTTTTGTAAAAGCTACAAGTTTTTGGCGGCTAATTGGCTGTTTAGCCACCTAAAAGTTTGATATAGGACGGCTCATTTTAGCTGCCAATTTTTTTATTTAGCTGCCAGTCATTACCATCAGCTTGGCCGTGAGATATACTAGCAGTTTACAATGATTGGTAAGCCGCCAATAATGAATCGACGGTCACCGATAGTTTTAGCGCTAGAATTTATCGATGAATTTCCTATGGTTTTGGGTTCACAAATTTTTGGCTTTCCAATTGTTTCAATCGCCAAAAAATTTTGTTGTTAGAAAATGATCCTCGATTTTCTTTTCCTAAGCAATTTATTTTGGCGGTTTGTAAACCGTCAGAAAAATCACCAAAAAGTTTATAAAATTGTCGAAAATATATGTAAAACACCATAAATTTACAACAGTAATTGGCAATTTTTTTTTGGATCACACCATATTACATTAATTAACTTTGGTTCTAACTAAGTTGTTTAGAGAGAGAAAGTAGAGAGAGAAGCTCTGAGAGAAAAAAAATTGTTTCTATTCAAATTCAAATTTGCGGGATTTCCATAAAAGGCAAATGGTGTTGGATGGTCGCCGGCCACCATTGCCCAGCGGGACTGTGGATGCTCATTTGGGAATCCGCAAGTTCCTTCATAGATCCTTTTCAACATCTCCTCTGACTTTCGGAGATGTTTTAGGTCCGAAAGCTAAAAACAGGATAGGTATGCAGCTAGTCATCAACACAGGAGGACTGCTGTTAGCTTCAAAAAAGATTCCTGAAATTGTTGGGAAAGGAAAAAAGTGTGATGGTTGAAGTTAAAGAGGATGAGAAGTGCAGAAAGACTGAATCCATTGTAGAAGCGAATTCAGGGGAAGCTTCACCATCGAATTTTAAAAACACCTTATTGTTGTTAGAAGACAATTTGGCTGTAAATAGAGTTGTTAATAACTATATTATGAAAATTATCTATTCGGATAGAGAGATGGTTCAACAGGAAAATGTTATGTCGGAGAGTCCACTGAAGAAGAAGACTGATGGAGATGATGGAATAAGGAGTTCAAATCTGTCTGATTTAATCAAGGTTCGTGACTGTGAATCTGATGTTTTGGGTATGTGCAAAGATACTCCTAACAATATTTTAGATAGACTAATTTTCAACAATCAACAAAATGCATGGAGCGAAAAGGATAACATAAAAGTGATAGACTAGGATTTGGGAGAATTCTTGTCTGAAGACGGTTCTAGTGTTAAACTTCAAGAAGAAAATGTAATGGTAAACATAAGGAGATTGTAAAACTATATTGTTATCAAAGTTTTTGGAAGCAAAATTCCTTTTCCAGTTGTAAGTTCTGAACTTAGAAGACAATGGGCAACATTTAGAAAGTTTCATTTAACCATGCTAGGATTGGATTGGGTCCTATGCTCTTTCTATGATAAAAATGCTTTGGATGCTGTTTTTACTAATGGAACTTGGTTCGTTAATGGGAAGATCATAGGAATGGATAAATGGCCTCCAAATTTCTCACCATCATCCTTGAAAGGTTTATCAGCTCCTATTTGGATTAGGATGCCAAATCTCCCACTTCAATGTTTGGATGAAATAAATGTCTGTAGAATTGCCTCAATGGTTGGAAAACCTTATATGATTGATGGAAACATGTTTCAATGGGGAAGGAGGGAGTTTGGGAGAGTATGTGTTCGTATTAAATTGGACACACAATTACCTCTTGGTGTATGGATGGAAGGAAGTCATGGGAAGTTCTTCCAAAAGATTGAATATGAGAAAATTCCTGATTTTTGCTTTGATTGTGGTAAAATTGGTCATGTGAAGAAGGCTTGTTCAAAAAAGAACTTGGGGGAAGAAGTTGGTTCAAAAACTGTGGCTGGAGCAACAAAGCAGTTGAGGAGGATAGGCTATTGAATGCCAATCTTAAATATGTTGATATTCCCATTACTTTGAATGATGGGTATGGTCATTGGCTTATAGTTAATTATGGGGAAAAAAAGGTTTTTTAATAAAGATACTAAAATTCTCAATCCTGAGAATAAGTATCTGAATTCTGGAAGGAAATCTGAATATGTCTGGAAACTAGTGGAAGGAATGAAGACTCAAACAGTGGAGAAGGCTCCTGTTCCAGATAAGGAATTACAATCTGAGAAGAATCAAGTTCATAATTATGTGGAAATCCAATCCAAGGAAATTCATGAAGAGATTGGTATGAACATTAATCCTTCTATTATTGTTTTTGAAAACAAATTTAATATTTTAGAAGGATTGGTAGACGAGGGAGAATTTGTTTTACCTGTGGAAGCTGAGAAGATTGTAGATATCAGTAAGGTAAACTTAATTATTGAAGAAAGGGCTTATAATGAGAACACTAAGGAGGTTCTTATCTTGAAGAAAGATAGCTCCTCTAACCTTAAGAGGAAAGGTTCCAAGCAATTAAAAGGACTTGGTCCTATCAATTCTGCTCCTAGAAGCAGGAGATTAGAAGAAGAATCTAAAGATAAGGTGGGGTCCTCATCCCCTCTTATCCAATGAATTCAGTCATTGCTTTCTGGAATTGTAGAGGAGCTCAGAAGAGGAGAGCTTCTCTCTACTTAAAGGAGGTTGTTAAGGAGTTTGGGGTGTTTTTTCTTGGCTTATTGGAGACAAAAAAATCTTCTTTT
Organism: Dendrobium huoshanense; assembly: GCA_016618105.1. Classification (NCBI taxonomy): domain Eukaryota; kingdom Viridiplantae; phylum Streptophyta; class Magnoliopsida; order Asparagales; family Orchidaceae; genus Dendrobium; species Dendrobium huoshanense. Next base: position 72,469,866 of record CM028343.1, on the reverse strand, counting down.
GAAAGAAAGGAAGTGGATCATATAGTGGGATCTGAATGGGATTTTCTCTATGTCCCTTCAGAAGGACTATTTGGAGGCATTTTGGTGGTGTGGAAATCTTCTTTTGCTAATTTTCAAGTAATTGAAGCTTCAAATCAATTCATCATTGGAGACTTGGAGATCAATAACAAGGGCAAGTGGAGGATAGCTACCATATATGGCAATAAGGATGTTTATAGAAGGATACTTCTTTGGGAAAGATTGGAATTCCATTCATATAAAGATATACCTATGGTGATAGGAGGTGACTTTAATTGTCTTCTTTCTAGTGAAGATAAAAGGGGAGGGAAAAGATTCAAATTTTCCCTAGGAACCAAAGAAATGAAGTTCTTTCTTGCTTGCAATGACTTTCATGAAGTTGGATTCGTTGGAACAAAATTTAGTTGGTGCAACAATAAGAAAGGTGTGGACCGTATCCTTGAAAGACTATATAGGTGTTTTGTAAATTCAGCTATTCTCAATTCTTCCAATCAGTTCTTGGTAAGGCACTTGGCTCATGTGGCCTCGGACCATTGCCCAATTCTTTTAAATCTTTTGGTTCAGCATCCTACTAAGAAGATTATTAGATTTGAAGAAGTTTGGGCTTCAAATATAGCTTCACTTGCTGTAGAGAAAGTTTGGCTCAAGAATTACAATGGAAGCTATGCTCATATTCTAAATGTAAAATTGAAGAAATCTCTTAAAGCTTTATTTTATTGGAGCGAGTCAAAGATGCATACTCTTATGACATTAAAATGTGACTTATTGAAACAAATTGAGGAACTACAAGTCCGAGAAGCCAATGATGGAGAGCTGTATGAAGGAGATTGATGGAAGCTGAAAGTGAAGGTGAATGAACTAAACTCTACTTTAGCTCGGTTGGATACTTGGTGGAGGCAAAGAGCCAAGGTGAAGTGGATGGTGGAGGGAGACCGAAATTCAAAATTTTTTCTAGCCTTCTCTTCAGCTAAAAAGAATTCAAACTTCATTGCAAAATTAAAGAATGATAGTGGTGAAATTGTGGAGGAACAACATCAAATTGAGAGTGTCATGTATGCTTTCTTCAAAAAGAAATGGAGATCCAGAAATTGTAAGCTCAATGGTTGGCCTACACCATGGAAATTTCTTGATGATGAAGATAGAGAAGCATTGAGTAAGGCTTTTTCTATGGAGGAGATGGAAGAGGTGATCAAGAATAATGGTAAAAATATCTCTCCAGGTATTGATGGCATAACCTTTTCCTTCTTTAAAGCTTATTGGAAAATTATCAAGGTTGATATTTGGAATGCTATAAATGAGTTCTTTGAATCATCTATTATGGAGCCTAGTTGGAAAGAGACTCTCATTGTGCTTATTCCTAAAATAAGCAATCCTTTATCTCCTGCTAACTAAAGACCTATTAGTCTATGTAATTCAATTTATAAAGTGGTAGCTAAAATGCTTATGAATAGAATGTCACCTTTCATTCCTAAACTGATTTCTGTTGAGCAAGCAGCTTTTGTGAGGGGAAGATCTTTGTCTGACCATGTTTTGGTGGCACAAGAGATTATGTATAAATTAAGGAATTCTAAATCCTCTAAAGGTTTGGTTTCTTTTAAAATTGATATGGAGCAAGCCTATGATTCTATTGCATGGCCATCTTGGGCAAATGCTTTGAGGTACTTTGGGTTTCCGGATTCCTTCTCTAAATTAATTATGGAATGCATCCAAAATTCCAAGTTTGCTATTATTATAAATGGTAATATGACTAATTGGATTAATGGTCATAGTGGCTTTCGACATGGATGCCCCTTGTCCCCATTTCTATTCATTCTTTGTGCATAGGTTTCATCTAATGCCATCATGGATTAAGGAGATTCAATTGGTATTCAGCTGAATCTTAGTGATCCAAAAATCTCACACCTTCTATATGCTAATGATGTGATTATCTTTTAGGAGACTAATAAAAAAGATGTCAAGGTTATTAAACATATCCTTAAAGAATTCTGTGAATGGACAGGTTTATCACTTAACATCAAAAAATCTTCTATGGTTTTCAGTAAAGCAGTGAGTACAAGGAAGAAAAATGCAATGGCTCGTATAATGGGTTTCAAAACTTCAAAAGATTTGAATTATCTGGGAGTTAAGCTTTCCACAAGGAGGCTCCGTAAGGAAGATTATCAATTTATAATTGATAAAGCTTTGAATATGTCTAACTCTTGGGGAGGAAGAATGTTATCATTGGCAGGTAAGACTATGCTTACTAAAACAAACTTGTTATCTTTCTCTATATTCCATTGTACAAATTCTCTTGTTCCTAAGAGTGTTCTGGAAGAGATAGACAAGATTTGTAGAAGCTTTATTTTGAGCAAACCAAATGGAAAGCAAGGAATTCATTATGTTAGTTGGAATACCTTGTGTTTACCTTCTAAATGGGGAGGAAAAGGTTTACACTCTTCGGCTTCCAAAGTTGGCCCTTTAAGAGCTAAATTAGCTTGGATATATTTTAAAAATAGTGATTCACTGTTGTACAAAGTCCTATACCCAAAATATGGAAATTTGATGGATCCTGTTAATACGAGAAGGAAGGGATCTCCGGCTTGGAAAATCCTAATGGATGGAGGGAAAGCTTTAATTCCTTTATTAAGATGGAATGTATCTAATGGAGAAGATATAGATGTGTTCAATGACACATGGATTCTAGATAAAAGCATTAACAAATGGCCTACATTTGTTTCTCCTCTTGAAAACAGCAAATGCTTATTATCTAACTTATATACAATGGTAGATGGAATGAGGAAGCTTTAAAGGAAATTATGGGGGAAGACCTTGTGAACTTAATCCTTAAATTTGGGATTAATAACAGGATGGAAAGAGATTCATTGGAGCTTCTATTCCAGAAGAATGGAAAATCCATTTCAGCATTACTGTGTGAAAATTCGATAATCCAGAATACTTCAAATTAGATGTGGAGCTGGGTAAAAAAAGGTAAGCTCAATCTGAAGGTAGAAATTTTTTGGTGGAGAGTATTTCACAATGCTCTTCCTACATATACTTACCTTGAAAATAGAAGGTTGCAAAGGGATAAGTATTGCCCAAGGAGATGTAATGATTTGGAAAACATTGAGCATGTTGTGACAAAATGTGGAAAAATAAAGGAAGTTATCAAGCAAATTGGTAAATGGGGATTTATAATTCCAACATGTGATTCTATATCAGATTATTGTAATTGGCTTTCTTCTCAATCTTCATTTATGATCAATATTTATTGCAATATGATATACTTCACTTGGAAGGCAAGGAATAATTTGATTCGTAAAGGTAAAGATGATAACTCCTTGTTGATTGCCTCCAATGCAGTCAGCTATGCATCAATTTTTGCTCTTGGTATTGATAAAAGTTTGGGTATATGGGATGTTAACCAACCTTATAGGTTGTTAAATGCTCATTGGCATCCCCCTCCACCTGATTGGTTAAAAGTTAATGTGGATGCTGCTCTTCTCTCTTCTTACAAAGGTGGAATTGGAGGAGTGTTCTGTGACCACAAAGGAAGGTTCCTTCAAGCTTTCGGTAAACCATTCTTTCAATGGGATATATCTTCTTTGGAGTATTTAGCTACTTAATATATTAAGGACATGGTAAAAGATTGGATGTTCAAGTATAAAGGCATCACAATTGAAGGAGACAATTTGAATGTAATGAAGTTTTTGAAAAATGCCAAAAGAACCGAAGGAATAAAGATGGAAGGTATGTACTTGTTTAATGAATTCAATCATGTTATCGTTAATTGGGTTGATAGAAATTGCAATAAGTTAGCATATTTGTGTGCTAACTATGGCATTTTGAATGATTTTGTTTGGGATGATGTTATGGTTAACAAGGTTCCTCCTTTATTTATGTCTATTTTAAAGGAGGAATCCTTAGTTTAGAAGCTTTAGGTTGTAACTGTTTTTTCTTTTAATGCAATTTGCTGCATTTCTTTCAAAAAAAAATTTGGCAATTTTTTTTGTAGTGAACATCAAGATCAATTAGCCGGTAGTAGGCCTTTAACTTGACAATCCATATTTCTATAATGTATGCATTAAAAGAACATATGTCATCTATAGTTCTGACTAAATACATATATTGACACATAAACTCAATGTGTGATATGCCCATCATATGTATGGCTTTCTTAAAATTTTCTCTTCGGTGCCTTAAATAACTAAAATAAGTAGTTTGGGAAAATATCTCTCTACATCCATGCACCAACCCTGCATGTCTGTTTGAGATAAAAAAAACAAGTTGTTTCACAACTGCACATCTAAAAGCTTGTCATTCAAACATTCTAGGAACCAACACTAACATGCATTGCATATAGTTTCAATAATAGCAAACACAATAGGGAATTGACCATTGTTTGTATCAACACTAACTATAGTTAATAGTATACCATAATACTTGCCAAGTAAGAATATGTTGTCCAAACTTAAGACTGGCTGAAAAAACCTCCACCCTAATATAATAAACCAAAATTCCTAAAAATTCACTTAAGTTTATATGAATCAGAGCAATGTAACCAGTATATTATGCAAGGCATTGTTGAGACAACTTCCTTTATAAATAAATTGACAGTGCAATATGAATCCTCCCAACTTCTAAAAATACCTTTTATTGTTTTTCTTCTTGTGTTCCAAGCTTGCGTGTATGACACCCTAATATTAAACTTTGCCTCAATAAAAGTGATAAATTCTCTTGATTTAAGATCAATCTATCTTTGAATAATTGGGAGTATGTAATGATTGAGGAATCTACAGGTGCACTTCCTATGTCCACTGAGAAGTATGAGATTTGAACCAAGGCTTAAAATTGCGTAATTTGGTATTGAGGTTTTTTTTTTTTAATGAGGCGAGGCATAAGCCTCAAGGAATTTTGAGACATAAGCCTCAAAATCTAAAATTTACGTAAAGTAAAAATAAAGGTTAAAATTATTTTTTATATAATACTCAAATAATATGTTATAGAATGACATATTAACTTTCAATTGGATTATGATGTAACAAATTGACATACATATGAAACAAAAAATTGCACAAGTCGTAAAGTGATAAGTGATAAATTGTGTGACATAGAATTGAAATCCAACTATTACATTAACAAAACAACATGAAATTTATGAATCACGTAAAAGTATCTTATAACATTAAGTTCAATTTCGAATTCCTTATTTCTTAGTTTCCTACTCATCCACATTTAATTCATAAAAAAAAGCTTACATAATTGGCAACAACTTAGAAATCATTTGCACTATCATCAACAAGGGAATCTTTATTTGAGTCTTCATCATAGAAAATTGATCTCTCCCCTATATCATCCTATAGAGTTCAATGCCTCTCAATATATTTCTTCTTCATTTATTTCAATCATCCTTTTCCTTCATAAATATTTTTTATCAATATAAAGTTGAGAATAATACTCTAAAATTTATAGAGGAGGTGGTGTGGTACATTCATATGGTTCTCGACGGTGGCTATAAAGGTGGTGGTTATGGCCAAATAGGTGGGCTAGAGGTCTAGGCTATTGAGAAGAAGTTGTTGCGGCTTAGGGGTGCATTAAGGCATAATTTATTGGGGGCTTAATTTAGAATTTAGGTAAGTTTTAATTTAAAAATACATAAATCGGTTGAGGTGTATGCCTCACACTAGTAATGTGAAGAGCGCCTCAATGCGGGCCTCAATCAAGATGAGGCGTAAACCTCATAAGAAAAGCTCGAGGCGTAAGCCTCAATGCATTTTTCACTGGAATTGTGTTGAGGTGGGCCTCAAGGAGAGCCTCGTATTGTGTAATTTTAAACAATGGTTTAAGCATGTATATGCATTCCTAACATAGGATACCTTCCATGATCCACCCAAGCACCAACTAGGACAAGCATGCAATCGCCAAGGCATGGATGTAGGCACACAAAATTATGTACACAATGTACTATATATATCTTAAGGGTTTATACAATGGCCTGAAATTCAATATTATTCCTTATGACCACCCCATAAGCTTAAATTATTTATTTTTTAATAACACATGCCTTCTAATATTTCATCAGATATCTGCATGCAATGTCCTTATTGTTTCCCTAACATCATCAAATTTAATCTCATTATTCCACTCTTATGCATTTATGCATACAACCATAAATATATTGGTGCTAACCATTCTATTTCTTGTGCTTGTAGTCCTTGAATAGTAATCCCTGACAAGCTTATGTGCTACACAGTCACCTTCTAACCTAGGTCCGCCATATTCTAAATCTGTATCATCTAGATTATCACTAGAACACAACTCCCCTTGGCCTATTGGTTGAGAGCTTAGGCTTCCAACTAAGAGGTCCAAGGTTCGAGTCTATGTGTATGCGTTGTGTGTGTGAGTTTGCCTTAAATGGCCTAAATGTCCCAAAAAAAAAAAAAAAAAATCACTAGAGTCACCACTTGAGCCGTTATTCATTGTTAAATACCCATAGTAACTATAAGTTCAGTTTGTGAATACAGCTTGAATTTCCACATGGTGACGTGTTCCAGTTACCTACCAAGCACATACTTCAAATCCATATATGCACGTAAATTTCTTCAAAAATAAAACAAACAAAAAATTAACTATGTATTAATGGAGTACTGTGTAAATGATCCACCGATATATCTTTGAACCGATTGGCAGTTCATATGTTGTTCATCCACAAAGCAAAATATGTTCTCCTCCCTATGGCAGGTGGTACTATTCTCCTCAGTGTACTGTGCAGTGACAATCTCTTCAACCTCAACATATGATATCAGAAATTGAGTAGAAACATGATGCATAACAACTTCACAAATCTCATCATCATCAATATTTGACAATGAATGTATCTCCAATGGGATGTCAGCATACCAATTTCACTAGAATTTTACTTGAATCTAACTGTAGAAAACAAATAATTTTTGTTCTAGATTTGTGTTTATAGGAATCTGTATTGGTCTACTACACCCACCAAAAATATGTTGGGAAAAAGTGATCGTCAATCATTAATTGAATTCCATACATTAACAATAGAGAAGCATAGCATCTCGACATCCTTTTCTTGTAATTAAAAAGTAAACTAAAAGGATTATCATGCAAGTTCATTTGACTTACTTTAACTATGGATAAATCTATACCCATCTAACATTCGTGATCTAAGTGCTAATTTTACTTCTTCACAGATTACCACAAACATTATCAAAATATAAAAAATACTTATTAGTAAACTAATTGTATCATAGTTATGATAAAATTATTATCAATACATTAATTCTTTATTTTTAAAATGTAAATTTAAAATAGTCAAAATGTGAAATAACTTCTATTAATTGGCCATATAATATTTATTACTCGTTTAAATACATAACGAAACTAACATTAAAAAAAACGCAAATTATAAAATTTTCCATTAGTTCATTGACCTACAATATACCCGTTGAATAATATCACAAACATATAATGAAAATGAGTAAATACATAATTGCATACTCTTAAAAATTACATAAATTTAAAATTGAACAAACAAAAAAATAAAAAACAATATGTGTGAATCATGTACTTAAATTTACATAAAAACATGTCTACCAAAATTTTACAACATACATTTGACAATAAAGAACCTAGATCTTCTTCACACAAAAAATATCAAATTAATTTAAACATATTGTCTACTAAATTAAATTGAAAATTTACATATAAAAAATAAAAATTAAAATTAAAACTATGGATTTTCAAAGAACAGATTAGTGCATGCAATTCCTATATAGATCCACCTTCACTTTTTACTCAACGGCGTAAGCGAGTCGAACATATCCTATGAACTTCACTCAACTCAAACAGGCTTTCTACTCTAACTTAAGAAAATATATATCCAAAAGCTCAAATAAAATAAAACACCAATGCATGAGAATAAAATTTCTGTACAAATAATATCCTTAACGGAAAAATTAACAAGCGAAAACAGAAGCTGGAGCATAAAATAAACATAAAACTAAAAATTGATACCAAATCATATCTCCTATTTCTTTTACTTGTTCAACATACAAGGGAAATGCACGAATATATCAAAGGAAGTCCATGACTACACACATCTCAAACAAAAGTTAATAGGATAACACCTAGATCTAAAATTTTTACTAAGTTCTCATCAAAATATTAAAACCACTTAAAATACTTAGCATTTGAACTAAATACACCAAAACTAAGCAGCAAACAAATTACATTACACAGGAAATAAAAAAATTTGGCTAAAAAAAAAAATCTTAAGTGGCGACTGGCCTTGCCACGATGACGCTAGTCGCCGCTAAAACGGGTGACTACAAACAGTTTGAAATTTATTTTTTTATTAAAACTATTTTTTTCTCTGTTCTTAATTACCCTAAAAAATTTTCATTGTTTGAATAGAGAAAGTTACAGGTCTCATTGGACTCCACTAAGTGCTATTTAATGCTGCGTGAGTACGCCAAACCTATTAGGTTATTGCAAACTCGGATCAAATTTTTCTTGAGCTAAAAAAGAGGTAAGCAACGAGCATAAAGAGTCGAGAAAAAACTTTCAGCAAAATATAAGCAACAAATATTCAATAAACAGACAACATCTTATTCAAGCATTAATGGTACACTACTAAAGCAAAAATTAAGAAGAATGCAAAGCATGAAATTACTAGGACGGAACCTGCTTCGTAGCAAATGATTTGGAGCAGCTAATAGGCCACGGAAACACCTTTAAACGACAAATAATGGTTGAACAATTTTTAAACAACCAGCTAGACGGATACTCTAATGAAACAAATCCAAAGCCGTAAGGATAAAAAATAACTGTAGCTGTAGGGATCCGGCAAGAGCAGAAAAATAGTGCAATGAGGACCCAAAAGACAGCCAAAGGTAAGGGCAGAAATAACGCCGAACAAATTGCAGCCAACCATGGTCATAAGGTAGAATGAGAGAAGTAGCGGCTGTAGCATCACAAGCAATAATAGAAAGGTAAAAAAGTAGAGCTGGGGAAGACACTAATGAGGAAAAACTGTGAAGGCGAAAATTTTGAAATCGTAGCCTGCCCAAGAGCAGGAGCAATAGTAGGGACAGCTAAGAAAATGAAATATGTACTAGTACATCATGCGGAGTAAGCGACAAGCCCAAAGGACGTCACTGAAGCATGTAGAAGGACTGAACTCACTGATTCAACAGATCTGAAACACCTAGGCCAAAATCTGAAGCATTGAATTGCTGATTTTTTAACTAAACTGGTTGATTTTTTTATGGAAAGCATTGACATAAAGCTGAAGCTAGCACAGTCTCAGATCCAGGAGCCGTATCTCTCCCAAAACGAAAAAAAAAAAAAAGAATAATCAATATCCAATCTATTAATGCATTCTGGAATAAGGAAGAACACTCCAATTGAAGACAGGATGTAAAATGACTACTGAAGAATAAAATAGAAATTAGAGACTGAGCGCTGAACAATATTTCTTTATACGGTAGAGAATACATTGATCCACTTTATAGAAGGCGTACAGCTTGTCTAGGAAATGTGTTAATCGATTAATATTGAGATTTTTTGTGAAGATTTCTGCACGCTGGTTTTGTTAAACTATATGGTGTACTGTAATATACTTTGATTTGATGCATTCATAAATTAAGCGATGGCTGTTTTAATGAATTTATTATGTGCAGTAAAATTTTAATTTTTGGCTTGAACTAAGGCTGAAATGTCGTTGCAATGAAAAGATGTAGATGAAGCTATCCTTTGAAGCATCAAATTCGGGTAGATGTCGATCAACATGGCTAGATGAGATCAGAAGCGACGATGGCTAGTGTGAGATATTCAGTCTTTATGGATGACCAAAAGATAATAATTTGTTAGTTATGCCATCATGAGATTAACGTGTTATCCAGAAATGCACAACAACTTATAGTTAATTTTTGATCTGAGTATCTCCCGCCTAGTTGAGTAAGAGTATGAATGAAAGATGTAGAATGTTAGAGAGGATTGGAAATCCATAAGAGATTATACCTTCCATCTATCCCTGCAACCATTTTATTTATTTGAAGGGATGGTTGAGAGATTTATGCATGTTTTAACAAAGGTGATCCTATGCCTTGTTATAGTGAGGTTTTCATAGAACCTACTAATTAAGTGGGGGTAAGTATCAGAATCATCAATTAATGCTAGGGGTGAAATCTATGTACATTGAATCATTGTGGGTAGAGATTCGTTATCATCTTTCAGCCTGGCATGCCAACACTATTGAGCAACTCCAAATTGTATCGGAAGTGATTCAAATGAATATTATTGTTCATAGGTGAATCTGAATGTTAAGGAAGTAAGAGATGAAATCTAGAATTTCTATGTGGAATTATGTGATAAGAGATAGAAAAAGGATTGCCACTCATGAGTAAGATGAGTATATACATCTTAATGTAGTGACAATCATTGATTGAAAATTAAGGTTTTAACAAAGTTGTATTGATATCCTTATTCCTTTAGTTCATTTAAAATTTGTCAAAGCATTTTAGATTACACCCAGTGTTTGTTTAGCAAACTTTAGTGGCTAAGGGTTCATAGCATTAGTATGATCAATCATCAATACATAATTTTGTGTAGTAATATCTAACATTATTTATTGTTCTTAAAGCACGCCAACAATATTATAAATAGAGTTGGGGATGAGTCCATAATAATTAAATAGTAAATATTTGTGGAAAATCTTTAGTTTAAGATTTAGCTTTAAAATGAATAATATATTCATATTTTTAGGGGTTATAATATGTAGGGAAATTATCAAATTTGACTCTTTAGAGGTAAACAAACTTATTTGACCCCAACCACGTATCATTCTTTATAATTATCAATAACATCCAATTCAATCAATACTTGTGCAAGTTGTGGTCTAGCCAAGTGGGCTATTTTTGTATTAATTAAGAGGGGATAGCAAAAAAAAAGCAATATGATTCATGTATTGTATTATGACTTACAAATAATAATAAACATGACCCATTAAAGACTCTTCTTTAACATCAAATAAAAGTTTCCACTTAGCAATCTCGAAGTCATGCCCCTTTTGGTAATGTGCCATGCTAGTTTGCAAATTGTTTAGAATATTATGATATCTTATAAAAATTTTCATATCATCAATAAGACTAAAAAATAACAACCTTTCAACTAAAGACAACTAAACATGTTTCCTAAAATATTGAATTTTAGGCCAATAAAGTAAGAATTTTAAGCCAAGTGAATGCAAACAACTTTAACTCATTGAGTAGAAAATAGTAATCCTACCATTAATTGAGAAAATTGATTTTAATTAAGCTTTTGAAAAATGACTTTCTTAAAGGATCTATGAATCCTTGACTTATCAAATGACAGCCCAAACTCGATGTAGCTAATTACTTGTTCAAAAGAAAAAGGAACATTCAAGTATGGATAATTATATGTTTACAAGTGATCATTAATTGAGAATAGCATATAGTGGAGGCCTAATAAAATGCTTTTACCATTAGAGTATTATTACTATCATCATTAAATCCATTATATATAGTATAATCTATCAATGGAATAATTACCAAGAGAAATATTGCTAGAATTATGATTTTTATTAAAAATAATTATGAAATGATCAAAATGTGCTGGCAAAATATTATTAATAAATGGAAGGACAAGTTTTTAGAAAGGGAACTCTATCATAGCTACCATGGATGTCAACATTAACATATGCCAATAACACAAGATGAGGTCCAAATATTAAATTTGTAAACTCCATGAGGAGTTGAAAATGTTGTAGAGAAGTCAAAGTTTAACATATTTAATTTTGATAGAATAAATACTAATATACCAATGAAATCATACCAAGGTCATTAAGCCTCCTTAAGAAGGCTCGTTAAGGGTTTTATTTTTCCATTATAATGCAGAACTTTTAAAATGGTTTGTACTTATTTAGGATTTGGATTTAATTAGATCTACCTATAAACCATTAACTAATTTTTGTTATAAAATTAGGCAACAAGTTTATTTTGAAGGCAGATAAATTCACACATATTCTTACGATCAATTATTGATTCAAAAAATTATATTTTTGAAAGCACTAACCATTGTTGGGATTGATGTATTTATTTGCAATATAGGAAATAAAACCCACAAGATCATTACATGGATTCTCATTCTTCAATCTATCCACTTCAATGAAGGATATGAGTGAAAATGTAGTATACGGATCTCTGGAGGTAGTGGATGTGTTCACCTCTTTCAGCCTAATTTATTTAAGGTTCACTTATTGAGAAGCCTCTACTCCTAAGCTTTTATGGATAGCTATTATGACTTTGTAATGGGAATGATTAGGTTAAAACCGGCTTATTTATCTTCTCTTCCAACGATCAATTCTTTGTCATTGTCTAGAAAACATACTTTGTACGTTGTTGTTGCCAACGATAAGGTTCTTGTGCTCAATTGATACCTTCAAATGATTGGATTAAATGACCTTTTGGGCGACTTTATCATTTGTGAGACTTTAGAAATGCATTCGAAGGCTCCTTAGATCATCATTACTAACCTCTCCTCCATCTCTTTCATTTTTCTAGTAGTTACAGTGTTTGAATGAACCATGTTAATTGATTGACTCTTATTAGATTATTATGTTTCTTGTAGTGCTTTAATTTTTGTTTGAGTATTACTCCACGTTTACTGCACCATTTAGGATATTGAACCCAATTTGTATATATGGGTAATGCCAAAACCTTACCAGCAATACTCAATATATATATATATATATATATAGAGAGAGAGAGAGAGAGAGAGAGAGAGAGAGAGAGAGAGAGAGAGAGAGAGAGAGAGAGAGAGAGAGAGAGAGAGAGAGAGAGAGAGGATGAAGTTGCCTACTCAATGGTTGAAGCTAGCAATTGGTCAAGCAAACCCAATGAAATACCAAATGACTTTAATGACTTGCTTAGCGAAGTCACAAGTGAGTAGTAACTTTGTGTAGATTGGTTCGCTTAAACTTTAGACAGATTATGTAATAAGCTCGTCATGATCCTAGTGAGTTCATTAAGACCTCGAGTTAACAATAACTCTAACTAGCTCCTTGTAGTCCTGACAAGTTGTCTACAATTTTAATTTGTTCACTGTAGACCCGATAAGCTATCTTGAATTGAACTCTTAGGATATTTGAATCTATGCACTTTTAAGTTGATAGTATCAATCAAATCTCTTAAACTTTGAACAAGTAAAATGAATATCTAAACCATATATACACTAACCCTAAATCTAAAACTACACCAGTAATTTACTAACGAAAAATTATTTTGTAACTAATTGAAATATCTGGCCACTGGCCTATTTTATTTGTTCCAGCAACGTGTGGGTATTAAGCTAGTCCAAAAAGATACAAAAGACAAATAATTAGGTGACTAATTAAAAATCTAGATACTAGTCAAACATCAAGTAGTCAACATCTTTACCCCATACCTAATAGACAGTGCGGTATGATGTCGTGTCACTACCTGCCCCTTACTATCATGATCCGATTTTTTTGTTTCATTCTCCTTACTATTTACTCGTTTATTGGTAATGTATTCCTTTGGAGAATTTTTTAAATCATTATTTATGCAACAAGCAATTAGAAGCGGGCGAGCGGTTACTCTCCAATCAGCCGGCGGGTCCACGATACCAATGTCATCGCCACCGTTAAAATTTTGAGGAGGGTGATATATTAGTACTTCCCAACCACATGGACGTGATGGTCGGTCCAGATTTTCCCACGAGGTGAAGGAAAGTGTCGGCATGCTGTGGAATCTTGGGCTTGGTTGCAAATGCGGCTCCGTGGGCATGAAAAATGCTTGTCAACATACTCTTTTGTTTTTTTATTTTTTTATTTTTAAATGTGAAAGTTGAGTATCAAATTTTAAATAACAAAAATGCTCAAATTCAAAATAATATTAGAATGGGGGAAAGCTCTCAACCAAAAGATTTGGTTGAAGATAAATTATGGGTGGTTTGTCAAATATACCTTACACTTCATGAGTTGGAAGAAATATGTGTTACAGGCTAGTAAGTTAATGGCAGTTCAGATTCTAATATCTTCGCTTTAAGCAAAGATCCACCATGCACAAATTTTGTGGAGAAAGAAATTTTTAAAAGGGAAGTCCAACTTTAACCTTCTTTCAACTGATTTTTATATTCAAATTCAATTAATTAGTTTACAATTTATATGTATTATAAAAAATCAATATACTATATAAAGATATGCTTGCAAATTTCATTGAGTTTTTTTTTTTGGAAACCGCTAGGCAGGCTTTTCTTTTATTTATTTATTTTTCGCAGGGGGGGGGGGGGTGGCTGAGCATGTGCCCCCCACTCCAAGAGTGATTATGACATCGAATGTTAATGATGATCATTAGTTGTGATTGCCAAAAAAAATACAATAAAGTTTTTTAACTCTCTGAGCTCTCAAGCCTCTTTTATGTAGAAAGTAGAACCTTATTTATGACGAATTGAGAGAGACATTTTGGTCAATTTAGTTAGAATCCAAAACACTCTACCGAACGATCTGTATTGATTCAACCAACATTTGAATGCCTTAATGAAGCTAAAGTCAAGTGATATTGAGCTCATTATATTGTTATTGTTATGCATCTTGATTTGCTAATAAAAACATAAGTTTTGAACATTATTTGGTTCATTAATTAATGACTTTAAGCTTCAAAATTTGTTTCAAGTGCTTAATTTGAGCTCATATGGAGTCAGATCAGATCATTTGTGGTTTAGATAGGTTATCTTATTGGGACATTTAGTTAGAATATAAATTTATTGAAATCAAAGTTCAAATTATCTTGAATTGAATTCCAAAAAGCTTCAATTCAAATATTATTTCAGGAATCATGCTTATCAAGTGAATTTTTGGGAGACATCATTTACAACATTGAACATCGAAGTTTGTGTTCCCCAAAATTATGTATTAAATCTTCAAAAAAACTTTACAGTTGAAAACTTATAACTTCAGAAAAATTATAACGTGAGACCATTCCATGGATGTGAACGTGAACCTCCCATCAGGCTATAAATCAAGTACAATAGCTTTAATTACTTTTTCCTTTTGATGAAATCAATGCCTTAATTAGAATGACAATTATTGAAACTTTTCACTTTAAACTCTTCAAATTAGCTTGAATTTGATCATAGAGGCTCTACTGAGTTTTAAATGTGCAAAATTTTAGTTCAAAATACTTAAAAAAAAAAGAAGTTTTCATTGACCTTAAAAGTAGTAGAGTGTGCTCATTCGGGCACTTAATTAAGCATATATTAGTTCAAGCTTGTTGGGACACCGGCCACTAACAATGCTAACTTGAGTCACACGTTTAATTGATGCTCCAATGATACTTCATAATTGAGGCATCTATAATAACTCATATTTGAGACACTTGGGGCTCCTCTTAATGAGGTGAATTTTTTTGGTGAAACTGATGCTTTAATCAAGGAGATAACCACTAATAACTTCCAATGGCCATCTAATAGAGTCAATCTAAGAAAGTTACTATTATGTATGATTCTATTGCACTACTACTTGAACTCTTAGGTAGTTGCTATTTCTAGGAAGCAAGATAATCTTGGAGTTAGTTTACTCAATGAGAACCTATGGTGGTTGATGAAAATCTATATGGACCCACAAATGACCCCAGTTCATTAGAAGTAGAATCTTTATATATTATTAATAATAAGTAGGCTAACCCTTGCTCTAACACTTATAACCATTGTTGGAGAAATCACCATAACTTTAATTAGAATAATAATCAAAATGCGAGTTACAATAATAATAACATCCTACCAAACAATGAAGGAAATTGGAACTAATCTCAACCCAATTTTTGAAACCCTAGACCTAGTTATCCTCCAAGTTGCAATGTTAATATTCAATATAAGAATAAGAATCATCATTAGAAGATTAGTAATATAGATGGGTGAAAGTTCAAATAGGTTGTTAGACCTAAAGTTTTGTCCCAAGGCTAATCAAGAAGGGGGTGAATTGGTAATTAAAAAGATCTCTTGGTAATCTAGAAAACAAATTTTAGATTTTATCACAAAGACAAATTTTCTAAAAATTATTTTTCCAACCACAAAATTATAACTTGTAGAAAATAGAAATATAATAAAAGTAAAGTTAGAAAAACATAAAATTTTATAATGGTTCGATCCAATTAGATCTATGTCCACTCCCTGAAGACTCCCTCTTCAGGTATTCCACTATACTAAAGTGACTCTCCTTTTACTTCCTTAGTAAGGCAGGGAAGCTCTTACAATAACCTCTTTTCCACCAACCCCGGTGCTGAAGAGTACCGTCATCCTTTCTCACACTCTTGGTGACGGCAGAGAATCGGCATCCTTTCACACCCTCTGCTATCAATAGAATACTGGCATCCTTTCACACCCTCCTGGTGTCGGTAGATTACCAAATCTTCTCCAAAGATCTTCTCTCAAGAGTCTTCAAAGAAGTAGGGAAGAGATTTGATAAACTATGATCCTCACCTTTGAGCAACCTTGTGAACCCTTCACAAATTCCACTTACAAGTCTCTATCCTCACACTCGAACACTCTCTCAAAACATTCTCACTCTCACTCTCAAAAGAAAATTTGTATAAGAAGTTCCTTCAGTTAGTTTTTAGGTCCCTTATATAGAAAAGATAAGAAAAACTATAAAAAAACTAAAAATTATAATTTGTTTTTTTTAGATCGTACAGTACGATATATTTCAAACATACAAACAATTCAAAAAAAAAAATACTTGTACAATCATGGATGAATTGATTTTGTAATCTTTTAGTCATCAGTACGAATTGACATCGTATAATACAAGTAGGTCAAAATTGAACAAGTTCTTTCGGTACAATTTCACACGAACCCATTTCATACTCTGATCGTCATCTATACAAACCCCACATTGTACAGTATGAACTATTTAAATCAAATCATGCTTTGTATGGAATGAACATGGATGAGCTCATTTTATACTCTAGACATTATCTGTATAAAAGTAATTTTGTATAGTACGAATAGTTCAAAAAATTTACCTCTTCGTATGGGATGAACTGGTACACACCCATTTCAAACTATGAATGTTATATGTATGAAATTCATTTTATATATTATGATTAGTATAGAAAATGGTGAGTTCATTCATGTTAAACTGGTACTTGTCTATTTCATACTCTAGGCATTATCTTTATGAAGACAACTTTGTATAGTATGAATAATACAACAGAAATTTTTAAGGCATGATTTGATTAATTTCTTTCTGGAGGAACACTCAGGTCAAATCATCCCGTATGATTCCAGAATCATACAGTATGATTAGTTTTAAAATACAAGTTTTGATCCACTCCCCTAGTGTGTGTATGCTTGGTTACCCAATTATAATCACACTCTCTTAGACTCAAGAAAAATAGAGAAAAGTATAGATTTTAAATACAAGAAACCCTAATCTAATCTGTCTTGATGTCTTCAATAGTATGGAGTATTATTTTCCTGAAATATTAATACACACAAATAACATAAATAAGATCTTTTTTCTAATATTTGTGAGGAGAAATAATAATAAACATAATAATATTTTAGTTACATCAAAAACTCATATGACATAAAAGCATTAGTTTGAAAACTAAGTCATAACAATCTCTTCCTTTTTTATGATAGAAAAATAATTATTATTTGAGTTAACACTTAAGATAATTTTTTTCCTAAGCTTCCCCTAACTAAATGACCAATTTAAAATAATGGGTTCCCATGAAAAATAAAAAATACAATCCTAAAATTAAAAAGAAACAAAAACTACTAAAATAAAAATAACATGAATAAAATATAACAAAAATAATATACATCAAATAATAAAAAACATCAAATAATAACTACTAAAAAAATAATACGAATAAAACATAACAAAAAAAAAAAATCAAACAATAACTAATGACTTCCCCTTTTGACAATAACAAAAAGGGAATTACATTTTAAAATGAAAAGTTTATATGGATGAATACAAATAATTGATGAAGAAGAATATTTTAAACTAAGTGTAAATATAACATAAATTTTCGAATACTAAAAATAAAAACTCAAATTTTAAATCAAAGAATAATTAAGATAAGAAAAGTCAACCAGGTTTAATGTTCATTCTAGACAAATCAAAATAAAAATAGTTGATTGCAAAAATAATGAAATAAATATTAATTAGTTTCTAAGTCAATAGTTAAGATTATTCTTAATTATGCAGATTTGGATAAGAGATAGAATGATAAAGGAAGAATAATACAGATTTTTTGATTGACGATATTATGCATCTTTTCTATTTTTGTGGCACACTTTATGTATCTTTCTATTTGAGCTAATTTTGTGCATCTTTTCACTTTTGCAAACATTGCACATCTTTTATAAACAAGTGGCACATTTTATGCATCTTTGTAAGTATTGGCATGCTTTGTGCATCTTTGATATTTTTGGTCTTTCCAATATCAACAAATCTTAACTCAAATTTGAATAATTAACAAAAATTAACACATTGAAAAAGAAATAAAATAAAAATAAGACATCAATCTTACAATAATTATATGTAAGTAAAACTTGTCTATAAGAATATGAAATTGATTTTCTAATCTTTATCTTGTCATAATGTAATTTAAAATTTTAAGAGATTAAATTTTGTAAGGAAATTAATTTGAAGAGCAAAATAATTCAAAATTCCATTATAGATATCAACTATATATAATATTTCTCTAAATACATAAACATTTCAAGAAGTAAGCACGCCAACATAGTATTCCATCATTTAACTCTTCTTTTGCAACGCATACAAACATAATTTTCTATTTAAAATAATATCATCTAAGAAATGCAAGAACAACATAATGAAGACACTAACACATGAAATTATTGAAATCACAAGAAAATATCTCAACATTAAATACATAAACTCATCAACAACTATAACATAGAAGTATAACTAATATCTTGAGGGGCCTTAATCTATAGGTGGTGGAGGGTTGAACATTATAAAGTAACTGCTGATTGTAGCTACATTAGTGTTAACCGAGTCCAATTGCCCTCAGATCCAATCCATGTACTCGTTGTATCTAGCATCCTACAAATTCAAATGATTCTTAATATGATCAAAGCATTGATCAAAATGAGTTTCCAGTCTGTTGAAAGGTTGGACCATTTCATGGTAGAAATTCTTGTCAGATCTATGTGTAGGTGCTAAAGTTAGGGCTCTTTCTTCTCCCTATAAACTTTGATCCCGACCAAAGAGTGCCCAAAAAGTGGCATCAGTAAAGAAAATGGAAAGTTTTGTGGGTGCATCAGGATGGATTAGGTTGTACTTTTTATCTAAGACATAGTCAACTAAGTATCCTAAAGCCATATTTTTCTTCCTCTTATTGTGAGGAAGTCCAATATAAAAAAGTTTGTAAATATAATCCATGTTAAGATGAACTTTCTCAAAAGGAGTTTCATTCATTAACAAGTATTGTTGAATATGTATATGTTATTAAACCTAAGCAATTGTCTCAAGGTTAACCAAGAAGGGGGTGAATTGGTAATTTAAAAATTCTCTTAGATTTTTTAATAGAAAATCATTTTAACAAATTTCCAAATTTGATTATCTTTTGAAATGAGCTTTTAAATCACAATAACAAAATTACATAAAATAAAAATGCAAAAAATAAAATAACACAAAGATTTATAGTGGTTCGGTCAAAACACGAGTAACATCTAGTCCTTAAAGATTCCCTTTTTAGGTATTGCACTATTACCAAAGTGACTCTCCTTTTGATCCCACAACAAGGTAGAGAAGCCTTTATAATTTCTCTCTTCCACTAATCCCTGGTGCGGCTGAGAACCGTCATCCTTTCACACCCTCCAAGTATCGGTAGAGAACCATCATCCTTTTACATCCTCCAAGTGTCAGCAAAGAACTATCATCCTTTTACACCCTTCATGTATCAGCAGAGAACTGGATCTTCTTTAAAGATCTTCTCTTGAGCAACTAGAAAGAAGAAAAGGAAGAGTATAACCAAGAATCAAAAGATTTTCTTACCTTTGAATAACCTTGTGAAGCCTTCACACTCCACTTACAAGAACTCTCTCTCAAACACTCTCCAAAAATCCCTCTTTCACTTACTCTTGAAAAATCACAAAGAACAACACTTTTCACATCAATTTTTAAGGAAATTTATATTAAAATACACAAAAAAACTATCTACAAAACTAATAATTTCCATTTTGAGCATGTACGATTATATAGTATGATTGTATGTTTGTATGTATGAATAGTTTTGTGAATCTGTACGAAAGAATTTTATACATGGTGATCGTCCAGTATAAACCAAATTCATACTATGTAAATAGCTATAAAATTTTTAATCTTCGTTGGGATGAAACGGGACCCCACATTTTTGTATTCTAGACTTTGTCTGTATGAATGGGATATCGTATAGTTCGACCTGTTCAAAAAATTTTCAGGTTCATCGAGATGAAAAGGGACCTGTCCAATTCATACTCTGAAGTTGGATATATGTTGTTAAAGAAATAGTTGATATCTACTAGAATAGTCACTGGTTTGAAAATTTATAATAACTATATGAAATTGAATAATCTTGCTAGAAATATTCATTTCCCTTTGTCATTTATTAACCAAATTCTTCATTGATTGGCAGGCATCCATTCAATTATTTTATAGATGGCTACTCAAGATATCATCATATTCCTATAGCACTTAAGGATCAGGATAAAATCATATTTACTAGCCCTAATAGTATATTTTCTTTTCATAAAATAACTTTTAGACTTTGATATGCCCTTGAAATTTTTTAGAGAGGTATGATATCTGTCCTTTTATATTAAATTGAGTAGGGCATTGATATTTAATGGAAAACAAATAAATGATGCAATATCCTACTTTCCCTCTAATGCTTAACTTTCACCATTTGGTAGGACTCACATTTTGAAATTAATCCACTTCATGCTTTAACCTAGGAACTAAAATATTAGGTTTAGATTATGATACATCTTGTAATTACCTAGGTGTATGGTGTATCCAGAATAATGGGCCTCAAGAAAAATCTCTTTCCTTAAGCCACCATTAATAGGGACCTTTTAGTACATTCCCACTAGTCAATGCACTACAACCATTCACTTGAAATTTAGAACACTTTTCAAACTAAATCTTATCAATTAGTCTCACACACTCTTCAACTAGACTCTGAGCATCCTTAATCCTCTCTTGAAATGAAGGATAAACAATCAGTTAAGAAAGAATTCTTGTATTAACATCAGTTGAACATACAAATTTTAATTCTAATTTCTTTATTTCTTAGCTCAAAGTACTTTCAAATGTGATCATATAATCTACTCTTCCCATAAATATATTGCTTAAAGCATCTACCACCACATTAGCCTTATGATATTAATAAATAATAATTCGATCATTATCCTTGATAAACCCACTCACCTTCTCTGCCTTATATTCAACTCTTTAAATGTGAAGATTTATGTCACTCTTTGATGATTTGTATAAATCTCACATCTCACTTCGTACAAGTAATACATCAACATCTTCAATGCAAACATAATTGTTGCTAACTCCAAATCATAGGTAGGTTAATTCTTCTTGTGTGTTTTGAAGTATCTTGAAGCTTACACTACTGCCTTCCCATGCCACTGTAATACACTCCTAAACCTCTTAGGGAAGCATCATTGAATACTTAAAAACCATCAACACTAGATGAATTATTCATAATTAGTGTTGATACCAAAGTAATTAATACTTATTCTTGATGTTTACCTTATTCAACTCATTTTAAGTGATACTCATTTTCATCATGTTATCCTTCTTTTTCATGAACAAAATAGGTTCAACCCATGGAGATCCACTAGGTCTAATAAAGCCTCTGTTTAGGAACTCCTACATTTAAAATTTCAAGTCTTGCAATCACTTAGAAGCCATTCTATATGGAGCTTTTTAAGTAGACAAATACAAGGGATTATCTTAATAAAAAACTCCACTTCTCAGTATTGAGATAAGTGCACCAACTCATCATGAAATACATAGATATCATTAATTTTACTTAATGATTTAATCACACATCAAGCATACATAACTCCCTTTCTTCCAAAACTTATCAACATGAAGGGAAAATATCAATGATAACAACACATCTCTTAAACCTTGGAAATAAAACTTCTCTCCCCCCATCACATAACACTTCCTTCTTTTGGCTACAATCAATATGGTTCTCATAATGACTTAACCATTTGATAAGTAGAAAAGTTGCATTATCCAAATTATATATATTATTTTAAAAGTGTTAGCTAAATTTATCTTTTCAATGCAAAAACAATAAATGTAAAATTTGGAGGATTATCGTAATTCTACATATCAAGGGTCATAGTGCTACAATTTCCCTCAGTACTACAATACCATAATACTAACATTGTTTTGATAGAATTCCAAGAATTCATCCAAATACATAGAGCTAAAGTTCTACCCATAGAGCATTGTACCACCATATCATGCACCGCAATGGAAAATCAACATGATGAAAGATGGTTGGAAGTGTTTGAACATGCCAATCAATGTGATAAGTAGTGAACTAGTATGATGGTTTATCAACATCACAATGCCACCAAGCCAACACCACAGGGCTGATTCAGTTATATTGGAATTCTATAAATAGGAAGCGTAGTATTCATGTGAGAGGGTTGAAAAGTGTCAAAGATGTGAGGGAGTGTATGTGTGAGGGTGTGAGGCTTCTTCTAGTGGAGGATAGCCCTATTTTTTCATTGTGTGAGTCATATACTAGTGTAAATAAAGGGAAGGATTGTAATAAATTAGTACCTACTTAGCTATGGGTTTTTTTTAGTCATTTTTATCCTATTTCTTATCATACTTTTAATTTATTAGTGAAAAGAAGATGTTTTTTGTGTTTACTTTTATCTCTATGTGAGGATAAAATATTTTATTTATTTATTTATTTTTAAAGAAAAACTTGAATTAATCAAAAGAATAAAGGAACTACAAAAATGATTCCTCCTTCAACAAGCTAACGAAAGGAGGAATCTTATTCAAGCTAATATCTTCCCAAACAAAATTGCTAATAAGAGCAAAGCTATCACACATGTCGGCTAGCTTATTACTACTTCTATCTATACATTTAAACAACACAAAATTAAAATCGTTGAAGTAGTATAAATCTTCTTCTCCCTTGAACACATCCGCCAAAGCTTGTTGAAGAAAACTTATGACATTAGAATTATCACTCTCAACAATAATGCCTTTAAATTTGAACATACAATCTTTAATCACTTCTTTCAATGCTTTGATAGATAACATCTCTAATTGATAGATATCCAAATGAATGCAAGATCTCCCATAAGCCATTAAAAACCTGCATTTACAGTCTCGGATGACGCCTCCTATTCCAGCTCTATAAGCTGATCCAAGTGAAGCATCAACATTGATTTTAACCCAATCGGGTGGAGGGGGTTGCCAAGTATTGGACAGACTTGTCAACTGGTTAGCATCCCACATGATCGAGGCAGAATTATAAACCATTTTGGATGTTGAAGAGTAGCTCACAGCATTTGCAGCAATAATAGAAGTACTTTCTTCAGTATTCTCATGGAAAAAACTTGTTTTTAGCCTTCCAAGATAAGAAAACCACATTACAAAAGAGATTAAGCAGCAAAAAATTATGACAAACTATTTGTTCCATCCATGTACATCATCTCTCTATACTATCAAACAAGGGAATATCAAATACCCATTTGTTTAAAAGTAAGTAAATTTCTCTAACTTTAACAAATTTTATTGCAACGTGCTCCACATTTTCAGCTTCAGCACCGCATCTTGAACAGATATTTGAGTTATGTAGTCTTCTATGAGCTAAAAATTGGTATGTAGGAATAGCATCCTTAAGAAGCCTCCACCAGAATACTTCAACCTGAGATGACAGTTTTGCTCCTTTAATCCACTTGATAAATCTTGGTTCAACTTGATTGTGCTGCATACCTTCAAAAGCTAAAGCTGATAGTATTTTCCATGAGTTCTGGAATAAAAGTTCAAAGAAATCTTCATGAGAATCTTGATTTAATTTAACTTGTCCAATCAACTCTACTAATTCCTTACCAAATGATTTGAGAAGTTCATCCATGTCCCAAGTTCTATTGTTTATGAATTTATCCAGCAAGATAACTTCATCCTCTTGAGGTACCACAAAAGTAGGCTATTTGTTTAAACAATTGTCCAAGATCGAAATGTCCCTATACACATCAATAGAAGAACCATTTGTAATCCACCATCTCACAAACGAGTTAAACATTCTTCCTCCATCAGTAATCAGTTTCCATGCAGCTGAACAATAACTTTTATTTGAACAATTACTTTTATTTAATCATACAACAACCTTCTTTCCATATTTTGGAGTTAGAGCTTTGTGAACCAAAGAGTTATTATCCTGTAAATAATGCCAAGCTAGCTTGGTTCTAAGAGAAGTTGTCTTATCACTTGAGGAACAAAATCTACGACCTCCCCATTTAATCGATTTACATAGCTCACTCTAGTCAACATAATGAATACCCATCCTACCATTTGCTTTGTTCCACAGAAAACTTCTACAAAGCTTGTCTATTTCATGTAGTACACTTAAAGGAAATAGTGAAAGAGTACTATGAAATAAAGGGTAAGAATGCAATACCTATTTGACCAAAGTTAACTTTTCTGCAAGCGATATAAACTTGGTTCCCCAGACATTTAGCATCCTCAAGGCTTTTTCCACAATAAACTAAAAATATGCATCTACAAGTCTTCTAAAAGCAATCTTAATGCCAAGATAAAAAAAAATCTTTTACTACTTTGAAACCCATAATGCATGAGATCAACTTCTTACATCTTCTATTAACAAACTTGCCAAACAAAAATGCTAATTTGTTAACATTAATGCATTGCCCTGTCCACTTACATAAATCAGTAAGAACTCCCTTAATTTCCTTTGCTGTCCTCCAAGTAGCTTCAAAGAATATCACCACATCGTCAGCATATAGTAAATGTGATATTCTTGGGCTGCCTAGGCTAATTTTGATTCCAATATCACTTTGATTAAGAGCATTTGTAAGTAATTGGGAACAAAGAATGAATAAAAGAGGATATAATGGACATCCTTGTCGGAAGCCACTTCTATGAACTTTGAAGGAAAGAAAAAAATATTCCAAAACATTCCTAAGAGTTTTCCAACTCATAGAGTCATATGCTTGCTCCATATCTATTTTAAATGAAACAATACCTTTAGATGACTTAGAATACCTAAATTTATGGAATATATCCTGAGCAACCAGCACATGATCCAAAAGACATCTTCCCTTGATGAATGTTGCATGCTCAATTAAGACTAGTTTCGGGATCACCATTATCAACCTGTTTATTTTCACCTTGGCTGCTACTTTATAAACCGCATTGCACAAGCTAATTGGTCTATAATTAGAGGGTACCAATGGATTACTCACTTTGGGAATAAGAACGATTAATATACCTTTCTAATTTTTGTCCAATTCACCATGCTGTAGGAAATACATTATAGCATTCAAAAAATCTTTTTTGATAATGCTCTAGTATACCTTGATAAATGAGTAAGAAATCCCATCAAGTCCAGGTGCTATGTTGGCTCCAGTATGCTCAATGACCTGCTCAATTTTAGCCACAGAGAAGTCATTTTCATTTAGTTTCCTATCATCAACACCTAATGTGGCTTGCGGCTGAATCCACCCAAAAGAGATACAGTCTCTAAACATCCATTTTTGAGTGAAGAACTGAGTTAGAATTCCCCCAATTTGCTTCTTTTCCTCCATCAAAGTGCCATTACCATCTTTAATTTTGAGTATATACTATTAGAATTCCTTCTAGCACTAGCATAAGTATGGAAGAACTTTGTATTACTATCACCATCAATCCACCATTTTACCTTAGCTCTGCTTCCACCAACCATTCAGCCGAGCCATAACAGAATTAAGTTCATTAACCTTATATTTCAGCACCAAGCACTCATACTCTATCAGGAATCCAGAAATAGACTCCTTAGATTGCATCTATATGATCTCCTCCAACAGTCGATTTTTCAAAAAATTCAAATCTTTATGTTTTGCCTTGCTCCAAAAAAATAGGGCTCTAAGAGTTTTTCTAATTTTAGAATTCAGCACTTGTACAAAGCTGCCTTGATATTTCTTATTCCATTCCTTTTTCACCAAAGAATATGATGCGGGATTTGAGACCCAAACATCCTCAAAATGAATGATTTTCTTAGCAACAGATATGACATCCATGAAATTAAGTAAAATGGGGCTATGATCTGAGGAGATCCTAGCTAGGTGTCTGACAACCATATGTTGAAATGAATTTAATGCCATGAAGTTAAGAAAGCATCTATCCAATCTCTCTAGAATGCGACCTCCGCCAACTTTGTTGTTGCACCATGTAAATCTTGGACATATAAATCCTACTTCATGGTAATCATTGTTAGAGAAAAAAGCACACATTTCCTTGGGCCCTTGGGAGAATTGAAATCTTCTCCCACCTCTTTTGTCTTCTCTAGAAGTAAGACAATTAAAATCACCTTCCACCACCATTGGAATATTGGCCGAAAAATGCACCTCCAACATTTCCCAAAGATCCCTTCTTTTATACATATCCTTATTGCCATACACAGTAGCAATCCTCCAAATGCCATTGTTGTTGATTTTCAAATCCCCAATAACACATTGAGATAAAGAATCAACAATTTGGAAATCAGAAAAAAAAAAAAAGAATTCCAAAGAATAATAATGTTTTCCGACAACCCTTCTAAGGCATAATGAAAAATTTCCATCCATCACCAATCAACAATTTAACCTCTTTAGAGTCTAAAGATAATAGTTTTGTTTCAACCAAACCCAAAAAGAAAATTCCAAACATTTTAACAAATTCATTGATGTATAGAGAAGCACCTTTCTTTCATGCTCCTCTACAATTCCAAAATGATATTGAAGATATTAATGAGAGAGTGGGGATTTGACCCCCAAAGTACCTTTGATTTTCATCTCCAATATTTTATTTCTTGTGTTAGAACTGATATGCCCAAGATCCTTCAACTGTTTGGATTTTTTCATTTTTACATGAGTGATCTCAATTGCCTTCATACCAGATTCTTCATTTTGCACAGGATCAACTTTAACTGTACCAGCAGGTTTTACACAAACCACTTCCTAAATTAGGTTTTCCTTTACTATTTCACCTTCTTCAACAAAGTCTATAAGAGCATTAAACTTGTTGTTACTTGTATGAATGGTATGAATACTACCCAACACCGTTTCTTCATCTTGTAGAGAACCAGCCACTCCAACATGATCTGGAATTTTCTCTGTTGTATCCGGAGCTGATGCAATATTCACTTTTTCTTTTACTAATGATGGAATCAATTTTTTACCTTCAACTTTCTTCCAGGCAGTTGTCTCCCTTATTTTTTGAACAATTCTCTTTGGTTTCATGGAGAAGTTTCTTCCTCGGTAAACAACTTACCAAGGTCCATAGCCCACATCTTCATTAATCAAGTCTCCATTTATCTTAACCTGATTGTCTTCTCCCACAATTGAAATAGCAGGATTTGAGTTCTTCTCTAAATTGATAGAAGAGTTGCCAACATCTAACTTGTTGATTTTGCATTCTTCCTTGCTATGCCTGATCAACCCATAATTGTAGCAGAAAATAGGAACACTCTCATATTCAATTTTTTATAAAACTTTTCAGAGCTCCCCTCCACCCAAACTCCAAATGGTAGCTTGTTATCCAGCTTGATTCTAACACATACTCTTCTAAATTCTCTCCTCCCCCACTAAAACATATTACCATCTATTAGGATAGGCTTCCCAACCATAGAAGCAATTCTACAAATGCTGATTTAATCCCAATATTGAAAAGGGAGATTAGAAAACCTAATCCATATAGGATATGTCAATCCTTTAAGTGAAGTAGGTGAAAAGTCTTGTGACCACCTATGAACTCCAATGATTTTTCCTTTAATAAACTAAGGACTACTTGATAATATAGCTTCCAAGTGTTCTTGTTCAAAAAAAAAGAACAAAGAACCTAGCCCATTACAAGCATTGTAAGATGGAACTTACCGAATTAAGACCATTGTCTTTTAAGTTCTGAGCTGATTACAGGTACAGGATCTTCACCGCCAAAACTTTAATCACCATCGAGTTTGAAAGCTTACATACTTGGTTCCTATAATGAACTTAGATTTCAACATTCAACTTGAATTCTTAAACTCATAGATGTAAATTTTATTGGTAATTAAATAATCTCTAGTAAGTAATAAAATAGATAAACTAGATGACAAAGGAATAGAAACCAAGACCAAATAATATAAAATATTTTTAGACAAGAAAGAGTGACTTGCTCCATACGCAAATAAAATTCTATAAGACCATGTAGATAAAAAAATCATGCCTATCAAAATATGGGGTGCATTTTTTACGTCATACTTATTCAAGCTATAAACCATAAGATGTGATGAAGTAGCACTGATTATAGCATTGAACGCTCTCTAAGGCCCTTCTAACAAGCACCCTGAGAATCTTCTACCACCTCTATTAGAAGACTTGTCACTAACAATTCTAGATGGAAGTGCCCCTTATTTTCTTTCTATATTGTCTCTAATCTCCTCTTACATCTAACCTATCCTTTATTAAGTGTAAATTATATATTATTTTAATATCTTAGATATTAGTAAAAATAGTATTTTTAGTAATTATTGAGTTTCAATGTCTCAAGAAAAAGGAAAAAAGTTACAAGTGTTTAACCAGCATCGCATCGCTCCAACCACCAGCTCTAGATTCTCAAGGAAATGCAATTAAATCAACACCCCAATGAAGCCAATGTTAGGGATATAGAGCTTCACAATGCCACAATGTAAAAAATTAACATCGTAACAATCGAGTATTAAAAATGTTAGTGCTAGAGCGCTAAGCATTATAACACCACAATGCCAGATTGCACATTCAAGCACCATAATGCTCAACTTCTAAAGTTCCACAGTGGAGTGATTGATAAAAGATAAATCCACATCCAAGTGATGCATTGATTCAGCCATCAAGTGTGCCTGCAAATGCTGGAGCAGAGCAAGTCTAGTAGAACTGAGGCACTAGTTCATTCTATAACATTGTAACACCACCATGTCGAGCATCGTGGTACTTGAGTCCATTTTAGTACTACTATAAATAGTTTTTAGTGCATTCAAGAAGATGATTCTATCATAATGTTTTTGTATTTTTAGTCCAGATTGTAGTGTCTCCTTAGAGTAAAGTCTAAGGGAGGCTGGGGGAGAGAAGGATACTATATTTCTAAATTGTTAGCCTCTCTTTATAATACATCATATATTTTGTGTAGAAAAGAGAATGGAAAGTGCATTTGTACTTTCCGAGAGTGACATTTAAAATAATTTTTAATCATATATTTTCTCTTTTATGAAAGAAATGAATTCTCATTTTATTTCTTTGTATTTCATGTCTAGCTAATTTTATAATTTTGTGCTAATGAAGTGAATCCAATGTTAGTATTGATGTAAACTCTTATGCTTTGAATGAGAAATTAATATTTACAATATCTCTTGATTTTAATTTAATGCATAAAATAATCATATGTGTAATTAAAAACAAGTGTGATATATATTACCTCAATTGAGGAATATTTGAACAAATAAGAGATTTGGCATAAAATATTTGCAAGTATAGACATAAGATATTTTACCTTCTCGGTTCTATAGAAATACAAACACTGTTTGAAGGCCATAAACCTCCCTATACATTCCTACAAGCTTAGCAAAAGCATGGGATGCATATACTCTAATCCACATCAATAAAAGAGTCTCATTAGGAAAACTTTCATAATTTTTATTCATTAGTCCTAAACATTTTATTTTATCATATTTTATCTTTTTTTAGTAATCTTCTATAGTGACCAAATCTTAACTCTTATCTTTATTCAGTAAGATAATCATTATATTTATGTAAAGTAGAATGAGTTTACTGACATGTAAGTAAAATACTTTCTTGTGAGTTTCACACTCTCTCAATCAGTTTATAAAATGATATGCCCACATTAGCATGTTTAGTGTGCATTGCATATAAAAAAAACCTAAGCATAATTCATCTAAGAGCATAAACTTAGTTCATACATTGAGTGTATCTTGTGTAAGGCCCTACATCACCATCAATCATTCCCTTGCAAGCAATACATTTATGATATCTTATGACCAAACAAGCCACATTTAAAACACTGGCTCATAAATAGATAATATCGGACCTAATGTACGTTGCAAATATGGACTCAAGCCCTATAATTTTGATGATAAAAAATATTATAAGATTCTTTACTATGTTATCACCTTTTAATTACTATTATTCCATGTCTATTTTTCTTATATAATAATATTTTTAGTCCACCATACACTTGAAAGTTTGATCATATCAAGATGTGGTAGATTAGGGTTAAATATGTTGTGAAATGCATGTAATTTTAATTGCTATGTATTTTTAACTTTTTTAGTCAATTAATGTATTTAGTGGATACTATGCTTGGAAATCATACACACACAGACTTAAGGGAGTGAGTTAGTGATAATATCAAAAGTTGAAATATTCTAAAATCATCATACTATATGATCCATATCATACTATGCAATCAACTAATTAGAATATTATTAAATGGATAATTATGATAATTAATTTAGATTAAACTAATTATATTGTAAAATGGAGATCATAAGGATGAGCAATTTAAATCAAGATCCCAGTCGCCAATCATAATTTAGTCAATATTTTTAAATTCAAAATTTGTATTAATCATATGATACAATCAATATTGTATTGTACGATATAATTAAATATTGCCTAAATTAATACTGTAATTAGGGAGTGGTTTTGGATTAATTGATCCAATCAGATCATACAAGATGATTTGACAAATCATACTATACAACCCAATTTTTGCATGGGATGATAATTTATCATCACTAATCATACGAGATTTTAATCCAAGTGTTTGAACTAATTATACTGGATGATGCTCTAAATTATCCTTGATGATAAGCTCAATTCTTTGAACTGATTATATAACATCTAGCTCTTCATATAATACTAATACTAATACTTTGTATTAATCATATTAAATGATCCATGATCATATTGTATAATTATAGTTGCCATAATTGAATTTAGGGCATTTTTTGAGTCCTTATATTTAATCCCTCTCCAGTAACTAGTTTAAGGTCTTTAGCTGCTGAGTCTTCTTGAGAGGGAGCTTTGAGAAGAAAATCTTGGAGAGTTTTAGGAAGAAGAGGGAGTTCTTATTTGTGAGGGAGAAGTAGTGTGAGGGGATCACACGGTTGCACCAAGTAAGTGTCTTGCCTTGTTCCTCCAAGTGTCTATCTAGGTTTGGGTTCCTCTAGGAAGAAATTCTTCAGCTCAAGGTTATGGTTCTCTTCGATCACTTTTAAAGTGAGAAAGGAGTCCAAAGTTTTCTGCCTTCTGTAGGAGAGAGAAAAAGATTGAAGGTTCACTACCATCGTCTAAAGGGTGACAAAGCTTCTGCCTCTCCACCGCGCAGGGTTTGGTGGAAATGGTTTTTGTAAAAGCTTCTCCACCTTATTATAGGGGAAAAAGAAGAGACATGATAGTGATAGTTCAATACTAGGAGAGGACTCTAGGGAGTTAATGTTGGTCATTATTTGACTAAACCACTATAGATCTTTGGTGTATTTATTCTAATTTTCTTCTCCCATATTTATTTTCATGCATTTTAATTTCGTTGTAACTACATGGTAAATATCATACTAAATGATTTATTTTACTGGTTAGAATATCATCTTTGTTTCCTAAATATTTTGGTAAACACATTAGCTTCAGCACTAAGTGAAAATTATAATTTGTTTTTCAAATATTAAAAAATCTTAAAATATTTTCTTTATTTTTAAATTAAGCAATTAGTTTTTAAAATCACCATTTTACCCACCTCTTAGTGTGCCGAGGGACAAGTTCACTTAGGCTTAACATCCTTATTGAACTTTCAATTGGTTTCAGAGAGGAACTCAAAATAGTTTTTTTTAGAAAACCTAGAGGAAAACAAATAATGTCACAGTTCAAAAATAGGAAAACTGTAGAAGGTTACTTTGTTACTCGTCCACCATTTTTTGAGAATATTCCCTTTGATTTTTGGAAACTATGTATGTCAACATTTTTACAATCTATTAATTTCAAGATTTGACATATGATTCAATCTGGATATTCTTTACTGTCATGTATTATTAATGGTGTGAAAAATGATATTTCTTATACTAAATGGAGTCAAGAGGATAAATAATTTACTAAGTTAAATGCTAATGCTTTAACTATTTTTTATGTGCTTTGAAATCTAAGAACTATATGCATGTATAAACCTGTACTATTGGAAAAAAATATGGGATAGACTATGTATTACATCTAAAGGAACTAGTGAAGTAAAATAATCTAGAATAAACAAATTGATACAAGATTATGAACTCTTTCACATGAAACCTTGTGAATCAATATATGAAATATACACTAGCTTCACACAGATAGTGACATCCCTGTATGCATTGGGTAGAGAATTCTCAAATTCTGAAAAAGTTAATAAAATCTTATGTTGCCTGCCTAGTGCATATGATGCTAAAATTACTGTAATTACTAAATCAAATGATTTGAATGTTTATTTAAATGATAATTTGCTTTGGTCACTCATTACCTTCTAGCAAGGAATGAGTAAAAGACTAAAAGTTACAAGTGATAAAAAGAAAGAGAAGACTATGGTTTTGAAAGTGAACAACTTGAATAGTGATAGTTGTATAGTGGAACAGGATGATGACATTACATTAATGATAGTTCTATTTGGAACCATTAGTACTACAAGCCTAGAAGGGAAGTTATATGTATTTGTAATCATTACTGACTATTATAGATTCACTTGGGTTAGATTCCTAGCATAAAAAATTGAATTATTTAAAGAATTTAGAACCTTCTCCACCTGGATACAAAGAAAGTTATGGAGTAAAATTTTAACCATTCATAGTGATCATGGTGGGGAGTTTGAGAATGATAGGTTTTAATCTTTTTGTTAGGAAATAGGGATATAACATAAGTTCTCTGCCCCTAGGACCCGTCAGCATAATGAAAGATCCAAGCTAGCTGAATATTTTCTCCCTAGATACTTTTGGGTAGAAATAGTAAATACTACTTGTTATGCTTTAAATAGGGAGAATGCAAGATCCAAATTAAATAAGACACATTATGAACTTCTTAATAATAGGACACCCAATCTTTCTCACTTATATACAATTGGGTGTAAATTCTTTATCTTAATAATGAAAAATCACCCTTAGGAAAATTTGATCCCTAGTCTAGTGAAGGAAGCTTCTTAGGTTCTTCATCTGAAGGTAAGGCCTATAGAATATTCAACAAGAGGACCTTAGAAGTAGAAGAGTCTACTCATGTTGTGTTTGATAAATCAAATAGGATCCTTGAATCTAAACTAGAAGAAGAAGAAGAAGAGGTCATTCAAGGGGTAGAAGCCATTGACCTAAGAGATAGAGTAGAACCTTAGGAACCCTTGCCTAAAGAATAGAGATACTCATCTATTCATCCTAAAGAGATGATCTTAGGAAACCTATATAAAGGTGTTAAAACTATATATGGACTTAGGAAGAAAGTTAGACATTATACATTTATCTGAATGATAAAACCCACCAACATAGATCAAGCCTTATCTAGTTATTTATAAATCTTAACAATGTAAGAAGAGTTGAATAAGTTTGTTAAAAATGATATTTTGGAGTTGGTGAGTAGAACTAAACACCAGAGTGTTGTAGGAACTAAATGGGTTTGTAAGAATAAAATGAATGACTCTAGCATAGTAGTGAGAAATAAGGCTAAATTAGTATTTAAGGGGTATAATCAATTTGAAGGGATTAACTATGAAGAGACTTTTACCCTAGTAGCTAAAATTGAAGCCATTAGAGTGGACTTAGCCTTTGCTTGGTTTAAGGGATTTAAGCCATATCAAATAGATGCTAAAAGTGCTTCTTAAATAGGGTAATTAAAGAGAATGTATATATAGATCAACCCCCAGGTTTTGAGAACTATAAATTTCCTAATCATGTATTCAAACTAAAGAATGTTTTATACAAGTTGAAGAAAGCAACTAGAGCCTTATATAAAGGCTGAGCACATTCTTCTAGATAGTGTGTTTGTTAAGGGTAGTATAGACTCCACCCTATTCCTAAAGAAAAAGGAGAAGGCCTACTCATACTTCAAATCTATATTAATGATTTACTGTTTCGATTTATAAATAAAAAGTTTTATGATAAATTCTCAAAAACTATGATCGAGGAGTTTGAGATGAGCATGATGTGAGAGCTAAACTATTTTCTTGGATTTAGTGTGAGGTTGAAGGATGATGGAACTTTCCTTAATCAATCAAAATACATCAAGGACATCCTTAATAATATAAAATGGATAATGCTAAGGAAATAAAAACTCCCATGAGCTCTACTATTTAGTTAAATAATGACCCAAATAGAAAATAAGTTAATCAAAAGACATAGATGTATGATTGTATCAATCCTT
Organism: Dendrobium huoshanense; assembly: GCA_016618105.1. NCBI lineage: Eukaryota > Viridiplantae > Streptophyta > Magnoliopsida > Asparagales > Orchidaceae > Dendrobium > Dendrobium huoshanense. The sequence goes on along the minus strand of CM028343.1, from coordinate 72,435,150 downwards.
TACTTAAGTGTGAGTTTTGTCTCTATACTATATTTTAGGTTGATCCCAAAGAATCCCACATAGGTGCTATTAAAAGAATTATTAGATATCTTCTAGGAATCCAAAATTTTGGAATCTGGTATCCTAGACATATAATTTCTTTTAAGATAGTAGGATATTCTCATTTTAATTCTGCATGTTGTAGGGTTGATAGGAAAAGCACCTCTAGAATATGTTAATTTATAGGATAATCTTTAGTCCCCAAGTATATTAGAAAGCAAAACTATGTAGCCCTATCTATCGTTGAAGCATAATATATAGTTGAAGGGAGTTATGTTATACAAATCCTCTGGCTTAAACAAAAAATCTTGGATCTTGGACTGCCTGTAAGCACCATTCAAATTATATGTGATAATATTAGTGATATTTGCATATCAAAGAATCCTATCCAACATTCAAGGTTTAAACACATAGACGTTAGACACCATTATTAGAGACCATGTGACAAAAAGAGATATAGAGCTACATCATGTAGCTACTGAAAATAATTGGCTAATATTATTACAAAATTCCTAGCTTTTGAAATCATTAACATCTTAAGGGCTAGATTAGGTGTTATAGATATTCATGCTTGAATCAGGATGATTTAAAAAAAAATAATACTACTACTAATAACAAAATATAAATTTTTGTGTGCCTTTATTTTGACTTTGTTTCCATAATTGTATGTATTGTTGCTTTTATTTTTGTGAAGAATGATTTTAAATTTTAAAAAAAGAAATTGTGGAGGTTTTCTTTTGAATTTAGCTTATAATTTTCTATATTATTACTTTTATTTATGTAATTTGTTACATAATTTTTTATGAAATTTTCGATCATCACACACCACTTTTTGAATATTGTTCACATCATCCTATACAATTCCACATCATATTATATTATATTCACAAAAAATACCAAATCACTAATCACGGCACATCCAATGACTAATATTGATGAATCATTGATGATCATTATGTATAAACATTTACTTTATATTGTACGCTATAAGTGAAATGGGCATTAGACAAATTGAATTCAGCCATCACGACATTTAATATCGTATTGTATTGTACAAACACTTGTTCATATAGTATGGTCTGACCTGTCAACAATTATTTAGGCTGACGCATCGAGACGAACACCTGTTCTCTAATCATCCAGTACAATTTTTTTTATTGTATAATAAGCCCATCTTTTTGGCTGCTCGGACTAAACAAAATTAAATTCACACTCAATTGTAATGTATGTTGTCTATATTCGCACTATACGAAATGGACATTCTATTTAAAGAGAGGAAATTCAAAGCTTTTCTTCACACAATCCATTTAACTCTTCATACCTCCTCCCTAAAGATCTTTTCTTTTAAAACGGCTAAAGGAAAGTGTTGCAAGCTATAGTCAAAAGTTCTTCTTGACATCTTGTAGATCCTCAGTTTGACTAAGCCACTAATGAAGAGGCTTATAATTTGTACAAAGTTGTCAAGATCAAGCCTTCCAAGATCATAAACCAGGAAGTTTTAAACTTCCAAGTACTCTCCCTCTTCGCTTACACCACCCTTCATTCCATTCTCACACTTGCCTACCATTTTAATTTTGAACTATTTTTTTGAATTTTTTGCTAGTGTCTAAATTAACAGTGAGGGTATTACCCTCCAATCATATGTAAATAGGAGGCCTGTCAAAATTACCTACCAAGATTTTCATGAGTTTTTTAACCTTTCTACAACTAGCAAAAAAGTTCACCTTGTAGCTTCAAACACTGATTATGATTGAACCCTTGTAAACACTACCCTTAGGGAATCAAATATTAGATATATCATTACCCAAGTCAATACCTTATTAAAAGATGTTATAACTTTCTAGCATATCCTTCATAACTCAATAACTCAAAAAGCTAGGGACCGAATTACATCACACCTCTTTTATCCATAACTATCTACTTCATAACGGCTAAGATAGATTTCAATGTAGTTGATTTAATCATTCGATAATGTGAGAATCTAACCTACATTTGAGATCCTAGAAATAAAAGAGAGCCAAATATCTCCTTAGGTCATATAATTGCTTTTTTCCTTGAATCCATATACAACTTCTAATTCTCGGCACCACCAGATCACCTTCAAATTTTCTATTCCAATAACTCCTTCCATGTCCTTTATAGCACTCACTGCCATAATGTTCACTATATGAGCGATGAGCCAGTAAAAGTAGAGGGAGGTCCAGCACTAGCACCAGTACATATCCACCAACAATCTCAGTATGATATGCTAGTTTAGAGACTTGACCATTGAGAGACTCATTTTGACACCTACACAGCAGAGCAAAAACTACAGCATGACCATGATATAGCTTGCTTTGATAACTATGAAGTACAACAACGCCAATAATATGACAATGACATGGCTTGGCTTGGAGAGTTGTTTTCCACCATACACTAATTCATCCAACCAACACCTTGTCTTGATCAAGACTCTTCATACTTTTAGTTTACTCTAAGTTTTTAATCCATGTGTTTGTACTATTTTTATATCTCTATTTTATGATGTTTGTTTTTTATTTTGGCATCTTTTGTTTTCATTGTTTCCTCCTTTTAGTGATGTAAATAGGGGGAGTAGTTTATTGTTGGTAGATTATACTCTGCATTGGAATTATTTATGTACTATTTCTATTTTCATTTCTTATTTCTTGTGTGTTGTTTTTTTATTTATTTTATAAAAACATAAAAAACCCTCTCTATTTTTAAGGATTCACCTAGTAAGTTAAAGTTTAGGAAATATCAAGAATATATTTGAGTTTTTTACCAATAATGTTTATAATCATCAAAATGGGGGAGATTGTTGCAAATCTAAACCCAAGTCCTATGATTTTGATGATAACAAAAATTATTGGATTCCTTACTATGCTATCTCTTATTAATTGATATTATTGCATATCTTTTTTCCCATGCACTAATATTTCAGGTCCATCGTACACTTGCAAGTGTTATCAGCTCAAGATTGAGTAGACTTGGGTTAAGTATGTCATGAAATGTTTAAAATTTCAATTATTGTGTTTTACATTTCTTGAGTCAAGTCATGTATTTGGTGGACACTAAGCTTGGAAACCATACACACACACACACACACTTAAGGGAGTGAGTTACTGACACTATCATAAGTTCAAAATGTCTAAAGAAATCATATTGTATGATCAACTAATCATAATATCATTAAAATGGCTAATAGTGATAATTAGTACAAGTTGAATTAATCATACTGTATGATAGAGATTGTATAGGATGATAATTTTATATCTAGTCCCAATTGATAATCACAATTTAGGCAATATTTTTAAATCAAAATTTGTACTAATCATATTGTTTAATTGATAACATATTATATGATGTAATTAAATCCTTCTGAAATTAATTTTGTGACTAGAGAAGGATTTTAGATTAATTAATCTAATTAGATCATATAGGATAATTTGATCAATCATATTGTATGACCTGATTACTGTATGGGATGATAATTTATCATCACCAATCATTCAGGATTATAATCCAAGTCATTTGAACCAATCGTACTAGATGATGCTCTAAATCAGATGATCACTTACTTCTTTGAACTGATTGTACAACAACTATCTCTTCGTATAGTACTAACTTGAGTATTTTGTAATAATTATACTAGATGATCCAAGATTGTACCATATGATTAGAGTCGCTTGAATTGAATTTAGGGCCTTTTATGAGGCCTTATATTTAATCTCTCTAAGGTGACTTTTTTAAGGTCTTTGGTTGATGTGTATTCTTGAGAGGGAGCTTTAAGAAGAAGATCTAGGAGAGCACTGGGAAGAAGTGAAAGTTCATATAGGTTGTTAGACCTTATTGAACTATCCCAAGGCAAACCAAGAGGGGGAGGGGGAGGAATTATTTATTTTAAAAAAAAATTAGGTTTTTCAAAACCATTTCTAAAAAAAAAATTAAGAAATGATCCTTGAATATGCAGTTATTTAGATATGAGTATCTCAAAAGATTTTTTAACCACAAAACTTTAAAGTATAGAAAAAATAAAAATTAAGGAAAATTAAAGTGAATAAAAGAACACCAAATTTGTAGTGGTTCGATCCAAACTAGACCTATGTCCACTCCCTAGAGATTCCTCCAGGTATTGCACTAAATCAAAGTGACTCTCATTTTACCCCCACAATAATGTGGAGAAGCCCTTATAAACTCCCTTCCACCAACCCGGTGCGGCAGAGAACGGATGCATTTTACACCCTCCAAGGATGGTAGCATAATGTCACATCCTTTTTGACCCTCTTGTGAAGGAAGAGAACCATCACATCATTTTTCAACCTCCTTGTGAAGGCAAAGAACCTCAACACAGTGTTGAAAATCTTCTCTCAAAAGTTTTAATAGGAGATGGGTAGAAATTAGAAGAACATAAAGAGATCCTAGCTTTGGGAAACCTTGTGAATCCCTCAGAACTCCCCCTCACTAGATCTCTCACACTTCACTCTCAAAATCTCTCCCAAACACTAACACTCAATGGCCACTCTTAAGAGAAATTTGTAGCAAAGGTCTTAAGTGTCAGTTTTTAGGACTTCTTATATAGAAAACACAAGAAAACCTATCCAAAAAAATTGAAAATTACAAGTGAACTGACTTCATATCATAAGGTATAATCATGGATAGTCTATACAAAAAGTTTAAAAAATATTGGTATGATCCTATATGAACCTAATTTTGTACACTATCAGCCTTTTGTACTAACTAACATCGTATAGTATGAACAATTCAAAAACTATAGGCCATGATTTGATTAACTACATTTTGGAGAAAAAATATGACAAATCGTATAATATGATTAGTTTTAAAATTTTAAGTTTTAACTCTCTCCCCCTGTGTGTGTGAGCACGGTTACTCAATTATAATCATGCTCTCTCAGACTCAAGAAAATAAAAAATAAAGATTTATAGACTTTATTACATGACATCCTAATCTACTTTGTCTTAAACTCTTAAGCAATTTAGAGTATGATTTTCCTAAAATATTAGTACATACAAACAATAAATAGAAAATGTCTAGTACATACTTGGAGAAATAATAAAATTAATAAAATAATAATATTTTTCTATCATAAAAAATCATAATCTCAATTTGTATTCTTGAGTTGCAATAATCTCCCCTTCATGTTTTTTGTCATCAGAAAAAAATCTCGTGAAAAAGTAATTTGTTATAGACAAATATAATAGATAATAAAGAAGAGAATTTTAACTTATTTACATAGACAACATTAAAGTCTTGATTGAAAAAAGAAAGAATCAAAATTTAAATCAAAGAACAATTTAGATAAGAAAAAAAAAAGATTTCAATGTTCGCTCGAGAAAGTAGAAATATCAAATTTAATAATCATCACAAAATTAATTAAATAGAAAACTTATAGTTTCAAATTCAATAGTTGAAATTGTCATTTAATGCAAGGATTTTTCTAAGAATTAATGTATAGGAAAGAACTAAATGTAGTGTGGGATCATTTTATGCCTCTTTATCAATAAGATTTATTTGAGTGGTGAACATTGCACATCTTTTTATGTTAGGCCCATTTTGGGCTTTTTTCAAATTTGGCAAACATTGTGTGTCTTTTCATGTTGGGCTTATTTTGTGTCTCTTTTCAAATTTGGTACACTTTGTGCTTATTTTAACATTTGGTTCTTTCCATAACATATCTCAATAAATCTTAGCTAGTGTGATTATCTTCCAAATAAAAGAAATTTTTTTTCATATAAAGAAGAATAATCCACAAAACGAAATCCTATTATTAAGTATAAAATCAACACATTGAATAAAAAAATAAAAGAAAAAATAAGTCACTAATTTTGTAACAATTATAACTATAAGATACATATCTATTAGAAAATTCAAATGATCTTATTATCTATATCTAATTTGTAAATTAATTTAAAGTTTGAGAAGAGAAAAATAATTTTCTTAGGAAATTAAGTTGTAGTACAAAATATTTAAAATTTTCTCTTACATTAACATTAGTAATTTGAACAATAGAAACTTAAAGATAATTTAAGTGGATTAATGCCAATGCAAGACAAGCATTTCATTAAACATATAAAGCAATTGCATTCAAAAAAGAAATATAAACATCTCAATGCCATCACATTAATACTAGAAAGAAATAAATTTACATTAACTACAGCAAAAACAATAAAAATTAAAATGCTAGAGGATCTTGATCTGGACGTGGCTGAGGTGGATTAAACATTATAAAGTAGCTATTGATGGTAGCTACTTGAGTGTTGATATAATCAAACTATCCTCTGACTAAGCATATATCTTTATTGTGTCTAGCATCCTACTGCTCCATATGAATCTCAATATGATCAAATCGTTGATCAAAATGAGACTTAAGATGATCAAATCTTTAGGCCATTTCTTGATAGAAATGATGCTCTCAAGTCTAGGAGCAGGTGTAGATGCAGGTGCGGGAGCAGGTTCTTCTCCTCCAATTTCATCTTCCTCATCTCCTTGATCCCGATGAAAGAGAGAATGAAAAGAAGCATAAGTGAAATAGATTGGAAGATTATTTTGTGGATCGGGATGAATCAAATTGTATTTCTTTTCAAGGATATCAATGATCAAGTGTCCTAAAGTCACATTCTTCTACCTTTTAGTGGTAGGAAGTCTAATGTAAGATTATTGATGTAGTCTAGAATTAACTAGACTTCATCAATTGGAGAGTTTCATATTATAAGATATGTGATAATAGAAAATAAAGGAGTGAGTTTGATATGATCACCAGCTTTAAAAATAATAAATATTCTTAAAACAAGCTGGATGATCCTGGCATTTTGGTTCAAAGAAAGTACATATGATAGGTAATAAACTAAAGGTACACCTCAAAGGGTTTGTTTTATGGTAGACTAGTTATAATTAGCTCTTAAAGTCATAGTTTGTGACCCTACCCCTTTAGTTCTTAGATGTAAGAAAGTGTTGAAATCCTCTTTAGGGATTTGTACTCTCTCTTTAAACACATATGAAGACACTTTGCCTTAGGGATTTCTAATCTCTCTTCAAACACATATGAAGACACTTTGGTATGGTTTTCTCTCATTCTCAGATTAGAAAAGAAATAGTAAGAGGTATCAGAATGGAATAAATAAATTAAGGTGATAATGAAAAAAATTATGTAGAATCGAAAAGAGGCATTACTAAAAAGGTGATATCTTCATGGATAAGAAGATGAGATGTAGTGATTTTTGCCTCAAAGAAACACTATTAGGCTTCTTTATTTTCTTTAGAAAGGAAGTTATCATCTAGTTGATTAGAATAAGATGAAGAGCCTCTAGAAAGTCATGCCCGCTTGCTGCTTTTGCTTCCCATTTGGAGAGTTTTGAACATAAGATGATTTGAGATTAAAAGAAATTGTGAAGAAAATTCAATGGATAACTTCTAATTTAAGAAAATCGGGCACATTCATATAGTACAAAATATGGTTTGTATGTACATTTATGATTTTATACGGTATGAAAAACCTTTTATACATACGAATGGAAATTATCAAGAATTAAATGACTTTTCATAAATTATAATTTCTAAGGAGTCATTTAGTATGACTTTTGACAAAAATGATTGTAGGAATGAATAGGTGTTCGTTCGAGATGATCAAAAAATAATGATCGCACTTGATAGTAAAGTTTGTCTGCACACAATTTGATTACAGGATCGTACAAACAAATAGGAGTTCGTACAGAAGATCTTTGAAAAAATAAATTACCTTGGAATTCCCTTCATATTCATATAGATGAAAAATCAACATTTTGTGCAGTACGATGACATGTTCATAAAATATGGAATGTTTAAAAAAACATATTTTTGTTTTATAAACTCAAGAAAATTATCAAATTAAATTTAGTGATTTGTACATTACAAAAGTGATTTGTATAGTACGAATAGAAATTTTTTTTTATTATTTGCACATGATAATCATGATTCTTATCAAAAAATAAAGAGATCAATAGGTCGCATGAGACATAAGAATGAAAGCAAAAATACTAAAAAAGATAAAAGAAACCAAAATAGAGAAAACAAAAATCAAATAAAAGCCAAATCACACACAATGAACAAAATATAAACATCAACAAAATGATACATCACAAATGAATTTGCAGAATTACAATTATCAAGCATGAATATCAATAACACATTCTTAAGGTACTAAACTATTTAAAGTAAGAGATTATGTCAAAATATATGCAAGTTAATTTTCAGTAGCTACTTGATGTAGCTCAATTTCTCTGTTAGTGATATGATCTCTAATAAAGTGATGTCTTATATCTATATGCTTGATTCTAAAGTATTGAATAGGAATTTTTGAAATCTATATGGCACTTGTATCATCACAAAAAATTAGAATTGTGTCAATTGAAAATCTGAAATCTGTAAGTTTTTATTTTAACCAAAGAACATGTGCCAAAAAACTACCTAAGGCAATGTATTTTGTTATAGTAGTAAAAAGGGATACTGAAGTTTATTTTCTGCTGGACCAGGAAACTGAAGAGTTTCGAATGAATTGATAAGTTTTAGATGTACTTTTTTATCAACCCTACATCAAACAAAATTTGAATTATAATATTAAATGATTTCAAAAGAAGAGCTATGCCTAGAATATCATATCCCTAAGTTTTTAGTTCCCAAAAGATATATCAGATTTTTTTTAACATCAGTCAAATGGGATTCCTTTGGATTATCTTGAAATCTAGTATAAAGATAAACACTAAATAAGATATCCAGTCTGACAACAATTAAGTAAAGTGATGATTCAATTATTTCTCCAAAATTTTTTTATCAATAGATTTGCCTTTAGAGTCCTTGTCTAACTGCACAGAGGAACTCACTGGTATACTTATTAGTTTAGGTTTATCTATTTCATATTTTTTAAGGATGTCCATAATATATTTTAACTGACTCAAAATATGTCATCCTCTTTCTGCTTTATATTAAAATCAAGAAAATAACTCAAGTCTTCCATCAAACTCATTTCACATTTACTACTCATTATTTTAGAAAAAATCATCACAAGGATTTTTATCAATGGATCCAAATAAGATATCATCAACATATATTTAAATAATGAGTATATGATCTCTTACTATTTTTAAGAAGAGAGTGGTGTCCACACTTCCTTTAATAAATGATCTTTCTTGTAGGAATGTGCTTAGTCTTTTTTATTATGCCCTAGGTGCCTATTTTAGTCCATACAATGCCTTTTTCAATTTAAACACATATTTAAAAAATTGTAAATTTTTAAAATATGGAGGTTGCTTAACATAAATATCCTCTTGTATCACCCAATTAAGAAAGGCACTCTTAGCATCCATTTGAAACGATTTAAAACCTTTAAAATAAGTAAAGGCTAGTAGCACTCTTATAGCCTCAAGTTTGGCTATAGGGGCAAATGTATCCTCAAAATCAATTCCTTTTTTTATTATACCCCTTGGCCACCAATCTAGCATTATTTCTAACCACTACACCTCAATCATTCAGCTTATTTTTGAAAAACCACTAAGTCCAAACAACACTTTGATTTTTAGGTCTTTCAATCAACTCCCATACATCATTTTTGACAAATTAATTCAATTCTTCCTGCATGGCCAAAATTAAAAATTTATCAAAAAGTGTTATTTATATTAGTGGGTTCAATCTTTGAAATAAATATTGTTTGGTTCATTTCTTTGCTAAGTCCATTCTGAACATTTGTTAGGGATGTTAAGCCCTTTAGAAACAGTCTGAGGCCGATCAAGAGGGGGTAATTTGATATTTTAAAAAATCTTCTTACAATCAAAGCACAATCACAAACCAAAATCACCATAGAAATCAAAGTGCAGAAAAATAAATGTGAAAATAAAATAAAGAAGGATCACACCGGATTTATAGTGGTTCGGTCAAACCTTGACCTATGACTACTCCTCAAAGGCATTCTCCAAGTATTGCACTACAAAAGTAACCCTCCTCTTGCTCCCACAGCAAGGCAGAGAACCCCTTACAAAAACTCCTTTCCGCCAACCCCGGCGAGGCAGATAACCCAACTCTTTTTGCTTCCACTTGATGTAGGCCAAGAACTCAACTCCTTTTGCTTCCTCCTTAAGTAAGAAGAGAACCTCAACCAATTACTGAAGCTTACCTCCCTTGAAACCCCAAGGATGAAGGACGAAGATTGGAGAAGACACCTTGGAACCTTACTTGGAGCAACCTTACTTGGAGCAACCTTTGTCTTGTCCGATGTCCAAAAATAAATTTGATATAAATAAATCTAGCGGCTGATTCTTTGTGATTTGAGCTTATGATCGTGGCCGATACCAGGATCGTCTAGGACGATGTGCTTAATGATAGCTGCCTTAACCAGGATGTCCTAATTAAAGTTTCTATTTTTTGTCAGATCATCCTAGCTGATATGAACATCGTCCAGGCCGATGTACTCAAAATAGAAAATCACAGAAAAATCTCCCAAGTGTGTGTGTGCAAGGATACTTAGCATCAGGAACCACTTTTACAATTGACTCAAGAAAAGGAAAACATTACAGACTGACTCAAACTAAATCTACCCAATCATGAGTTGGTCTGAGTTGCGCTTGATCTTGTGAACCTGAAAAGTTAGTAGGCAAGGTAGTCGTACAAAAACATGAATGTTTGCTAATATCAAAAGTCTAATTCATAATCTCATATTCGCAATAGTCTCCTCCTTTTTAATGATGACAAACATTATAAAAAAAAAAACTTCAAGCAGTTTATGGCAGTTTAATAAAAATAGTGTAACGAAAAGCATTTTACTAAATTTCAGAAATAAAGTACAAGATACAGTAGGCTACTCCCCCTTTTGACATCACAAAAAGGAGGAGGAAACTAAAAGACAGAACATAAACTAAAACAACAATAAAAAAGAACAAACAACAGAAAAATAGAAACTAAACCAACCATGATAAAAACAAACTATAGAAAATTGAAACTAAAACTTGTAAAATGAGGGACCTTGATCATCAAATGGAGGTGGTGGTGGTGGTGGCTGCTGGAAGTAAGTGGAAAATGTAGCAAACTGTGCCCCAAGCCAGCCATGTCCTGGTCGTGCTGCTGGTGGTGGTGTGTAACATAGGCATCGAACCAGGCCACGTCCTCAGCATGTTGTTGCTGTTAGTATGCTACGTACATCTCAAAGCGTGTCTCCCACTAATCAAATCTCTCCACCAACTGATCTAGCTGGGAGAGATGGCGGAGAGGAACATGTTCAAGAATAGGAGCGGAAGCCTCCTCTTCCTCGACCCCCTGAGCTTCCCCATCCCCTGGGTGGAGACGAGTACTGTGAAGGATGTTGAAGGAATTGTTTGAGTAGAAGGGTGGCAGATGGTTGGGAGGAGCAAGATATTGAAGGCTATATTTGGATTCTAGAATATATGCAATGATGTGTCTTAGAGTAAGATTGGTCTTTCTTCAATGACCTAGATCTCGAATGGTAGTCAAATGCTCGTTGTAATAAAAGATCAGGTCTATGGCATTGAATTGTCTATGGGCCAGAATATAAAAAGTAGTGAGTGAAAGAAGTGGAGTGATATGGATTCGGTTGTCTCCTTTAGGAATCACAGAGGTGCGAAGGACGTGCTGGATCATCCTAGCATCTTTAAGTAAAGAGCTAGTCTCTCCAACATGATAGGGGGAATTGGTGTGGTAAAGAAAGTGATTTGCCATAGCCCAGTTAAAATCAGGATAAAAAATGAGGGTATGCATCTTATCCCTAGTAGTGGACAACTGTAACAGTTCGGCACAATCTTTATATGTGATCTCGACAAGGCGTCGATTCACATAAGAGGTGAGAGCAGTGTAGGAAGAATTAAAGCGAAGGTTGGCATAAAATTCAAAAAGAAGTTTAGAATTAAAGGGGACTGTGAGGGTGAGAATAAAGCACAGAGATGTGTGAGTGAAAAGGTCGAGTACCGGATAGGAGAGAGGTGGACTGGATTGATTTTTCTGGAGAGAGTAATGCTGCATTCTTTATAGCGCTAGTAGGCAGCCTGATCGTTTGCTTCCCGAAAATGAGGGTCAAGCATACCCCTCGAGGAGCTTCCAGATGTTTGACGAGCACGCTTACCGCCAGCCATTAGCAAGAAAAAGAAAGGAATAGGAAGTATGAAGCCAAAGGAAAGGAGAGGTGTAAAGAAAAATGACTAAATTGGGCTCAATTTAAAGAATCAGTCGGATCATCCAAGATGATCGTAGGATCATCAAGGCCGATCCGGTGCAATTATTGCGGCTGGCAGATTGGTTAAAAAGGCAGTCCGATCGGCCAGGATGATCTGATATCGTCTGGGATGAGTAGACTAAGGCGATCATCCCAAGGAGTTAGGCCGAAAGACTATTGAAAAGAATATCGTCTAGGCCGATTATGTGGATCATCCATGACAATGCTCAAAAATTGATCGTACCGGCCAAATTTTAAATATTTTAAATCATGTGCCACATGTATCGCCCAGGACGAACAGTGGATCGTCTAGGATGATTGTCAAAAAATGGATCATCTCGGGCGATTTTAAAGTTTTTAAACGTACTGACATGTATATCGTCGAGGACGAACAATTGTATCGGATGAGGCGATTACAATAAACTCATTGTCCAGGATGAAAATTTATCGGCTAGGATGATTAAGATGATTGTAGCAGAGGACGATCATATCGTCCAGGATGATAAAGGATCGTCCAAGACGATGAGAGCAGAAAAGTCAGAATATTCAGCAGATGGAGTTTTTGATGAAAAAGAACATATCGGCCAGGGAGATATAGGTATGGGCTAGGACGATGTGACAAAATTTTGAACTTCAGAGGAAGGATGGATATGATTAGAGAAGGCCCAAAAATAATAAAATCAACTAAGAACAATAACAATAAAACATGAAAAAGGCATAACAACTAGCAAAAAAATAAAGTTTTTTTTTTTTACGTTTAGCAAGGCATGCATATGATAAATGCTCCAAGTAATTAAATTTTAAAGATTTGTAAGATTAATGAGTTAACAAAGTCAAAATCTGAAAATGAAAGAATATCCGATCCTGTTAACCCTAGCTCGGACTTCTTTCAGGCAATATCATCATTTGAAAATAAAAAACCTAACTCAGAACATACTAATTGGATTAAAAAAAGATCCATTCAAAACTTTCTCCAAAGAAAATATCTTATAGAATAATATACCATAGCAATTTGTCTCAATCATGAAATTTGAAATCAAGCCTTTGAAAATATCAAGTAACCCATGAATTCTTCTAAAATTTTAAAAGTTTGAAAGAGAGGTAAGCTTGTCCTTTGTGGGCTCATTTTATACATCTTACCAATTTGAATGGCGCACTTTACACATCTTTTGATTTTTGATACACTTTTGTGTATATTTTTCAATTTGGCGTCATTGCGCATCTTTTTTTTTTGCATCTTTGACCTTTTTATTTTTTGTACTTACAAGCTAGATCCCTTTTTAAAAACTCTTAAAATATTTTTAGTTGTGAGTAGATCTTACATATATTAGAGAAGAGAAACTCACTCTCTAATATAAGGAAGAATATACCACAAAGCAGACTTTAGTAATTATATGATAAATGCAATGGCAAGATTTTAATTAACTTGAAAGATATATAAAAACTTTGAATATTATAAATATAAGATAGATTATTATAGCAAGATAGAAAAGATCTTAATTTCAAAAACCAGTTGTTAATTTGAGATAAACCTTTATTTAGAAAAGAAAATTATACCACTAAAAGAGGTTAGAGGGAGGGAAACCATCAATGGTATTTCTCCCTTTAACTGATTTAGAGATGTTAAAACATTGACTATAAATCTCCAAAAAATAAAAACAAGGAGAAAAATATCATAAAGCAAAAAGAAACCAAAGTAAAAGCAACTATAACAGCAAATATGAAAAGCTAACACAAAAATTAAGGCTAAAAATAATAACACTTAATAGAGTAGTAAGCATGCAATTTAAAATTTTATTTAGCAGCAAGTTTAAGCAATTTATGAGCCGCGAGCCTTTGTTCAAGTATCATATGCTCTCACGAGATCTTTGGTGAGAGTACACCTGCAAAATCATCAAATGTCAGATTTAAGAACCCAAACAGGTTTGGGTCCCTCCTTATGAAAAGAAGAATGTAATGCTTTTTATGTTAAGCTGTAAAACATGCAGTTTTGGTCTCCAAACCCAATGTGTACTACGGTGAATGGTGCAAGTGTGTGCTATGTGTCCTAACATGCCACATGAAAAGCATTTAATGCCAGGAAAAGGATTTCTTAATCGGTTCGTATTATAACACCTCTTCCTAGGTTTTGGCTTTAAATAAGGTATTGATGTATTCCAATTTCTCTCAAGTGTATTCAATTTTCCTTTAAACCTCAAGTGAGCATTTTCTAAATCAATCTCCAAACAGTACTTTTTATGCTCATATTCTTTAGTAGAAGCTTTAAAATCAGATTCAAGTGAGGTGTAGGAAGCTTTCAAAGAATCATGCTCAATTATTAATTCAGAATGCTTTTTATTTAGATTATCAAATTCATCAAGTAGAGACATGTGATTACTATCAATTTGAAGGTGATCTTTATTCAAAATTTCATGATTTTTTTGTAAGTTCAAAAACTCCAATTTCAAACTGGCATGAGTTTTCTTAAATTTTTTATATGATGCATGAATTTTTCCACATATTTCAAGCAATTGGTCATAGGTTGGTTGGCATACCTCTTCTTTATCATATTGTTCAAAATCATCAGCCATTAAGCACAAGTTTGTTGTCTCCTCTTCAGGTTTAGTCTCAGATGAGTCAGATACAGACTCCGCCCAAAAAGCTTTTTGGATTCACTTCTTATCCTTTCTGAACTTAGATTTCTCCTAATTCTTTTCTTTGCTTGAGTGATCCTGAAGTGTAGGACAATCAGCTCTCACATGTCCAGTCTTCCTGCATTCAAAACAAACAACGTCAGAAGAACCTTTAAAATTTTTGTTATCCTTACCTTTTCTCCAATTTTGATGATGCTTGTGACTCTTCCTTAGAAAGTTTTTGAATTTGCCTAGTGATGAAGTCAACTTCATCGCTTTCAGACCCGGAGGAGTCAATGTTCGAGTTGTTCGCCTTAAGTGACATTATTTTCTCCTTCTTCCTCTCACCTGCATCAAAATTTCTTTAGTTCACCCCTTTCTCATAAGCAATGAGTGAACCAATTAAGTTATCAATTGAATAGGCATTTAAATCTTTGGATTTAGTAATTACAGTGATTTTAGCATCAAAAGGGGAAGGCAAGCATCTTAAAATTTTGTTCACTTTTTATAGTTAGTAAGTTCTCTTCCTAACGCATGCAATGAAGTAACAATCTGAATAAACCTTATATACATTTCAATCATTTCATTAGGTTTCATACAAAAAAGTTCGTAATCATGCAATAAAATATTCAAACGAGATTACTTAACTTCATTAGTGTCTTCATAGGTGATACATAATTTATCACAAATTTCTTTACTAGTAGTGCAAGTGGAAACACGCATGTAATCTTCCAATTTTAAAACACAGAAAAAACAATTCAAACACTTTACATTAAGTTGTGCTAAATCTCTTTCATCAAAAGTCTATTTAGTAAATTGTACTTCAGTTTTAATTCTATTAAGTTCATCAGAAGGTGGAGAATATCCTTTCTTAATAAGAATCCACATACGATAGTCAATCGATTGTAAAAAAGTAGAAATGCAATTTTTCCAAAAATCAAAAGGAAGATTATCAAACAAAGGTGGTTGTGTTATAGAATATCCTTCCGTTGCATTACGATTATCGTTGTTAGCCATGGATCAGAATTCAAAAAGTTTTTAAAATTATTTTTTATGAATATCGCTCTGATACCACTTGAAAGTTTGTTAGGGATGTTAAGCCCTTAAGAACCAGCCCGAGGCTAACCAAGATGGGGGGTGAATTGGTATTTTAAAAAAATTTCTTACAATCAAAGCATAATCATAAACCAAAATCAACATAGAAATCAAAGTGCAGAAAAATAAATGCGGAAATAAAATAAAGAAGGATCACACCATATTTATAGTGGTTCGGTCAAACCTTGACCTACGTCCACTCCTCGGAGACACCCTTCGAGTCATGCACTACAAAAGTGACTCTTCTTTTGCTCCCATAGCAAGGCGGAGAAGCCCTCACAAAAACTCCTTTCTGCCAACCTCGGCGAGCCAGAGAACCCAACTCCTTTTGCTTCCTCCTCAAGAAGGCAGAGAACCCAACTCCTTTTACTGAAGCAGGCAGAGAACCTTGACCAATTGCTAAAGCTTCATTGGAACCTTGCTTGGATCAACCTTTGGGAATCCCTCTCATATACTCCCCCTCACAAGTTCCTCCCTCTCCTCTTAACTCTCTCAGGTCAAAATAGCAGCTAAAGGTATTCTTTCATGAGAAAATTTGGGTCCTTTAAATAGAATTTTAAGAACCGACATTATTATCCAGGATGATATTTTTATCGTCCTGTATGATTAGTACAAATTATTACATCATCCAGGTCGATACAATATCATCCTGGCCGATTAGTTCTAATCCGAGTACAAGCGTCCTGAACATCACCCTGAATAGAGTCTGACCGATGTCAATCGCCCAAGACATCGTCCCGGCCGATCCTGCAATCGGCCTGGCTGATGTGATCGTATCAATCAGCCTTAATTGCTTTCCATAATTTCCAAATTAATTTAGGCATAATTGTGTTGTATCATGCAGGACGATGTAATGGATCGTCTTGTCCAATGTCCAAAAATAAAATTTACCTAAATAGATATGGAGGCTGATTCTTTCTAATTTGAGCTTATCGCCTTGGCCGATACTAGGATCATCCAGGATGATGTACTTAATGATGGCTGCCTTAACTAAGATGCCCTAATTAGATTTCTATTTTTAGTCAGATCATCCTGACCGATATAACATCGTCCAAGCCGATGTACTCAAAACAAAAAAGCACAAAAAAATCCCTCAAGTGTGTGTGTGCAAGGTTACTTAGCATCAGGAACTACTTTTACAATTGACTCAAGAAAAGGAAAACATTACAGACCTACTCAAACTAAATCTACCCAATCTTGAGTTGGTCTTGAGTTGCGCTCAATCTTGTGGACCTGAAAAGTTAGTAGGCAAGGAAGTCATAGAAAAACATGAATTTTTGCTATCATCAAAAGTCTAATTCATAATCTCAGATTCGCAACATATGCCTAATACTAACACCTTGACTCAGGTCTCCTAAAATCAATTCCTTCGGATGACTTTTAGGATATTTATGTTCTCTAGGAAATACTTTTTCTATTTCAACCCTTTTCTTCAATATTTGTATTTTTTATTCTTTGGGTTATTTATTCAACATCTTCTTCTTCCAACTTAGACACTCCAGAAATATTATAATCATAAAAAATTTCTTGAGTGGTCTCTGGTGGGAAAAAAATGTTGTGTCACCACGCAGATTTTGATTTCTCCTATTTTGTAATCGAATACTGCATTAAGAATAAAGTATAATCTCGAGAGACTGGCACAATATTCTACAATGGATTCAATATAAAAATAGGGTTTTGAAAATTGATATTTCTATAATCAAACAGTTCAAAGAATAACATATCATCTTAAAAGATGAACATGAAATTCTATAGAATATGTTTAAAGATAGAAATACGGTTTTTTTTTTTGAAAAAGTTTATTCATTCTTTTATTTAGATATGACAAGAAGAATATTATATCTTCTTAAAAGACGAACATAATATTCTTCAAGATATCCAAAAGCGAGAATGAGTTTTATAAAATTCATTATTTCTAAAGTTGAATATAACAAGTATAATATTATATTATCTGAAAAGATAATAATAACATTCTACAAGTCTATTCAAAATTAAAAATAAAGTTTTAAAATTATCTACGTTCCCAAAGATTCTTCCCTTGTTTTATATGAATAAAACAAGGTTTATTTTAGTATGGGGTTCTCAAATCCCTATAGGAGCAAGCTCCTATAATTAATTACATCCTAGGAGGAATGCTCCTAAGAAAACTCTCGATTAAAGCAGTGATTTCATACTCTTTGACTACAAAGTAAAAGACAAGAAACAGAAGTAGGAATTTTCCAAGGTGAAAGCTCAATGTTGAACATTTATTAACGAGTCAATGGAGGAAAAGTAGGAGGTGTCGGATTCTGAGAAGCTCAGAGACAACCTCAGTCTATCCTATGTTGGGCTTTACATTTTAAGAGAAAATTTTATGTTTAAGTTGACATTTTATTAGAAAGTTGGGATTATATTCCCGGAGGGCGAGGACTTAAGATCTAAAAAGAATCTGCCTCAGAACCTAAATCTAATTTAGGTACTACAAAGTAGCGACCCGAACCTAACTAATGAAGTGCAAATCTGGACTTACCCCGGCCTGGATTGGGGAGCCAGCTAACCACCTAGGTGCTTTAAAACCATGTGTCCAGTCTCTTATGAAAGATGGGTAGGGATGTTGTTTAAGTTTTAAGGAATTGGGGCTGACATCTAAGACAATTCCTAATTAGCCCCTCAACTTATGTAGGGTGATAAATGTCTAGAAATGCAATTAATATTTTAGACTCTTTTTAGTTTGTATCTAATACAATGCATGCTAATTGACTCGAATGCATAAAATGATAATGAAGCAGTTTAAAAATTTAGGCTTAGAAAATAGATTTTTCCCTAGAGATTGCATAACATCCCCTTGACAGAACTGCACCCTCATAGGTCAAGTGGTCTGCCAGAACCCGTAGGCGGGGAGGTGCCTAACAAGGAAGAGAAAGTATTAATATGCTTATGCTGACTCTCGGCGGTCACGAGCTTACTTCTTAGATCGTTAGAGTTACTATGTGAGCCTAAAAAAAAATTTATTTAAAATTACAAGTAGAAGAATTTTGAGCGTACCCTTACAAAAAAAATCTCTCCGATTCGAATCCAGGCTAAAACAAAACACGGCATGCAAGATCCTAAAAACAATATACTGCACAAACAATGTAAACAATCAATTTTAATAATCCAAATATAATGTCCAATGTCCATATTACACCCAGAATTAGCAGAAAAGTAAAGTGGCCGGGCACCATTGACAACAAACCCGGATTCTAATCCTAAGAATGCCGCAAGTGATTTTTGAAATGGGATATATTGTTCCTTAAATCTTCATTTCTTCATCATCTTTCTTCAATCTTCTTGTTCTGTCTTTTCTTCTTCTATGAACTTCTCGGGTCCGCCAAGTTCTGGATATCCAAATGAAAAGAAACTCATCCCTAAGAGGGGTATTTTCTTTTCTATTTGGATATTGAATCATCCTAATTTGGCTTTCCAAATAAAAGAGAATAATCCTTTAAGGTATATTCTCCTTTCTTTGGATTCCAAATTGTATATAATATCCCACTTTCAAAAAAATCACTTTTACATTTATTGACTCTTGATATATTATATTTACATTACATTTCATTTCACAGAAAGGGAAGAAAAATCTAGTCCACCTGCAAGGTTATCCTAAGCAATTTATAACCAAAATCATCCCACGCAGTTATATATATATATGCAATTGAATTTAAATTATTAAGCCACACTTGGCCACACTCTTCTTCATTTGGGGGCTAAGCAGCTAAAGCACCTGTAGCATTTATTTATTAATAATTAATTAGCCCCCTTTTTCTTCCCTGCACGAGTGTGGCCACCTGCAGAAAATCATGTTAACAATCCAGATCGCTCCTAGCCTATGGGTAATCTAATCGTCAATCAAACCAACACATAGTGCAGTAAAAATAAATAAACAAACACACCAACATTTTACAACCAGCATGCAATTAAACTCGAGAAAAAGCCCGTCATAGTGCAGTAAGGAAATAAACACCGGCCTAACCTAAAACTAGAGTCGGTTGTCCTAGCAAACAAATCTAAGTGTGTGCAATAGGTTATGTGGTTTTGAAATGTCCTAAGTCAATTATTGGCTAAAGTTTTTTTTAATTGATTGAATTCTAATTTAAAGATATTTACTAATTCTAAAGTGAGAAGTCACTAAATTTTCTATGTTATAAGTTTCTATCTTAAAGTGTGCATGCTTTCTAAGTCTAGATTTTCTAAGACCCGGTCCTTAATTTTTGTCCTTAAGTGTCACTACTGTTGTATGGGATAAAAATTTGTTATTACTAACCCTTAGGACTTTAAGCGTGTGTAAAAGGGGTTTAGGGATCTAAAATAAAGCAAAAAAGTAAACCTAATTAAATTGAAGTTACTACAGAGACCTAAAGGAATGGTTCATGCATACCACATCAAGGGGTCCCTAAAGGTTTTCTAAGTTTAGAAATACTCACAGTCACCGGGGGCTACAACCCGGTGGTTCCGCCCGTAGCACCTCTACCCGGTTGGATAGAGGCGACTGACGCCTTTAGCTCCTTTTACTTTTGTTCCCTCGACCTGTGCCATTCCTCGCAGTTCTTGCAAATAAACAGGAAAAATAGGGAATTAGAAAGCACATTTAATAATTAATAATAAAATAATTGAAATTTACTGAAAATAAAGACGTACCTTTCTTCGGGCTTGAACACCAGTTCTATTGATTCTACTTTTGAAATCCGTTTACTTTCGACAATTTACTTTATATTTTTCTAACATTCACTTCCACTCTCCCTAACTTACACAATTTCATAAAACAAAAATTTTACCTCTTACACTTACACATTTCACCATTTCCAAAAAAATAAATCATACTCTACGCTCTTCCTTTTCAAAACATTATTATACACTTCAATATATAAAATACCTTTCAACACACAAATTTTACTTTTCAAAACATAAACCTTTCATCTTTCCAAATCACACAAATTCCACTTTTACCTTTTCAAAACTCATACACTTCCTTTTTCAAGATATACATTTTTTTTTTGCTTTTCCAATATCACACACTTTATTCATTTTTCAACACACACACACTTTTCCTTTCAAATCATTACAATATTCTCTTTCAAATCATACACAAATTCAACTAAATCTCTACCTTTACATATAAGTTTGCCACATCACCCTTTCCAAAACGCACAAATTCCACTTCACCACCTTCCAAAAATACACAAGTTCCACTACATCTCCACCTTTACACATTTTGTTTTCAATACATATACACTTAACTTCTTAACAAATAAAAAAAAAATATCAAACAATTTATCTTAAAAAAAAAAAGCACAATTCTCTTTTTAAAGCATTTCACCTTTAAATATATACCCTTTCCAAACACATTTTCTTTCCAACGCCTAAGTTTTCCAAAACACTCTGCTATTACCTTTCTTATACAAAACATTTTTAATACAAATACACTTATTAAAACACTTTACCTTTCTAAAACCACACTTTTTCTCCATTCAAAGATCATACATTTATAATTTGAATCACAAAGCACAATTATGCTCTCCAACATTTTCATCTTTATTGAATCAAGATAAGAAACCACTCTTGATGCAAATGCAAAGAAAGAAACACTAGGCTTCAAATTGAATCGAACATGCAACTATAAGCTCCCAACTTACTCATTGATTACGAATCAATAATTATACCAAATGAAATTTGAGATAAGAAAGGAAAACAATAACAACTCAATTTCTTTCCAACAAGTCAAGAAGCCTTTCGATATAAATCATACAATCTTTCATTGAATCCATATATGCTAAAGAAAGAAACATAAAACAAACAATAGATCAAACAAAACTACAATTGATTCTTTAATTTCAAAAAAGAAGAAGAAGAAATATGCTGCTGATTTTAGAGTTTCTTTATAGTTAATTGCTGAGTTTTTTTTTTTTTTTTTAGATTAATGTAATAATCTAAATAACCCATGAAAACATCAAGATAGAAAAGAAAACCATGATTTCAAGAAATTCTTTTGATATATTTCTCATCCTTGTACAAAAAGAAACAATTAAAAGAACTTTCATACAATCCAAATTTCAAAGTTGCAACAAGAAGACATCAAACAAGAATGAGAGAAGAAGAAGATGGAAAGGATGTAGAAGAAATTACCCAAGATTAGGATGTCTTTTATGCGTCGGCTAAGGCAGAAGAGGCGACGACGTGCGACTACTGCTGCTCGTCGAGAGGAGGTAGTGGCTTCGGCTTAGGTTCATCACGAGGGAGTAGGGAGGCTTGGACATGTCATGTATGAGAGGAGGGAGGCTTGGACATGTCATGTATGAGAGGAGGGAGGCTTGGACGTTTTTTTGGGTTGAGGGAGAGTGAGAGTGGGTGGTTATGGGTTGAGGGAGAGGGAGAGTGGGTGGTTATGGGTTGTTGCTGAACCCTTTGACCATGGACCGTTCAGTTGACATTTGAAGGCCTGAATGATTTTGAAATTTGGTGATCTTGGGCTCATTGGATTCGTCTTGTCGAGCCGTTCGATTCGAGTATAAGCTCTTCAAAATCGGAGACCGTTTGGTCACTCAAATTGCGGTTTGAACCTTCCAACAGCAATTTGAGCCCTTGATTTGGACTCATTTGGGCTCGGATTGGGTTGATCTTGGTGTCGTTGGGTTTGTATTCCTGAGACGCTCAGTTCGACTATAAGTTTGCTGAAATCGTAGTTGGGTGGTTTCCAAATTAATTTTTGAAGTTTCCAAACTTGATTTTGCATCGAGATTCGTGCCCGATTAAGATAATGTTTGACAACGTATCAATTATTATTATATATATACTTGTGATGAGTCAAAACGGGTTAATCAGAGCCATTAAAATCAAATTCAATTTGAGTTAATTTGATTTGATTTTGATTTGATTGGTGAGTTGTTTTAAGTCCAATGATATATCAATTTGATCAAAATCGAATTAGATTATATTAAATTGAGTCGATTAACATCGACGAATCATAAAGAGGGCTTGATTTGAGTTCGTTTGGAGTTGAATTAAAATTGGATTGAATTGATTTTGATTCAAGTTGAGTGATAGGTTCGAGTCGATGCTACGTCATTAGGTGTCCACCTAAGGGAAATCCTGCAGGTGCGACATCTACACTAGGCTATGAAGACCTAGGTGCTAGAATTGAATCCGGGGAAATTGACCTCAAATAATGAGGTCAACAAATGGACCCCCAATAGGCATGATAAACTTGCCAAAGTTTATCGTGCGTATTGGCGTTGACCGAAACGATCAACTAGATCTAGAGTTGAAGTTTAGCATCTGAGTATATGTGTTGAAGGGATTTTGAGAATTTATAGAAAATCTAGATAAAAGTTGATAGAGTTTTGAGTTGATTCAATGATTTTGAAGTTGATGTTGGCATTGATGGCTTTAGCAAATAATAACTAATGAAATTAGTATTATTTAATAAAGCCAAGATATTGAAAAGTTGAATGAGGTTTGGCACGAATAGGAATTTTGAATTTGATTTTGATATGATTGAAACATTTTTTATAAATAAAGACTAACTTCAAGAGTATCAATAGAATGAAGAGAAGATGCCGCTGGGGATGCTTATACTTCTCCTCGGGACGAAGATTAGGATGCCACTAGGGATGCTTACTCCTAACTCCAAAGATGTCAATAGGATGCCGTAGGAGGACTTATACCTAAAGACGGATTTAAGATTTAACATTTAATGAAGAGAAGATGCCACTAGGGATGCTTATACTTCTCCTCGGAATGAAGATTAGGATGCCACTAGGGATGCTTACTCCTAACTCCAAAGATGTCAATAGGATGCCGTAGGAGGACTTATACCTAAAGATGGATTTAAGATTTAACATTTTATGAAGAGAAGATGCCGCTAGGGATGCTTATACTTCTCCTCGGAATGAAGATTAGGATGCCACTAGGGATGCTTACTCCTAACTCCAAAGATGTCAATAGGATGCCGTAGGAGGACTTATACCTAAAGACGGATTTAAGATTTAACATTTAATGAAGAGAAGATGCCGCTAGAGATGCTTATACTTCTCCTCGGAATGAAGATTAGGATGCCACTAGGGATGCTTACTCCTAACTCCAAAGATGTCAATAGGATGCTGTAGGAGGACTTATACCTAAAGACGGATTTAAGATTTAACATTTAATGAAGAGAAGATGCCGCTAGGGATGCTTATACTTCTCCTCGGAATGAAGATTAGGATGCCACTAGGGATGCTTACTCCTAACTCCAAAGTTGTCAATAGGATGCCGTAGAAGGACTTATACCTAAAGATAGATTTAAGATTTAACATTTAATGAAGAGAAGATGCCGCTAGGGATGCTTATACTTCTCCTCGGAATGAAGATTAGGATGCCACTAGGGATGCTTACTCCTAACTCCAAAGATGTCAATAGGATGCCGTAGGAGGACTTATACCTAAAGACGGATTTAAGATTTAACATTTAATGAAGAGAAGATGCCGCTAGGGATGCTTATACTTCTCCTCGGAATGAAGATTAGGATGCCACTAGGGATGCTTACTCCTAACTTCAAAGATGTCAATAGGATGCCGTAGGAGGACTTATGCCTAGAGACAGATTTAAACAGGATGGCTTCAGTAAGAGCGGACTTAAGCCATAATTTAGAATTTAGATGCATAGTTGATTTCTTTAAAGCCATGGATCATTTCCCTTTCATCACAAATGACATTAACAAATTGCAAATATTCTATTAGAGATTATAACATTTGTATATGTCATTTTCTAAAAGGGAAAGAAAAATGTTTGGAAGAATAAAAAATTTTTAAATTCATTGAATTGAAAACTTTGTTCCTTTTTTTTATATAGATGATCCTTATAACATACAAATATTCCACTAGGGATTTTGTTTTTTATATTGGATCATCATATGTGAGGAAAACAAAAAGAGAGTAGTTTGATCAACTTTGATAAGTAAAGACTTATCAAAGCATCTCGACCACCAAAGGAGAAATGCAAGATTTTGATTAAAGATTGATTCTATGATTAATCTTGTTTCGATTAACTCGAAGAAAATAATATGAATTTTCTAGAGTCTTCGTTTATATGTTCTAAGAGAACTAAATGCAACATGATAAAAATTTCCTTAGAAAATTTTAACTTTTGCATGAGTTATTATAGAACAAGGAGAATATTTGAGCATCCTTTATAGTGAAAGCACTAAGGAATATCAAATTCTCATAATGATTGAAAAAAGTTTGATTTTCATCAAAAAGTAAAAGCTTTATTTTTCATTTCATAATTTTCTTATAGTATTTGACTGTGATCGTTTAGGTTTTAATCATCTTAACCCAATAAAAAAGACACGGGAAAAGATTCAAAAACTCAATGAAGAATAGGTTGACTCCCTCTAAATTAAATAGTTTGAATATGACCAGAACGATTTCAATCAAAAGTTAAAACTTAACAACTTCCTTAAAAAAAATTGTAGTTTCAAAATATTTTAAATTTCAATGCTATGAAAAGAAATGGGGATAGAGTTTTTTAGGCTCTAACAACCGAATCTAGTTTATGATAAAGATATACCGTGAATTGAATTTCATATCTTTTTGACGAAATTACCATAGACTTTATCAGGAATAGAATCCCTCCAATTCTAACATCCAAGATTAGTCAATTATGGACTTAGTCAAATTGTAGCTTGATTTTATTTTGAAGTTTGACAAAGATTCAAACAAAGGTATCATCGACATTACTAAGGATAGAACCCCTCATATTCTAACATCCTAGTTCAGTCAATAATAGATTTATATTTGTATGATATCTACTCAATAGTGAATGAGAACATTGGACAATTATCTCAGAACCAACTAAGGGATGTCCCTTAGTTTAGTTTCAAAAATTTGAATCCAAAGAAAGTGATTTTTATCTCTATAAATATCATTGTAGATCATCAAGCATCAGGACTCTATCTAGAATCTCATTCAAATTAGAAGATACTCAAAAGAGAGTTGAAGATATTTGGATAATGGTTTGTTTATGCATCTCAATTAGGTTAGATACATGAAACCCAATAATGCACAATCAGCACCATTATAATTCTAGTTAGATTGATCATCTATTTAATTTTTCTTGATAATGATTTGAAAATCTGAACTGACCTACTCAAGTTTGCTAAGTAGAGAGGTCTCGAGATTTAGATTTTGTTAACCCAGATCAAAGCTCCCTACAAGCAAAACTGGGATTTCCTTCTTTATATTTTCATTAAATTAAGAATTATATCAAAATAGAATCAAATTAGAGGTAGAAATTCAATATTTCCAAATCTTGTAGATGATATTTATATTTTACATCTAATAGAACATCAATGCTTGATGATGAACAAAAATTTTGAATTCTCAAAAATCAAGTGTTAAAAATACTAAAGGATAAATAGGTCCTTTGATATTTAAGATTTAGAAAGGGAAGCCACTTTTTTTTTTTTTTTTTTGCTACACATTTAATGAATGTGTCTCTTTTTTTCTTTTCTTTTCTTTTCCTTCTTCACTTTTTTTTTTTTTTTTAAAGAGGCTTCCGTTATTTAAATCTTGAAAAGATTATTTCAGTTGTAAAATCATCTTCCAAGTATAAGAGTTTAAAAAAAATAACACTCTTATACAAGGAAGATTGATTTACAAATTGGACCTGATCCTTATAGTATGAATAGACAACTTAGTTGAGATAATTATAATATAAGTTCATCAACTCATAAGATGCTTATGAGATGTATAATAACAAGGTGAACAAAACTTTCCTTTCCTCCAATTTTAATTTGACATAAATCTTAATTCAAAAGAAGATACATATTGATATCATAATGGGTGAACCCAAATATGATAATTTTTTATCACTATTGAAGAGGAAAAACTATTAAAGATGTTTTAAAATCACCTGACTCAGTATCAATTCAAGGTGTGTCAATTAATTTTAAGGAAAAGCCACATGACAAAGAAATGTTTATCATATCATGGGTTAGCCTTAATAAGGAACCTTGAATTATCCCAAGTCTTTGATTGAAAGAGAAATTTAAGATGATCAATCTTAACAAGAATTGCTCATGAGTTTTTTCAAATGGAGTAATGAAGCCAAGAGTAAACTTAGCTAATATTTGATTTAATAATATTACCATAAGAGAAAATTACATATGATGAACAAAAGCTTTTATATAACTTGTCTATTTATCTTCATTGTATGCCTTAAGATTCATTTTTTATCAGAGTTAAATCACATGGCAGAGGACAAATCGTCGTATCCATGTAGTACTCTTAAGGAATAGGATTTATAGGCATATTAAACTTTAACCTACAAGAAGGTTTAAAGGTGAGGGAATTTAGAAGGATTTTCAAACTTCAATATATCAACCAATATTTATACATTCCTAAGATTAGAAAAATCATAATATGGCTGAATAGAAAATTTGAAAATATATTTGAATTTAATTCAGCGATTGCTAGGAACTTAGCAAAATTAGCTAAACTTTTATGCTTTAAGGTTCCAAAAGGAAATAAGATTAAATATATCTTCATCTAAAGCGTTAATCCACTCAAGTGGAGGGAGGGAGGGAACACATTTTTCTTTTTAGCATTGATAACCATTGGTCTTATTCTTTAAGTGTTTAGAGGAGTCAACCACAATGAAGTTTTAATTATAATTTAAGAAAGATAGAAGTAAATTTTTTTTTTAAAAGAAATCAACCTACTATTTTTCCTAGCAAAATTATTTTTATAAGCTTGACTTGTATTTGAACTTTCAAACTTTTCTCAATGTAAATCGAAATTAATCTTGAAAATCTTGCATATATCAGATTCTGGATCCTGTCCTATGAAACATATCAAGCTACAAAGGACATGTAACTACAATATGTTATTAGGACAAGCAAAAAGTTTTGATTTGAAGGTTGAGCTTTTATTCCTTGTCTTACCACACATATTAAGCTATAAAAATATATAACTATAATATGTTGTTTTAGATAAGGAGAAAACATTGATTTAAAAGATCAAATTTTCTTGAGATTTATCTTACTACGTGTTGAGTTATAAAAATATATAACTGCAACATGATGGATAGGACAAAAAAGTTTAAAATTTTTTAAGACTTAAAATTTTTTAAGACTTAAAATTTTTTGGACCCAATCCAAATAATACATTAAGTTACTAAAAAAAGTAACTGTACATATTACTAAAGATTGGACAAATTAATTTTGGACCCGGTGCTAACTCAAACATCAAGTTATAAAAAAAATGTAACTACAACATTCGAATTAGCACGGGGATTTACTTTACAAAAAGGTCGTATAAAGGAGCTTCCCATTAGTTTTCTAACGGGGTCCAAAATAAGACCTTTAAAAATTTTTTTAGATATCGGCCAAATTATCCAAGAATGAAATGAATAAAAGAACCGGCGGAAGAAAAGTAGTTTCTACCTATGACGAGCATAAGTATACTACCGATTAAAGGGTATAAAACACTGCTAAAGATGGAGAGAGGATTGATCCCCAGCGGAGTCGCCAGAAAAACCTTGGTGGGAAAAAAATGTTGTGTCACCACGCAGATTTTGATTTCTCCTATTTTGTAATCGAATACTGCATTAAGAATAAAGTATAATCTCGAGAGACTGACACAATATTCTACAATGGATTCAATATCAAAATAGGGTTTTGAAAATTGATATTTCTATAATCAAACAGTTCAAAGAATAACATATCATCTTAAAAGATGAACATGAAATTGTATAGAATATGTTTAAAGATAGAAATACGGTTTTTTTTTTGAAAAAGTTTATTCATTCTTTTATTTAGATATGACAAGAAGAATATTATATCATCTTAAAAGACGAACATAATATTCTTCAAGATATCCAAAAGCGAGAATGAGTTTTATAAAATTCATTATTTCTAAAGTTGAATATAACAAGTATAATATTATATTATCTGAAAAGATAATAATAACATTCTACAAGTCTATTCAAAATTAAAAATAAAGTTTTAAAATTATCTACGTTCCCAAAGATTCTTCCCTTGTTTTATATGAATAAAACAAGGTTTATTTTAGTATGGGGTTCTCAAATCCCTATAGAAGCAAGCTCCTATAATTAATTACATCCTAGGGGGAATGCTCCTAAGAAAACTCTCGATTAAAGCAGTGATTTCATACTCTTTGACTACAAAGTAAAAGACAAGAAACAGAAGTAGAAATTTTCCAAGGTGAAAGCTCAATGTTGAACATTTCTTAACGAGTCAATGGAGGAAAAGTAGGAGGTGTCGGATTCTGAGAAGCTCAGAGACAACCTCAGTCTATCCTATATTGGGCTTTACATTTTAAGAGAAAATTTTATGTTTAAGTTGACATTTTATTAGAAAGTTGGGATTATATTCCCGGAGGGCGAGGACTTAAGATCTAAAAAGAATCTGCCTCAGAACCTAAATCTAATTTAGGTACTACAAAGTAGCGACCCGAATCTAACTAATGAAGTGCAAATCTGGACTTACCCCGGCCTGGATTGGGGAGCCAGCTAACCACCTAGGCGCTTTAAAACCATGTGTCCAGTCTCTTATGAAAGATGGGTAGGGATGTTGTTTAAGTTTTAAGGAATTGGGGCTGACATCTAAGACAATTCCTAATTAGCCCCTCAACTTATGTAGGGTGATAAATGTCTAGAAATGCAAATAATATTTTAGACTCTTTTTAGTTTGTATCTAATACAATGCATGCTAATTGACTCGAATACATAAAATGATAATGAAGCAGTTTAAAAATTTAGGCTTAGAAAATAGATTTTTCCCTAGAGATTGCATAACATCCCCTTGACAGAACTGTACCCTCATAGGTCAAGTGGTCTGCCAGAACCCGCAGGCGGGGAGGTGCCTAACAAGGAAGAGAAAGTATTAATATGCTTATGCTGACACTCGGCGGTCCCGAGCTTACTTCTTAGATCGTTAGAGTTACTATGTGAGCCTAAAAAAAAATTTATTTAAAATTACAAGTAGAAGAATTTTGAGCGTACCCTTACAAAAAAAATCTCTCCGATTCGAATCCAGGCTAAAACAAAACACGACATGCAAGATCCTAATAAAAATATACTGCACAAACAATGTAAACAATCAATTTTAATAATCTAAATATAATGTCCAATGTCCATATTACACCCAGAATTTGTAGAAAAGTAAAGTGGTCGGGCACCACTGACAGCAAACCCGGATTCTAATCCTAAGAATGCCGCAAGTGATTTTTGAAATGGGATATACTGTTCCTTAAATCTTCATTTCCTCATCATCTTTCTTCAATCTTCTTGTTCTGTCTTTTCTTCTTCTATGAACTTCTCAGGTCCGTTAAGTTCTAGATATCCAAATGAAAAGAAACTCATCCCTAAGAGGGGTATTTTCTTTTCTATTTGGATATTGAATCATCCTAATTTGGCTTTCCAAATAAAAGAGAATAATCCTTTAAGGTATATTCTCCTTTCTTTGGATTCCAAATTGGATATAATATCCCACTTTCAAAAAAATCACTTTTACATTTATTGACTCTTGATATATTATATTTACATTACATTTCATTTCACAGAAAGGGAAGAAAAATCTAGTCCACCTGCAAGGTTATCCTAAGCAATTTATAACCAAAATCATCCCACGCAGTTATATATATATGCAATTGAATTTAAATTATTAAGCCACACTTGGCCACACTCTTCTTCATTTGGGGGCTAAGCAGCTAAAGCACCTGTAGCATTTATTTATTAATAATTAATTAGCCCCCTTTTTCTTTCCTGCATGAGTGTGGCCACCTGCAGAAAATCATGTTAACAATCCAGATCGCTCCTAGCCTATGGGTAATCTAATCGTCAATCAAACTAACACAGAGTGCAGTAAAAATAAATAAACAAACACACCAACATTTTACAACCAGCATGCAATAAAACTTGAGAAAAAGCCCATCATAGTGCAGTAAGGAAATAAACACCGGCCTAACCTAAAATTAGAGTCGGTTGTCCTAGCAAACAAATCTAAGTGTGTGCAATAGGTTATGTGATTTTGAAATGTCCTAAGTCAATTATTGGCTAAAAGTTTTTTTAATTGATTGAATTTTAATTTAAAGATGTTTACTAATTCTAAAGTGAGATGTCACTAAATTTTCAATGTTATAAGTTTCTATCTTAAAGTGTGCATGCTTCCTAAGTCTAGATTTTCTAAGACCCGGTCCTTAATTTTTGTCCTTAAGTGTCACTACTGTTGTATGGGATAAAAATTTGTTATTACTAACCCTTAAGACTTTATGCGTGTGTAAAAGGGGTTTAGGGATCTAAAATAAAGCAAAAAAGTAAACCTAATTAAATTGAAGTTACTACAGAGACCTAAAGGAATGGTTCATGCACACCACATCAAGGGGTCCCTAAAGGTTTTCTAAGTTTAGAAATACTCACAGTCACCGGGGGCTACAACCCAGTGGTTCCGCCCGTAGCACCTCTACCCGGTTGGATAGAGGCGACTGACGCCTTTAGCTCCTTTTACTTTTGTTCCCTCGACCCGTACCATTCCTCGCAGTTCATGCAAATAAACAGGAAAAATAGGGAATTAGAAAGCACATTTAATAATTAATAATAAAATAATTAAAATTTACTGAAAATAAAGACGTACCTTTCTTCGGGCTTGAACACCAGTTCTATTGATTCTACTTTTGAAATCCTTTTACTTTCGACAATTTACTTTATATTTTTCTAACATTCACTTCCACTCTCCCTAACTTACACAATTTCATAAAACAAAAATTTTACCTCTTACACTTACACATTTCACCATTTCCAAAAAAATAAATCATACTCTACGCTCTTCCTTTTCAAAACATTATTATACACTTCAATATATAAAATATCTTTCAACACACAAATTTTACTTTTCAAAACATAAACCTTTCATCTTTCCAAATCACACAAATTCCACTTTTACCTTTTCAAAACTCATACACTTCCTTTTTCAAGATATACATTTTTTTTTTTTGCTTTTCCAATATCACACACTTTATTCATTTTTCAACACACACACACACTTTTCCTTTCAAATCATTACAATATTCTCTTTCAAATCATACACAAATTCAACTAAATCTCTACCTTTATATATAAGTTTGCCACATCACCCTTTCCAAAACACACAAATTCCACTTCACCACCTTCCAAAAATACACAAGTTCCACTACATCTCCACCTTTACACATTTTGTTTTCAATACATATACACTTAACTTCTTAACAAATAAAAAATAATATCAAACAATTTATCTTAAAAAAAAAAAAGCACAATTCTCTTTTTAAAGCATTTCACCTTTAAATATATACACTTTCCAAACACATTTTCTTTCCAACGCCTAAGTTTTCCAAAACCCTCTGCTTTTACCTTTCTTATACAAAACATTTTTAATACAAATACACTTATCAAAACACTTTACCTATCTAAAACCACACTTTTTCTCCATTCAAAGATCATACATTTATAATTTGAATCACAAAGCACAATTATGCTCTCCAACAATTTCATCTTTATTGAATCAAGATAAGAAACCACTCTTGATGCAAATGCAAAGAAAGAAACACTAGGCTTCAAATTGAATCGAACATGCAACTACAAGCTCCCAACTTACTCATTGATTACGAATCAATAATTATACCAAATGAAATTTGAGATAAGAAAGGAAAACAATAACAACTCAATTTCTTTCCAACAAGTCAAGAAGCCTTTCGATATAAATCATACAATCTTTCATTGAATCCATATATGCTAAAGAAAGAAACATAAAACAAACAATAGATCAAACAAAACTACAATTGATTCTTTAATTTCAAAAAAGAAGAAGAAGAAATATGCTGCTGATTTTAGAGTTTCTTTATAGTTAATTACTGAGTTTTTTTTTTTTTAGATTAATGTAATAATCTAAATAACCCATGAAAACATCAAGATAGAAAAGAAAACCATGATTTCAAGAAATTCTTTTGATATATTTCTCATCCTTGTACAAAAAGAAACAATTAAAAGAACTTTCATACAATCCAAATTTCAAAGTTGCAACAAGAAGACATCAAACAAGAATGAGAGAAGAAGAAGATGGAAAGGATGTAGAAGAAATTACCCAAGATTAGGATGTCTTTTATGCATCGGCTAAGGTAGAAGAGGCGACGACGTGCGACTACTGCTGCTCGTCGAGAGGAGGTAGTGGCTTCGGCTTAGGTTCATCACGAGGGAGTAGGGAGGCTTGGACATGTCATGTATGAGAGGAAGGAGGCTTGGACATGTCATGTATGAGAGGAGGGAGGCTTGGACGTTTTTTTGGGTTGAGGAAGAGTGAGAGTGGGTCGTTATGGGTTGAGGGAGAAGGAGAGTGGGTGGTTATGGGTTGTTGCTGAACCCTTTGACCGTGGACCGTTCAGTTGACATTTGAAGGCCTTAATGATTTCGGAATTTGGTGATCTTGGGCTCATTGGATTTGTCTCGTCGAGCCGTTCGATTCGAGTATAAGCTCGTCAAAATCAGAGACCGTTTAGTCACTCAAATTGCGGTTTGAACCTTCCAACAGCAATTTGAGCCCTTGATTTGGACTCATTTGGGCTCGGATTGGGTTGATCTTGGTGTCGTTGGGTTTGTATTCCTGAGACGCTCAGTTCGACTATAAGTTTGCTGAAATCGGAGTTGGGTGGTTTCCAAATTAATTTTTGAAGTTTCCAAACTTGATTTTGCATCGAGATTCGTGCCCGATTAAGATAATGTTTGACAACGTATCAATTATTATTATATATATACTTGTGATGAGTCAAAACGGGTTAATCAGAGCCATTGAAATCAAATTCAATTTGAGTTAATTTGATTTGATTTTGATTTGATTGGTGAGTTGTTTTAAGTCCAATGATATATCAATTTGATCAAAATCGAATTAGATTATATTAAATTGAGTCGATTAACATTGACGAATCATAAAGAGGGCTTGATTTGAGTTCGTTTGGAGTTGAATTAAAATTGGATTGAATTGATTTTGATTCAAGTTGAGTGATAGGTTCGAGTCGAAGCTACGTCATTAGGTGTCCACCTAAGGGAAATCCTGCAGGTGCGACATCTACACTAGGCTATGAAGACCTAGGTGCTAGAATTGAATTCGGGGAAATTGACCTCAAATAATGAGGTCAACAGTCTCCTCAACTAGCAAAGTCCTTTTGTTTAAAACATTATAGGATTTTCCAACACTTGATTATCCCAAAAAAACTCCCTCATCAGATTTGGGATCAAATTTTTATAAAAGAGTTTTATCCATTATTATGAATAAACACCTTACATCTAAAGACATGTGATGTGAGAGGTTGGGTGTTCTTCTCTTAAGAAGTTTATTGGATGTTTTATTCAACTTAGATCTAATATTCATCCTTTCAAAACTTAATAAGTGGTACTAACCGTTTCAGCTCAAAAATATTTTGGTAGTGAATATTCAGCCAATATGGCTCTAACAGCTTCTATCAAACTTTTATTCTTCCTTTTAACAACCCCATTTTAATGAGGGGTCTTAGGAGTTGAAAAGTTGAGATTTACTCCTTGCTCCATATAGAAAACTTCAAAAAATTTATTTTTAAATTCTCCTCCATGAACACTTTGAATTGAAAAAATATCAAAACCTAGCTTCCTCTGAATCAAAGTAGAAAATTTTCTAAATTCATCAAATGATTCACTCTTATGTGATAAGAATCTAATCCAAGTGAATTTTGAATTATCATCAATAATTACATACCCAAAAACTTTCCCTCCTAGACTTATAGGGCTAACCTATCCAAAAAGATCCATATGAATAACTTTTAATGGTTTGCTACTTCTAAGATCCTTAATTGA
This sequence comes from Dendrobium huoshanense, assembly GCA_016618105.1. Lineage (NCBI taxonomy): Eukaryota > Viridiplantae > Streptophyta > Magnoliopsida > Asparagales > Orchidaceae > Dendrobium > Dendrobium huoshanense. The sequence continues at coordinate 72,400,329 of CM028343.1, read as the reverse complement.
ATGAACGGAGGACTTGACATTTTTTCCTAATTTACATGCATCACATAGGTTATCTTTAGTGAAGTTTAATTTGGGTATCCCTCTAACCAATTCTTTATGGGTAATCTTCATAAGATTTTTCATGCTTGTAAAATAAAGTCTTTCATGCCATAACTAAGATTAATTAGTGATGGTTTAGAGATAAAAAATATTAGAATATTTAACATAATTTAAATCAAGCATGTATCATTATTTACCCTATTTTCATGCAACATGTTAATTCTATTTTGTCTTATAATGTAGCTTTTAGGTAAAAATTTAATGTTAAAACCCTATCATAAAGCTGACTAATACTTAAAAAGTTATATTTTAAGCCTTCAACCAATAAAACATTTTCAATAAAGAAATTCTTCTTTTTGCTAATAATATCTATACCTATCACTATCCTAATGGTATTATCTCCCAGTATCACTTTGCCTCCAACCCTGGCCTTCAGGGATATGAAATGAGTTATATCTTTATTCATATATTTCGAAAATCCAGTGTCCAGGTACCAAATGCTCTCAAGAAGGCTTGTATGAGATCGTGTCCACAAAATTATCAAATGTTAGACTTGGGAACCCAAATAAATTTGGGTTCACTTCGTGATAATGATAATCTAGATGAATGTTTAATATGTTGTGATTTATGCACCTTAGGTCTCCACACTAAATGTGTTCTACTATGAATAATATAAGTATAGGAAATATGCCCCATCATTCCACATGAAAATCATTAAATTGCCTAGTCATTTGTGCAATATCTTTTTCATCCTTAGGCATTAATTGATCACTTTTTGAATCATCTACTTTTAAAGCAATATTCTTCTCTTTTTTCTTGTCACTTGCATCAATCTGCCTTTGATTCACTCCTTGCTCATAATCAATCAGTGAACCAAGCAAATTGTCAATAGAATATACATTCAGATCTTTTGACACAGTAATGGCAGTTATCTTTGCATCATAAGTAGTAGGTAAATAATGTATGATTTTATTAACATTTTCTAAATTAGTTAGTTATATACATAAAGCATGCAATGAGGTAAGGATCTGAGTAAAATGTGTATACATATCAGAAATTGACTCATTCAGTTTCATACAAAATAGTTCATAGTCATATAATAAAATGTTCAACCTAAATTATTTAACCTCATCTATCTCTTCATAAATTATGTAAAGTCTATCCCATATTTTTTTTCTAATTTTATAAGTAGAAATATGCATATAATCTTTTGATTTTAATGCACACAAAAAACTATTTAAACATTTTGCATTTAGTTGAGCTAAGTATTTTTCTTTTAATATCAAATCAGAGAATGGCGTTTCAACTCTAATTCCATCAACAAGTATAGTGGGTCTAGTGTAACATTCCTATATGAATATCTATATGCGATAGTCAAGTGATTACAGAAATGTATGTTGCGGATCTGTCTTCATGGATTATGATTTTGATGATAGCAAATATTCTTATTGCAAACATTCTTATTTCTTTATGACTACCTTAGCTACTGACATTATAGGTCCACACAATCAGATTGCAATTTGGAACCAGCTCAAGATTGGGTAGACTAGGCCTGAGTTCGTTTGTACCCTTTTTCCTTTCTTGATTCTATTGTATTTGGTGTGGCTTCTGATGCTTTGTAACTTGAAAGATTTTCTGACTGTTCCCTAGAGTTTTTTTATTTTTGGTAACATCGTCCGGGATGATATTTATATTGGCATGGACGATCGATTCAAAAACAGAAACCCTAATTAGAGCATCCTTGTCATTAAGGCAGCCATCATTAAGTAGGTTGGCCTGGCCGATACTTATATTGGCCAGGACAATAAGCTCAATTAAGAAAGAATCAACAGCCATAATCAGTTTAGGTATTCTTTATTTTAGGAAATTGGCCAGGATGATATACACATCATCTAAGACGATATAACTCAATTATTCCTAAATTAATCTGGTATATTTGGAAAGCATTAAAGGTTGATTGATATGATCACATCGGCTGGGCCGATTGCAGGATCGGCCAGGACGATATCCTGAATGATTTACATCGGCCAGCATTTATTTTGGGCGATGATCAGGATGATTGAAATAAGTTTTAAACTAATCATCCAGGACGATATCTTATCGGATTGGATGATGTAATCAATTTTCTTCTAATCATCCCAAATCGTCCCGGGCTGATTGAGCATAATTTATACTAATCGGCTAGGATGATATGCCTATCATCCTAGAAGATAATGTCGGCAACTTGCATTAATGAGCTCATTTTGAGATCTTCTATTTAAGCTTTTGCATTACACTTTTTGTAAGAGTCCTTGACAGCCATTGTAGCTTCATTCTTGAAGGAAAACTTTAAGAGAGAGCTTGAAAGGGAGTGAGGAAAGGGTAGAGTTTTGAGAGGGAGAAGATCCTGTGAGGAGGGAGTCAAGGGAGTGAGGAGGGGGTTCCACACGGTTGCTCCGGCAAGATCGCACCTGAATACCGTTGGATTCAAGGCTTGTCTTGAGGGAAGTTCACCAAAGAAGAAGATCTCCTTGTGTCAAAGGACCTAGCGACTCTGCCGCACCGGGGAAGGTGAAAGAGATTTTGTAAGGGCTTATCCGCCTAGCTGTGGGGGCTAAAGGAGAGACACTTAGTTAGTGCAATACTTGGAGGGTGCCTCCAAGGAGTGGATGTAGGTTAAGGTTTGACCGAACCACTATAAATATGGTGTGTTCTTTCCTTTATTACTTCCATTTTTTTCCGCATTGTGTTTTTCATTGTGGTGAATCTTGGTTTTGGTTTTAAGTTTGAGTTTTATCTTAAATACTGATTCACCTCTCTCTCTCTCTCTCTTAATTAGCCTTGGTCCGGTTTATAAAGCTTAACATCCCTAACGAACTTTCAAGTTGTATCATAGCGAGATTCATAAAAAAAAGTTTTTGAAAACTTTTGAATTTTGATACATGGCTAATTTTTCTAATCGTAATATTGCGGAAGGTTATTCAATCACCAGACCACCTTTGTTTGAAAATATTACATTTGATTTTTGGAAATTTTGCATGTGTACTTTCTTGCAATCGATTGATTTTCGTATGTGGCATATAATTTTAACTGGTTATTCATTACCGTCATGGGTTTTAGATGGAGTTAAAACTAATTTTCCTTTTAATTAATGGAATAGGGAAGAACAAATCAATGCTCAATTGAATGCAAAATTTTTAAATTGCTTTTTCTGTACTTTAAATTCTGAAGATTTTATGTTAGTATCCACATGCACTACTGGTAAGGAAATTTGGGATAAACTTCACACCATATACGAAGGCACTAGTGAAATAAAAAAATCCATATTAAATATGTTAATGCATGATTATGAAATATTTTTCATGAAACCATATGAAATGATCTTAGACATGTATACTAGGTTTATTCAAATTGTTACATCAATGCATGCTTTAGGTAAAGAATTTTCAAATTTTGATAAAGTTAATAAAATTCTTCAATGTCTACTTGACAAGTTTGATGCTAAAGTTATTGTGATTTGTGAATCAAAGATTTTGAATGAGTATTCTATTGATAATTTGATTGGCTCACTCATTTCTACGAGTAGTGTTTGGGTCAAAGACTTTTGGATGTAGGAGAAACAATAATACTAAAAGCTAAAGACATGGAGAAAAGTGACTTAATAAATAATGAAAGTGATGAGTTATCAAGCCCACTAAAGCACAAGCATAAGCATCAACAAAAGTGGAATAAAGGTAAAAATGGTAAAAATGTCAAAATTTCTTCTGATGTTATTTGCTTTGGATGTAAGAAGCTTGGACATATAAAAAATCAGTGCCCTAATTTGAGTACTCTTCCTGCAAAAGAAAAGGGTAAAATAAAGAAAATTATAAAGTGGTCAAATAATTAAAAGCAAAAAATTTCTTGGGCGGACCTGGTTTCTGTAGCATCGGACCAGGAGCAAGATGATGTTTAAACCTTTGTTTGTATTTTTTATGTTTTGCATGTTTTGTTTTGTTCTTTTAGTTTTGTGATTTTATGTTTTTTATTTATCTTTTCTATCTTTTCATTTTTCGATTTCTCTCTGATCAACACACACGATCACTTTTCTAAAAATAAAAAATCTACCTCTTGTATTTTTCTTGAATTCCTATGAAAGTTATGGTTGATTTCTCTAAAAACGGTTAGAGGAAGGAAACTCATGATTTTGTTTCTCTTTCTCTCTTCTTAAAGAGGTTATTTTACTTTTGATTCAAAATCTTTTTCATATTTTTAATTGGATTTTGAAACTGATCTTTTTCATCTCCCTATATTTTTTTTATCGAATAGGAATCTTTTGCAAGATTATTGAATCCACCTCAAAATTTTCTTAGTCAAGTAGTTCGTTCTGTCAATAATATGGGTTTATTTTAGATTTGAAAATATAATAAAGAAAGTATATTTTTGATTGAAAATAAAAAAAAAGTGGCCAATGATGCCAAACCAAAAGATATGCATTGACGCCAAATTGAAAAAAAAAAATACACAAAGTGTGTTAAAATTTAAAAGATGATCAAAGAGCCATTCAAGTAATAAAGGGCATAAAATGAGCACACTCACAAAAAAAATATGCTGGTTTTTTCTTATACTACTAAAAGCCTAAGAAAATCCTTGATATGTTCGAAACATATGCTTGAAAATCATGGTTCCCAACTCAGTAATATGTGCATTGATCTTCTATTAGATATGTTTTATGGAAGGAGTTTTGGAAAAAATAGTGTTTCTTTTTCTAATTTATTCCTTGATTTAGATATTGGATTAAAACGTTTTTGAGCCTTATAAAGAAGTTGTTCTTGGATTAAAAATTTATGAATTTCTTACTTTTTCTAGATTATGCGTTGTCAATCCATTCCTTACTAAGTTTTAGAATAAAATCAAGAGGAAACTTTCTCATTTTGAAAATATTTGTTTTGTTCACTAGATCAGGGATCATTTTTGGTGTTTATTGTTCTGATTGTTTGTGCCCCTCCTCTTTTTTATAATGTCATAGCAGGAGAACGTACTGTTGATTTTCTGTCCTCCTTTTTTTCTTCCAAAAAAAAAATTAAAAACAAAAAAAAATTCTTTTATTTCCCCTATTTTTAAAAGTTTTATTCTAGTGTGGGGGAGATTAGGAGAAAATGTTTCTCTTTTGTAAATTCAAATCGTAATGTTTGTCATCATCAAAAGGGGGAAATTATTGCGGATCTATTTTCATGGATTATGATTTTGATGATAACAAACACTCTTATTGCAAATACTCTTATTTCTCTATGACTGCCTTAGCTACTAACATTTCAGGTCCACACAAGCAGACTACAATTTGGAACCAGCTCAAGATTGGGTAGGCTAAGTCTAAGTCAGTTTGTACCCTTTTTCCTTTCTTGAGTCTATTATATTTTGTGTGGCTCCTGATGCTTTGTAACTTTGAAGATTTTCTGACTGTTCCGTAGAGTTTTCTATTTTTGGTAACATCGTTCGGGATAATATTTATATCAGCCTGGACGATCGGTTCAAAAATAGAAACACTAATTAGGGCATCCTCCTCATTAAGGCAACCGTCATTAAGCGGATCGGCCTGGACGATACTTGTATCAGCCAGGACGATAAACTCAATTAAGAAAGAATCAACTGCCATGATCAGTTTACGTATTCTTTATTTTAGGAAATCGGTCAAGATGATATACACATCGTCCATAACTATCTAACTTAATTATGCCTAAATTAATCTAGTATCTTCGGAAAGCATTAAAGGCTGATTGATACGATCACATCGGCCGGGCTGATCGCAGGATCGGTAGGGATAATATCCTGGATGATTTACATCAGCCAGCATCTATTCCAGGTGATGATCAGGACGATTGAAATCAGTTTTAAACTAATCAGTCAGGGCGATATCTTATCGGCCTGGATAATGTAACCAATTTTCTTTTGATCGTCCCAAATCATCCCGGGCTGATATAGCTTAATTTATACTAATCGGCCAGGATGATAGGCATATCATCCTTGATGATAATGTTGACAACTTGCATTAATGAGCTTGTTTTGAGATCTTCTATTTAAGCTTTTGCATGACACTTTTTGTAAGAGTCCTTAGCAGCCATTGTAGCTTCGATCCTGAGGGGGGGGGAACCTTGAAGAGAGAGCTTGAAAGGGAGTGAGGAAAGGGTGGAGTTTGAAAGGGAGAAGATCCCGTGATGGGGGACTCAAGGGAGTGTGGAGGGGATTCCACGCGGTTGCTCCAGCAAGCTCGCACTTGAATACCGTCAGATTCAAGGCTTATCTTGAGGGAGTTCACCAAAGAAGAAGATCTCCTTGGTGTCAAAGGACCCGGCGACTCCACCGCACTAGGGAAGGTGGAAGGGGTTTTTTAAGGGCTTCCTCACCTCGCTGTGGGGGCTAAAGGAGAGACACTTAGTTAGTGCAATACTTGGATGGTGCCTCCAAGGAGTGGACGTAGGTCAAGGTTTGACCGAACCACTATAAATCAGGTGTGTTCTTTCCTTTATTACTTCCGCATTTATTTTTCTGCATTGTGTTTTTCATTGTGGTGAATCTTGGTTTTGGTTTTAATTTTGAATTTTGTCTTAAATACCGATTCACTCTCTCTCTCTTAATTATCCTTGGGCCGGTTCATTGGGCTTAACATCCCTAACGAACTTTCAAAGTAGACATACAAGTTTTTCAAAAATTAACATGGATGTTATCGAATAAAGGTGGTCTAATGATAGAGTATCCTTTAAGAGTATTCCAATTTCAAATAGTGGCTATAATCATTTTCAAAATATAGTTTAAACCTAATTTTTGAAATAGGCTATGATACCACTAGAAAGTTCATGTAGGTTGTTAGACCTTATTAAACTATCCCAAGGCTAACCAAGAGGGTGGTGAATTGGTTATTTAAAAAAAAAATTTGATTTTCAAAAAGCCATTTCTAGAAAATTAAAAGTAAATATCTTTTAATATGCAGTTGTTTAGATATGAGTACCTCAAAAGATTTTTCAGCCACAAAACTTTAAAGTGTAGAAAAAAATAAATATATAGAAAAATTGAAGTGAATAGAAGAACACCAAATTTATAGTGGTTCGGTCCAAACTATACCTCTTCCCACTCCCTAGAGACTCTTTATTCAAGTATTGCACTAAATCAAAGTGACCCTCCTTTTGTCCCCACAGTAAGGCAGAGAAGCCTTTACAAACCCTCTTCCACCAACATAGTGTGGCAGAGAATTAACGCCTTTTACACACTCTAACTGATGGCAGTGTAATGTCACATCCTTTTTCATCATCCTTATGAAGGTAGAGAATAATCACATCCTTTTTAATCCTCCTGGTGAAGGTGGAGAATCTCGACACAATGTTGAAAATCTTCTCTCAAAAGTTTCCATAAGAGATGGGAGAAATAAGAAAAATACAAAGAGATCCTCATTTTGGGCAATCTTGTGAATCCTTCATAACTCCCCCTCACTAGATCTCTCACAATTCACTCTCACAATCTCTCTCAAACACTTACACTCAATGGCCACTCTCAAGGGAAATTAGTAGCAAAGGTCTTGAGTGTCAATTTTTAGGACTTATTATATATAAAACACTAGAAAACCCATCAAAAAAATTAAAATTTATAAGTGAACTAACTTAATATATTATAGTATGATCGTGGATCATCTATACAAATAATTCAAAAAATCTTGGTATGATCATGTACGAACCAAATTTTGTACACTATTAGTCATCTGTATGAACTAACATTATACAGTACAAATAATTCAAAAAACACAAGCCATTATTTGATTAACTATCTTTTGGAGGAAAAAATATGATAAATTATACAATATGAATAGTTTTAAAACTTTAAGCTCTGACTCTCTCCCCTTTGTATGTGCACGGTTACCCAATTATAATCACACTCTCTCAAACTCAAAAAAAAAATGAAAATAAAGATTTATAGATTTTATTACATGACATCCTAATCTACTCTGTCTTTAAGTCTTCAACAGTCTGGTGTCTAATTTCTCTTAAATATTAGTACATACAAATAACAAATAGAAAATGTCCAGTACATGCTTGGAGAAATAATAAAGTTAAAAAAATTATAATATTATACTATCATAAAAAATCACAATCTCAATATGGATTCTTGAGTTGCAACAAGAAGAGGGGGTTCTTGTATGTGAGGGAAAGAAGTAGTATGAGGGGATAAAACGGTTGCTCCAAGCAAGTGTCTTATTTTTCCTCCAAGTGTCTATCTGTTTTCTTGGGTTTCTCTGGGTAGAAAGTATTTAGCTCAAGGACTCATTTCTTTTCCATCACTAGAAAGTTGAAAAATTTGTCCAAGATTCTCTTCCTTCTCCAATAAGGAGGAAAAGATTAAAGGACTATTATCATCTCCCAGAGGATGATAAAGCTTCCAGCTGTCCACCGCACTAGGTTTGGTGGAAGTTATTTGTGTAGGGCTTTCTCTGCCTTGTTGTTGGGGCAAAAGGAGAGACACTATAGTGATAAAGAAATACTCGGAGAGGAGGACTCTTGGTAGTATATATAGGTCATTGTTTGAGAAATCCACTATAAATCTTTGGTGTGTTTGTTCTGATTTTTATTCTCACATTTTTATTTTCTTGCATTTTATTTCTGTCATAACCACTTGGAGAATATCAAACTCAATGCTTCATTCTACTGGTTAGAATATCATCATTATTTTTTAGATGTTTTGGTAAACTCAATGCATCAAGTGAAAATTTTGATTTGTTTTTTAAATATTGAAAAATCTAAAAAATTGTATTTGATTTTAAATTAAACAATTAGTATTTAAAATCACTAATTCTCCCCAATCTTGATGTGCCTAGGGACATCAATGTCTCCTTCCATAAGAATTTCATATCAGAGCACTGCTCACAAACATAGTTAGATATATACCCCCACAAACTAATGGACCTTGCATCCTTTAATAACTAGTCCCAAAATGACTCTTCTTTCCACTATCTCCACTCCTCGATGGCTCTCCTCCAAACCTTTTCCTATTCATATCTCAATATTGTTTGGTTTCCATCTAGTCATTCTCTATCATTCTAGCTCTCTTAATGAGCCTTAATAACATCTCTAATTCAAAATGGAACTAAAGGATGCTTCACAATTTCTCATAACCCTCTAAAAAATGAAAATAAATTTCCACAAAGGTGCTAATGAGTTGCATGCACATCTAATTAGGACAATAAATTCTACTCCATATTATTTTACTGACTTCCTTCCATGCACTAACCTTAAAAAGGACTCTTCCATTAGCTTCCTAATAGATGTCAGCATAAACCAACCTCAACATTACACTGTACATATCACATGGGCTACCAAACTAGCAAATTGCATCATTGAATTAGACATTAGAGCTCCTACCATACTTTATATAAGCCATAATCAGATCATAACTTTATCCATAAACTACCTCCTAATCTCGGGGATTCATGATTACCTAATGCATAAGGGTAATGGACATAAAATATCAACTTTAAACTACCCTAAATTACCACCTCCAACTAGATGATCATTTATATAGATCTGATTACAATCCAATTCTCCCAAACCATGGCTCTAATACCACCTATCGTGTCTCAAGATCTATTTGAAAGAATTATTTTTATTTCTGTAATATTATCAACATAGAACCCTATAAAAGCAACATATAATAGTAAATATAGACATTCTCATTTCATTCATTCATATCATCAAAAGAATAATGTATAGAAATGTAGATATAATTCTTTTCTTATATAACCTTCAAGAAAAAATGATTGGATAACCAAAAGAATAAACTTCTATGGGAACATACCTATAACCTATATTATAACCCATATCAATTAATATTACTTAGTTAGGTCTTTACCTTTCCTAAAATGATGTGTTGGTAACATGGACAAGTAACACCTACTTAATAAGCAACACAAAACTTGTTAAAAAAATTATCATCATATTAAAATCTCAGTAAAAGTCAAAATCTCATTTAAATCTAATAGAGAAAGATCATTTATAATATTTTCTAACCAAGTCTTTTTAGGTCTGCCACTACCTTTCTTAACATAAGTCAAATCTAATACCTCCACTTTCCTAACTGAGTCATTGGAAGGCTGTCGTTTGATGTGACCAAACCATGTAAGGCGACTCACTCTAATCTTATCTTCTATTGGATCTACTCCAACCTTTTCACGTATATACTCATTTTTTATCCTATCTCTAAGGGTAAAGCCACTCATCCACCTGAGCATCCTCATCTCTGCCATACTTAACTTAGTATTATACTTCTCTTTTAATGGCCAACATTCGACACCATAAAGCATTGCAGGCCTCACCACCATCTTATAGAATTTTTCCTTAATTTTGAGGTGTACTTTTATATCACACAATAAGTCCGATGCATTCCTCCACTTCAAACATCCAACTTGAATTTTGTTGATAATATCCCAATCTATTACACCATTGCTCTAAATAAGAGATCCAAGATATCTAAAATGTGTACTCTTATTAATGACTTGATCACCCAAAGTCACAATTCCCTCACTAGATCTATTACTACTAAAATTACACTCCATATATTCCATTTTAGATCTACTCAAGCAAAAACCTTTAGACTCTAAGTTTGACCTCCATAATTCAAGTTTACCATTAATTCCCTCTCTAGTCTTATAAATAAGAAGAATATCATCAGCAAAAAGCATACACCTAGGTACATCCTCTTGCAAATGTCTAGTGAGAACACCCATGACTAAAGCAAAGAGATATGAGATTAAGGCTGATCCTTGATGTAACCCAACCAAAATAGGGAAATACTTAATCAAACCACCATGTGTTTGAACACAAGTAATAGCTCATGCATACATATCTTTAATGATTTGAATATAAGCATTATTAACTCATTTCTTTTCAAGAACTCTCCATAGAACTTCTCTTGGAACTTTATCATATGCTTTATTTTCAAAATCAATAAATGTCATATGTAGATCCTCTTTATTTTCTCCATATTGCTCCATCAAAATTCTAAATAAATGTATGGCTTCTATAGTTGACCTACCAGGCATGCATCCAAATTGATTTTGATAAACATTAGTATCACGCAACAACTTAAGCTCCATAACTCGTTCCCATAGTTTTAAAGTATGACACATTAAATTAATTCCACTATAATTAGCACAATCTTGTGCATAACCTTTATTCTTAAAAATAGGAATTAACACCCTCATTCTCCACTCATCTGGCATCTTTTTAGTCTTTAAAACAAAATTGAAAAGTTTAGTAAGCCAATAAATTCCTTCATCTCCTAAGCATTTTCCCACCTCTATTTGAATATCATCAGACCCAACAGCTTTTCGACACTTCATTTTTTTAAAGCCTCTCTAACTTTCGTTTTATTAATAGGCTAATAAAAATAAAAATCTTTATTTTCATTTAGGGAGCTAAGATCACTACAGGCAATCATATTTTCACATTCTTTATTAAAAAGTTTAGCAAAATATCTCATCCACCTTTGTTGAATATTATTTTCTAAGAAAAAAACATTTGATCTTCATCCTTAATACACTTCACTTGAACTAAATCCTTACTACTCCTATCTCTTTCTTTGACTAACTTATTCATATCTTTCTCCCTCCTTAGTATCTAATCTATTATATAAATCATTAAAAGCTATGGTCTTTGCATCACATATTTCTTTCTTAGATTCCTTACGTGCCTCTTTATATCTATCCAATTATCAGAGTATTTATAATTAAATCATTTTTTATAATAAATCTTCTTATTTTTAATCTTATATTGTACAATTGGATTCCACCACTAACTATTTTTACTATTAGTAGTTTTTCCCTTTAAAACTCCAAGAACATCTTTTGCATTATTTTTAATATCACTAGCCATTTTTTTCCACATAGCATTAGCATCCTCATGCACAGACAAAATCTTAATATCTAAATTCTCAAAAATATTTTTGTTAATATTCTTTAAATTCCCCCATCTAATCCTAGAATATCATTTTACTTTATTTTTTATTTTTCCCCCTTTATCTTAAAGTCCAAAACTAACAACCGATGTTGGGTACATAAAATTTCAGTTGAAAAAACTTTACAATCTTTGCAATCTAAACAATCAAATTTTCTTATAAGAAAATAGTCAATTGCAGTTATATTATATCCATTTTTATCAGTGATTAGATGCTCATTCATTTTCTTAAATAAGGTATTAGCAATTAAAAATCTTAAGGTAAACAAAAATCTAATATGGTCTTGCCACCTTCATTAGTTGTTCCAAACTCATGGCCATCATGAATGCTTTTAAAATCATCTACCTTTCTACTAACATGTCCATTTAAATCTTCTCCAATAAAAACTCTTTCTTCGAGAGGTATATTTTGTATTAATTCTTCTAAGTCATTCAAAAATTTTAATTTTGAACTCATATCCAATCCTACTTGAGGAGCATAAGCACTTATAATACTAACAATCTTAGCATTAATAATAATCTTTAAACCTATAATTTTATCTTCAATTATTTTAATTTTTATAACATCATCCTTCAAACTCTTATCTATAATCACACCTACACCATTTCTAGTATGACTCCTACCTGAATACCAATGTTTAAAACCTAAACTATCAATCTCCTTAGGATTCTCTCCATCCCATTTAGTTTCATGAATGCACAGAATATTTAACTTCCTATGAATCATAATATCTATTAATTCCATTAATTTTCCTATAAGGGAACCTATATTCCAAGTTCCTATCATAAATTTAGTTTCATGGACTAGCTTCTTTACCCATATCCATCCTCGATGTGAGAACCCTTTCCTATTTAACACTATACTCAGGCATCAGTGCAGCATCCCTTGAATACTTGTTACTGTAATCAGGCCATACAGCGCGTTACTTCTAGGGGACGCCCTTGAATTAACACAATTTCTTAAAGGATTCATGTCATTATTATTCGACAAGTTTTATCCTGGCTGTCAACTACCTAATGCAACCATCCACTTTTCTCATCTAGGACTTGGGACCTGGTAATGGCAGTGTTAAATTAACATATGTGAGCATAAACTATGTAGTTCTAATTAAATCAATATGAAAATTAAGCAGTGTTATCATTAGCATGAACAAAATAGTATAACTAATATCACATATTAAATCACAATAGGAATATTTTTCTAGAGATAACATGATTATTCACTTGAATTATAAGATATTATAAATAAAATACATAACATTTAACAAATCAATGCATAGTATATATCACATTTCTTGATGCCTCCTTATACATCCACTTCCACTTATGCCCCCATTTTTTATATGCCTCCTTATATATATCATATATTCCATATATATATATATATATATATATATATATATATATATATATATATATATATATATATATATATATATATATATATATATATATTAAGCCCCTTATAACCCCACTTCTATTTATACCATCACTCGATCATCTCACTTCTTTTTAGGCATACCAAATGCATAGATGGAGGAATTACATGTGTGCACATGCCCTTATAACTCTATTTATATTGCACATAAACATACATGACTGGCATATAAAATTTTTCCTTCCTCCCACCTCATCCACATATTCTCCAATGTATGAACATATTAGGTCAATCTCATCCCAAAAACATAAAAACATTAACATTTTAATATAGATGAGCAATACTTAAAATGGTATAGGAATATAAGAGATTTCATAGGTATTTTAAAATAGTAGTATGCACTAGGTAAGCTTGTATACACATTAAATAGAAATAATTCATAAAATCATTTATGAATAATGTTCATAGAATCTTTTTAAGACATTTATTACTCTATAATTTTATCTATAAACATCAGCACGCTCATAGAAAGACTTAAATAGTGTACAAATCAAAATACCTATTGAACATATATATTTTTTGAGCATATGGGTTACTAGCAGATCGTGTTAGAGTTCACATTTTGACCTATTTATTAAAAAGGTCACGTTTGGGTAAAACATATTTGGGTCAGGTCAATTTTGTGGTGGACCCGAACCTGAGCCGTTGGCCCATTTAGATAATCCTAGTGGTAATGACTAATGCTTTGCACATATAAAGTGAAGTCCTATTTATAGCCTTTTTGAGAGAAGCTTTTTCATAAATTTAGTTAGAATCTAAAACTCTCCAGCAATAGCTTATATAAATTATCTTGATCACATCGAACATTTGAGTGCCTCATCAAAATTAAATAATCTTAGGCTTGTTGCATTTGTCTCATCAAGCCACTTAATTTTATTATAAATCGACAATATTTAAATAAAGTTTGGTTCTTCAATAAATATCCTGTCACTTCTAGCTACATTTCAAGTGCTTGCTTTGAGCTCATTCGAAATCTGGTCAAATCACTTATTGTGTCGATGGATTTATCTTAATGAAATGTTTAACTCAACTTTAACTTTGTTGAATTTGATGTTTTGATGGATCCTAAACTTAATTTTGAATGTTTTATTCCAATATAACCTCAAAATTGGAGTCCAAGTTTGTTGAAATTAATGTTTCTATGGTCCTAAATTTAATTCTAAAAATTTCTAGTTCAAATATTACCTTAAAATTCTAAAAGTTTATAGTTCAAATATTACCTTAAAACCTTTTGAAAAATGCTTATTAAACTTTTTGGAAAATTATATATTATTTTTGTATTGATGTGTATATTTATAGAACTGTATTGGTTATTGGCTAGCTAAGGCCTACAGGGCCCCAGAGTCATGATTATATTAGAAATCATTTGATTTTCTTGGGTTAATGTTTACCTTCCTAATTAATGATGGGTATTTGATAAACTTACTATAGTCATGTAAAATGAATGTTTGAATATATATATATATATATATTAGTCAGGAATTAAAAATAATAAATGACTGATAAGTCATTTTTAAGGTATAAGGATATACCTAGTGTGATGCATTTGTAAGTATTGAAATATTTTAGCAAAAGCTATTAATTGATATATATAGTGGCATATAAAATTTCTTATAGTAATCATGGCATAGTTTATAGTTATTTTGTTTTAGTGACTATAAGTTGCTACTCAAACCATTTGGTTATTTATACTACATGTCCGAGCCCTTTTTCATTTATGTTTTGATATATAGGAGTTACTTGTTGAGTTTGATTTATCAAACTCACCCATTATCTCTTTTTATATTAGGTCCTATAAGTGTGTTTAACAGACCGTCATATATTAGTCTTGTAGTTTATTATGCTTTTTTATTAACAAAGTTGGGTAGTTTATTTCATATCTTTCATCCTATTTATATTCCTTTGCATGTATCAGTATTAATATGTATTAATATTTGATGTACTATCTATTTAAATATTATTAATGAATTAAATTTTTAATCTTCACTTTCTATGGTTCCTTTAGTGTATATATATTATATTGTATCTTGGATATACATTCTTCTCTTTGTTAGTATTAAATAGATCTTTATATACCTTCATCATGTTTATGTTGCCATGTTAGACCACCTTTCGAACTTGGGATATAACAGAGTGGTATCAGAGCCATATTATATTTTGTATTTGATATTCTTTAGTTCCATAGGATTGGGTAGTAGCTTAGATTATAGGTTATCCTTGATAATAAATAATATATTTAACATGTTATATATATATCTATATATATATATATATATATATATATATATATATATATATATATATATATATATATATATATATATATATATATATGTGTGTGTGTGTGTGTGTGTGTGTGTGTGTGTGTGTGTGTGTGTGTGTGTGTGTGTGTGTGTGTGTGTGATATACCTATTTAAGTATTCAGAATGGCACCAAGGAGAGATAATGATGTCGTTGCTCGTAGAACAGATGACATGAGAACTACTAAGGAAGAGACACCTATTCCTAGAGGACCCCTCTTTACAATTCATTGAGGTGGTATTGCCTCAAACCTGGATATTATTGCGCTAATAATAATGATGATAGAGATGAATACTCAACTTACTCAAGCTGTGCAAAGAATTAATCAAGTTACTTAGTAAGTACCACAAACTACTCAACCAACGCCACTATCAATTAACAAGAAGTCATAGGAGGGCCTAATGTTGTCCCAACTCAAGAAAATTTAAAAAGTTGAAGAATTTGAAGGAGAAAATAATATTAGTGGACTTATTTATTTAAATTTTTTTATATTATAGCTTATTCCAACTAATAGAGGTTTGATGGGCCAGTTCATAAAGATTCACTCTCTAACATTCAATGAAATATTTTGACCAATCAAATTGGATATATGACTCACGACATGGAAAAGAGATTTCATGGCAATAAGTAACCAGATGTGAGATAGGTGAAAATGGCTGAATTTCAACTATGTGAAGGTATTAGTGATTTGTGGAAGAGCCACCGACATAATAATTTTGGAGCAGATGTAGTAATTCCTTATGTAGAGTTTGAAATATTATTTTTTGAGTAATACTTTCATATGGTGTATCGATCAAAGCTAATAAATGATTTTAGAAAGCTCTAATAGGGAAAAAAATTAGTTTGAAAGTATGAGAGAATCTACCAAAATTTTCAGATTTGTAGAATCCATTAGTGAGCATGAAGATAAGAAAATCTATAACTTTATTTTTTGAGAAAAAAAATCAAAAATCTTTATCAACAACTAAGTGCAATACATTCAGAGAGAAAGTTAATGGAGCAATTCATGCATAGATAGAGATAAATGTTTATGAGAAAAAAGCTACTAGAAAGCAAAAGCTGATAGACTATAAAACACCGACATATTCATAGAAGAAACAACATAAAAATTAGTAAGCGAAGAAGTCCAAAAGTAATTCTCATTTTGTACACTATGAGAAATATCATTCAGGAAGATACAATTTGGTTATTGGGAGGTGCTTGAAATGTTATAGCACCGAGCATAATGCTAAGGATTTCCTACTAAAATCTCAAGATCAATCAAATCCTTCAGCAATTGAGACAACAATAAGCAGTCACACCATAAATGGTGGTAGAAATCATAGGGAGGATGCTACCAAAAGCATATTGGATAATTAAAGGAAAAACAATATCATTCTCAACCCATATAAGTTTTGACATCTCAGTTCTTCCAGCAATGCTTTATTTTCCAATACTAATAACAACAACCTCTGATGTCATATTAGCACCACCAACAAGCAATGCATTATCAGATACCTTCCCTCCTATACATGAGCATCCCAAATAGACAATCCTTCTTTATATCTTCACCATGACTTAGATAGAGGCCCGTGAGGCTCCAAGTATGGTGGCATGTATTATTTATAATCATTAGTAACTAGTAAAGGTTTTTATTTAATATTCTAGGGCATCTCATTCATTCATATCAAATAAGTTTTGATCAAATACATTAGTGTCTCAATTGCAATCTCATTTCTCAATTAATATGCCATATGGAGCATCTATGGTAGTTATACAGTGTGTTTATGATTGTGACATTATAATCAACAATATGTGTATGCCTTTAACACTCATTGTATTTCTACTAGCTAAATGTGATGTAATATTATGGATGAATTGGCTATATAAGTATCATGCTAAAATTTATTATCATAAGAAAAAAATGTAAACTTTTGTATACCTTGAGGGCCAGCCTGAAGCTATAATGGTGTAAGAGAAGTAATGTTTTTCCTTATAATAGTAATTAAAGTTCGTAAGATGATTTCTCATGGGTGTCTTGAGCATTTTACTCATTTAGTGCATACCAATAAATCAAACATTAGTTTAGATAATGTTCGATAGTTAAAGAGTTTGCATATATATTTCCTAATGATTTGTATGTCTTACCTCATAATGTGAGATCAAGTTCACTATAGTATTGGTTCTGAGTACTACTCCAATTTCAAAAGTATCGTATCATATGGTAACAATCGAGCTTTAATAATATAAACTGCAGCTATAAGAATTGCTTGATAAAGTATTCATCAATCCTTGAATTTCATCATGGGAAGCACCAGTCGTATTCATAAAGAAGAAAGATTGAATTATGAGACGTTACATCGGCTATAGAGAGCTAAATAAGGTAACCGTGAAGAACAAGTATCTTCTACTTTGTATTGATGATCTATTTGATCAGTTGTAATATTTTTTTGTATTTTTAAGATTGACTTTTATTTGTACCATCAACTGAAGATCAAGAATGAAGATGTGCAGAAAACCATTTTTTTAGAATATGGTTACTATAAATTTTTAGTCAAGCCTTTCCGGTTGACTAATGCCCTTGCTTCTTTTATGGATTTGATGAGCATATGTTCATTCTTAAATAAATTTATAGAAGTATTCATTAAGGGTATTTTGATCTATTCTTAGAATGTTGAAGAGCATTCACAATATATCTGGACATCATTAAATATTCTTCAAAAGAATAAGTTTTATGCAAAATTTTCAAAGTGTGTGTTTTGGCTTTAGGAAGTGGCATTCCTTAGGCACATCGTTAGTGAAGCTAGAATTTCTATAGATCCTACTAAGGATAAATATTAATTATACATGCCCCTAGGCTCAACCCTACAAATTATACATGTATATCTATTAATTGAATATTAATTATTAAGGATAAACATTTTAACTAAGGATCTATTAATTGAATATTAATTATACATGCCCCTAGGTTCAACCCTCCAAAATTGAGCTCATTATGAGATATCTATCCCTAAAAACTGAATCTATTTCTAAAGGTTGTAAAACTTTCATATATTTATGACCTATACCACTAGACCCTCTACCCTATGGATTTTGACCATGGGACCTTCCCCAGGACTTTTGATCATATACAAGTCCTTTATTTTGATATTTTAAGCATTAATCTATATTTTGGTGGAGCCATTTTGACCCCAAGTTTGACCCCCTCTAAAAATAATTAAAATGCCCCTTAAGGCAAAATTATAGTTTCCTTTAAACTTTAACATGGCCCAATCAAATCAAATCCAAAAATATTCTCTAATGCATCCTAAATACCATTAGGATTGCATATGAATAAAACCCAGTCCTTGGGTCAACCTGGTTGACCAAGTCAACCTAAGTTGACCAAATAGTCCCTTAAGGGTCTAAACATTCAATTTGATTTAAATGGCCATTCTAATCCTTGAAACCAACTCTACTAGACTTAAGACATCAAACCAAAACTATTGAGCCCAAACCCAAACTCTTGGCCAACCTGGTTGACTAAGTCAACCAAAGTTGACCAAATCAACCCATAAGCCATTTCTACATGGAATCAAACTCCATATGCATTCAAGTCTCAACAAATCTCTTTTGAACACATCCCTTAGTGATTTGGACTTGATTGGACCCTTTGACCCAATCATCAATTAAATTAGTCAATTGAACCCAAGTCCAATCGAATTTGACTTATTTGGGTCAAATCATTTTATATAATCAAACCATCATCTCCAAGCTTCTAAAATCATCTCAATTTATTCCAACTTATAAGCTGAGTACATCTAATCTTTCCATTAGTTAAATTATATATAAATTGACTCGGTCAACTGATTAAGCTTAGTCAAATTTCCACCATTTAGGTCAAATCATCTAATCTAGTCAAATCAATACATTCAAGCCCTCAATCCCTCTTCATTGCATAATTCAAACATATCTAAATTTATTTGGAAACAAGCCACCAGAGATTTTGACCTAGTCAAATCTCCAATCATGGTCAAACTTCCACAAGCATATGTCTAATTCACTCAAACTTTAATTTGATTGTTTTAAAACTCCTTCAAACCATCACATTAGCTCATCAATCCCTCTCACATGCCATCTCATCAACCCTTGACTAGTTGACCAGTCAATACAGTCAACAAAGGGGTAAGGAGTGGTTAAAGTGGTCAAATAACTCTCAAAAACTCTTTTCACTCGATGTCTAATTAACACCAGCTGCACCCTGTCCAAAAGTTTCTAAACATATATATATATATATATATATATATATATATATATATATATATATATATATATATATATATATATATATATATATATATATATATATATATATATATATATATATATATATGTTGCAAATCTATTTTTCATGGATTATGTTTTGATGATTGACAAACACTGTTTCTCTTGGACTACTTGTTGCTTCTAACTTTTCAGGAATCGAAGATCGGACAATCAAGGAGCCAAGTTCAGGATTGCGTAGGTTTAGGGTTGAGTCAGTTTGTACGTTTGATTTTCACCTTTTGAGTCTACTTGTAAAAGTCAAAGAGACTGATGCTATGTAACCCTTCACACACACACTTGAGAGACTTAGAATTTCTGCTTTTACTCATATCGGCCCGGACGATTTTTAGATCGGCCTGGACGATCAGCTTAAAACAGAAAGTCTAATTAAGGATTCTTAATTAAGGCAGCCAACATTACTAGATCGTCTTGGACGATACGTGTATTGGCCAGGACGATAAGCTCAAAACAGAAAGAAGTAGCTGCCATATTCAATTATGGTATACTGTATTTTTAAATTATCAGCCAGGACGATCCTAGGATCGGCTTGGACGATATTCACAAATTATGTCATAATTATTCAGGAAATCAATGGAGTAATTAAGGATGATTGATACAATCATATCGTCCTGGACGATCGCAGGATCGGCCAGGACAATCCAGTCAAAAACCTTAAGTTACTTCAGGATGATCAATATCGGCCAGCCCGTATCCAGGGCTATTGTCAGGACGATTTTTCTCTGATTTGAACACTGATCGGCCTGGACGATCATGAGATCGGCCTGGACGATCATGAGATCGGCCTGGATGATCATGAGATCGGCCTAGACGATCAAGCCAATTTTCAATCGTCCTGTTTTCCATCTAGGGCGATGCTCTGGCTGATCTTCATTGATTTGTACTGATTGGCCAGGCCGATGTCCATATCGGCCTGGACGATATTGTCGGCAACTTGCAATTAATGAGCTCTTTTGAAGCTCTTCTATTTAAGATCTCTTATTCAACATTTTGAAAAACCTTTGGCTGCTACCTTGACCTGAGAAGACCTTGAGGAGAAAAAGAGAGAGAGGAGGAGAGAGAGAGAGAGAGAGAGAGGATCTTGTGAGGGGGAGCTTGTGAGGAGATTCACAAGGGTGGCTTCAAGGATCTCTCTACGTCGTCTTCATCTAGAGTTTCTCATCTGTGAAAGGGTCGGTAGAGGTAAGGAGTTTGCTTTTGGTTTTGGTTCTCTGCCAACTTCAGGAGGAAGCAAAAGGAGATAGATTCTCTGCCTTGCCGGGGTGGCAAAAAGGAGGTTCTTGTGAGGGTTTCTCCGCCTAGCCATGGGGACTAAAGGAGAGTCACGTTTTATAGTGCAATACTTGGAGGGTGCCTCCAAGGAGTGGATGTAGGTCGAGTCGACCGAACCACTATAAATTTCTGTGTTCCTTTTCTTACTTCCGCACTTTTAAATTCCGCATTTATTTTTTGTGGTGTGATTTGGTTTATGTAATTTCCTTTCTTTGTGAAAAGAATTTTTTTTTAAATACCAATTCACCCCCCCTCTTGGTTAGCTTGGGACTAAGTTCATAGGGCTTAACATCCCCATCGAACTTTCAAGTGGTATCAGAGCCTGATTCGAAAATTAAAGTTTGAAAACTTTTTGAATTTTATCCATGTCTAACTTTGGGAATTGCAACACTACGGAAGGGTATTCTATTACCCGACCTCCTCTATTTGATAACCTACCTTTTGATTTTTGGAAAACTTGCATGTCAACTTTTTTACAATCTACTGATTATCGCATGTGGATGCTTATTCAAGAAGGTTATTCTCCATCTTCTCGTGAAATTAATGGTTTTAAAATTGAAGTTGCTTTTACTGAATGGACTTTTGATGAACGAGATTTAGCTCAATTAAATGCGAAATGTTTGAATTGTTTTTCTGTGCTTTGAAATTTGAGGATTACATGCGTGTTTCAACTTGCAAAACTGGTAAAGAAATTTGGGATAAATTGTGCATCACTTATGAAGGCACTAATGAAGTTAAACAATCCCATTTAAACATTCTCTTGCATGACTACGAACTTTTTTGTATGAAACCTCATGAATCGATTTCTGACATGTACACTAGGTTTACTCAGATTGCTACTTCATTGCATGCACTAGGAAAAGAACTTTCGAACTATGAAAAAGTTAACAAGATTTTGAGATGCTTGCATTCGTCTTATGATGCAAAAATTACTGCAATCACTGAATCTAAAGATTTGAACACCTATTCTATTGATAACTTGCTTGGCTCACTCATTGCTTACGAGCAAGGGGTGAATCAAAGAAATCTTGATGCAGGTGAGAAGAAAAAGGAAAAAACAATTGCATTGAAGACGTACAAATCGGATTCTGAATCTTCCGGGTCTGAAAGCGATGAAATTGCCTTCATCACAAGGCAATTCAAAAGCTTTCTAAGGAAGAAACAAAAGCATCATCAAAGTTGGAGAAAAGGTAAGGATCATAAATATATTAAAGGATCTTCTGATGTTGTTTGTTTTGAATGCAAGAAACCTGGACATGTGAGAGCCGATTGTCCTACACTTCAAGATCATTCAAGCAAAGAAAAGGAAAAAGGTGAGGAGAAAGCTAAGTCTAGGAAGGAGAAGAAGAAAATCCAAAGAGGTTTCTGGGCAGAATCTGGTACTGATTCCTCTGAGACTGAACCAGAGGAAGAGACTACAAACTTGTGTTTCATGGGAGAAAATCAAAGTGATGAGGAAGAGGTATGTAAACCAACCTATGATGAATTGTTTGAAATTTGTGAAAAAATCCATACATCATACAAAAAACTTAAGAAAACTCATGCTAGCCTAAAATTAGAACATTCAAATCTACAAAAAGAGCATGAAGTTTTTCTCAAAGATCATGCAACGATTGATTCAAATCACATGGCTCTCCTTGATAAATTTGATGAATTAAACAAGAAGCATTTAGAATTAGTTGATGAAAGTAATGCATTAAAAGCTTCACACACCTCACTTAAGGATGATATTAAGAAATCTAAAGAGATTGAAAAAAATTTGAGGATTGAGAATGATGCATTAAAAAGAACTAACTTGAGAATTCAAAATGATTTGGAAACATGTAAGAAAGCTAGGATGACACCAACTACTAATCAAAAGCCAGAACCTAGGAAGAGGCATTTTTACCCAAACCATTTAAGAAAACCTTTTCCTAGAATTCAATGTTTTTCTTGTGGCATGCTAGGACATATCTCACACACTTGTATAGTTCACCGTAGTACACATTGGGTGTGGAGACCTAAGATGCATGATTCAAAGCATACCACATCTGCATTGCACTCTACGTTTCCTAAGAAGGAGCCCAAACCTGTTTGGGTTCCTAAAACTGACTGTTGTTGAGTTTTGCAGGTGTGCTCTCACCAAAGACCTCGTGGGAGCATAAGATAACTGGACATAAGGAGGCTCGCAGCTCAAATTGCTTAAATCCGCTGCTTTATCACTTGCTTGAAATCTTTAGTTTTTGTGTGTCTTTTATTTCATTTTATTTGTTTGTGCTAGTTTTTTGTGCTCACCTTGTGTTGTTTTTTAGTTTGCTTTATTATTTTATTTTATGTGTTTTTGTTTTTTTTTTTACATTGTTCTTTATTTTTGGCCTTCCATATGATGAAACTTTTCAAGCTTTTAAATTTTGGAGTTTTGGAGATAGGGTTTAGCTTTTCTAAATTGGTTAAAGGGAGTAAACTGTTGATGTTTTCCCTTCTTCTGACTTTGTTTAGTGGCATGATTTTCTTCTCTAAAACAAAAGTCTAAACTCAGTTTAACCAATGGCTTTTCATCTAAGATCTCTTTCTTATCTTGCTACATTAAATTATCTTATGCATAATAGCCAAAATTCTTAGATATCATTCAAGCTTTTGAAATCTTGTCATTTGCATTTATCACGTGATTTTGATTTTGTGTTGTGGATTGTTCTTCCCTATGTTAGAGAGAGAGCTCCTATTCTCTAATATTTGGAGGATATACTCACAACTAAGTCTTTTTCTTTAAGGGTATATTAAAGAGTTTTTAGCTTGCAAGAGTTAAAAAGGAAAGAGGCCAATGAAGCCAAATTGAAAAGAAAGCTATGTACAAAAAGTGTATCAAAAATCAAAAGATGCTCAAAGAGCCAATAAAAGTGACAAGAGACATAAAATGAGCCCACTAAATGCAAGCTATCATCTCTTTGGTAAAACTCTTAAAACTTAGAAAACTCATTAATTATGTGATACTTTCAAAGACTTGATTTCAATTTCCATGATTGAGAAAAATTACTTTGGTTTATTATTTATGAGTTATTTTAGTTGTACACAAGTCTTGAATGGATCTTCTTATCATATTTTGTTATTCCGAGTTAGGCCTCTGTTTTCCAAAAGAATTTTGTACCCTGAAGGATGTCCGATCTAGGATTAACAAGATCAGTTTTTCTACCTTCTTCTGATTGAGATTTGTTAAACTTCTTGATCTCTTGAAACTCTAAAAGGTTAATTTTTGAAAAGAATTATCATATGATGCCTCCATAAAACAAAAAAAATATATATATAGAAAAATTAAAATCCAAAAATGTTCGGATGTTTGGTTTTCATTGTGATGTTTTTTATTTTTCAGTGTCTTTGACTGTTTTTTTTTTTTTTTTTTGAGGGTCTTGATCATCACCATTCTTTTCTTGATTTCAAATTCAAGTCACATCAGCCTGGACGATATTTCTATCGTCCTGGCTGATATGACAAATTCTGTTCAAAATCCATCTGCTGACCTTTTTCTGTGCTTACTGCAATTCATCGTCCTGGATGATACTTTATCGTCCTGGACGATTTGATCAAACTCATGGTGATAGTCCTGGCCGATAGTATATTTGTCTGGACGATGCATTTTATGTGCATCGTCCTGGCCGATACACTGGATCGTCCTGGACGATCCACGTGTCAGCACGTTTTGATCTTTAAATTCAGCCCCGGACGATCCATTATTGGACAATCGGCCGGGCCGATACACTGTTCGTAATGGACGATACACGTGGCAAGCATTTAAAACGTTTTAACTTCGGCCGGTACGATCATTTATTGTGCATCGTCCTGGACGATACACCTAATCGGCCCGGACGATCTGCTTTTTCAACGGTCGTCCAGACTGACTCCTCGGGCCGATAGCCTGTGTCTAATCGGCCTGGCCAATATCTGATCGGCCCGGACGATTGGACTGCCTTTTTAACCAATTGGCCTGTACGTAATTATTGAACCATATCGGCCTGAACGATTCTGCGATCGGCTAGGACGATATGGCCGTTTCTTTAAATTGAGGCCATTCCAGCCATGGTTTTTCACTTCCAACCCTTTATCCTCTTGTGTTCTTTGCTTAGTGCTCTCAATGGCTGGTGGGAAACGTGCCCGACAGACTTCTGGAAGTTCCTCGAGGGCAAGGATTGACCCTCGTTTCCAGGAAGCAGAAGATGAAGCCGCCTATCATCGTTACAAAGAGTGTGGAATCACTGTCTCCAAAATTATCAATCCTGTCCACATCTCTTACCCGATAATGGATCTTTTCGCTCACACCTCCCTTTGCTTCATTCTGTCTCTTGTTTTCCTTTTTAATTCAGAGTTTCTTCTAGAATTTTTTGCAAACCTTCGCATCAACCCTACCTTCACAGCCCTGACCTCCTATGTGAATCGACGCCCTGTCGAAATCACATATCAGGATTGTGTTGATCTTTTACAGCTATCCACCACCGGAGATAAGCTGCACATAATCGCCTCTGACCCTGATTTTGACTGGTCCATGGCAAATCACTTTCTTTGCCAGACCAATGTACCTTACAATGTTGGAGAGACTAGCTCTTTAGTCAGAGATGCTAGGACAATCCAACATGTCCTTCGCACCTCCGTCATTCCAAAAGCCGGCGACCGAGTCCACATTACTCCTCTACTTTCCCTCACTACCTTCTACATCATGGCTCATAGGAAAATCAACACTGCAGACCTAATTTTTTGATACATTGATCACCTAACCACAATTCACGATCCAGGCCACAAAAGGAAACCAAATCTAGCTTTAGAACACATCATAGCCTATGTTCTTGAAACTAAATACCAAATTCAATATCCCAATCCACCAAACCTCCCAACTCCCTTCTACTCAAACAATTCCTTCAGCACCCTTCACAGTACTCGTCTCCACCCTGAAGAACCTCGGGGGGCTAGAGAGGAGGAGGCTCCCGCTCCAGCTCCCTTTCCTGACTCTGCTCCTCTCCACAAGCACTCACCGGTTGATCAGTTGATTGAGAGATTTGATCGTTGGGAGACCCGGTTTGACGCCTATGTTGCTGCCCAGGAGCAGCAACACTCTGAGGACATTGCCCGTTACGAGCATCACCGCGCTGAGGATTTAGCCCGATTTGACAGTTTTCTTACTCACCAGCAGCAGCAGCATGACCAGGACATCGCCTGGTTCAATGCTCAGTTTACCACGCTTGCTAGTTACTTTCAGCAGCCACCTCCACCACCTCCATCTGATGATCAGGATCCCTCGTTATTTTAGTTTATGCTTTAAGTTGTTGTTTCTTGTCTTTTTGTAGTTTTCTTGTTAGTCTTTTGTGATGTTTTTCTGTTATTTCTGGACCCTCTTTTTGTGATGACAAAAGGGGGAGTAGGATAGGGTGTGGTAGGAAAAAGTTGTTGTAACTTTGATTTTCTAATGAACCTATTTTTGTTTAATTTTTCCTACTTGTGTTTGCCATCATCAAAAAAGGGGAGATTGTTGCAAATCTATTTTTCATGGATTATGTTTTGATGATTGACAAACACTGTTTCTCTTGGACTACTTGTTACTTCTAACTTTTCAGGAATCGAAGATCGGACGATCAAGGAGCCAAGTTCATGATTGCGTAGGTTTAGGGTTGAGTCAGTCTATATGTTTGATTTTCACCTTTTGAGTCTACTTGTAAAAGTCAAAGAGACTGAAGCTATATAACCCTTCACACACACACTTGAGAGACTTAGAATTTCTGTTTTTACTCATATCGGCCCGGACGATTTTTGGATCAGCCTGGACGATCAGCTTAAAACAGAAAGTCTAATTAAGGATTGTTAATTAAGGCAGCCGACATTACCAGATTGTCCTGGACGATACGTGTATCGGCCAGGACGATAAGCTCAAAACAGAAAGAAGTAGCCGCCATAGTCAATTATGGTATACTGTATTTTTAAATTATCGGCCAAGACGATCCTAGGATCAGCCTGAACGATATTCACAAATTATGCCATAATTGTTCAGGAAATCAAGGGAGTAATTAAGGATGATTGATACGATCATATCGTCCTGGATGATCGCAGAATCGGCCAGGACGATCCAGTCAAAAACCTTAAGTTACTTCAGGACGATCAATATCAGCCAGCCCGTATCCAGGGCTATTGTCAAAACGATTTTTCTCTGATTTGAACTGATCGGCCCGGACAATCATGAGATCGGCCTGGACGATCAAGCCAATTTTCAATCATCCTATTTTCCATCCAGGGCGATGCTCTGGCCGATCTTCATTGATTTGTACTGATCGGCCAGGCCGATGTCCATATCGGCCTGGACGATATTGTCGGCAACTTGCAATTAATGAGCTCTTTTGAAGCTCTTCTATTTAAGAGCTCTTGTTCAACATTTTGAAAAACCTTTGGCTGCTTCCTTGACCTGAGAAGACCTTGAGGAGAGAAAGAGAGAGAGGAGAGAGAGAGAGGATCTTGTGAGGGGGAGCTTGTGAGGGGATTCACAAGGGTGGCTTCAAGGATCTCTCTGCGTCGTCTTCGTCTAGAGTTTCTCGTCCGTGGAAGGGTCGGTAGAGGTAAGGAGTTTGCTTTTGGTTTTGGTTCTCTGCCAGCTTCAGGAGGAAGCAAAAGGAGATAGGTTCTCTGCCTTGCCGGGGTGGCAAAAAGGAGGTTCTTGTGAGAGTTTCTCCGCCTAGCCGTGGGGGCTAAAGAAGAGTCACGTTTTGTAGTGCAATACTTGGAGGGTGCCTCCAAGGAGTGGATGTAGGTCGAGTCGACCGAACCACTATAAATTTCTGTGTTCCTTTTCTTACTTCCGCACTTTTAAATTCCGCATTTATTTTTTGTGGTGTGATTTGGTTTATGCAATTTCCTTTCTTTGTGAAAAGAATTTTTTTTAAAATACCAATTCACCTCCCCTCTTGGTTAGCTTGGGACTAAGTTCATAGGGCTTAACATCCCCATCGAACTTTCAATATATATAAACTTGTTTAACCTATTTAATCAAGTTTAAATAACCTAATCAAATCTACATGTACCTAAAAGGATAAGGTAACTTTTCCACCTAGGATGTCCTTGTTTCCTTTTATTCTTTTACTCCTAATAACCCTTAGGCTACGTGGCATTCATCTGGGAGTCCAACTAGTCTATCCCAGCCATCCATTTGCTTCTAGGATGTTTGAATA
Source organism: Dendrobium huoshanense (assembly GCA_016618105.1). Lineage (NCBI taxonomy): Eukaryota > Viridiplantae > Streptophyta > Magnoliopsida > Asparagales > Orchidaceae > Dendrobium > Dendrobium huoshanense. Next base: position 72,371,851 of record CM028343.1, on the reverse strand, counting down.
GGGTAAAACCTTCCAAAATGAGCTCATTCTCACTTTAGCTTTATCTCTCCACTCAATCCCACCCAGAATTCAATCTTAGTTCATTTAAGCTTTCAAGGATCTCCTCCACACTTCTTGATCATAATTAAGTCTGTAAAAGCTACCAGCGACGAGTTCTCTGGTGAACTGAGACCCAAATCTATCCAGGTTTAATATCTTTCGATCTAGAGCATTTCAAGCCATGATTTTAACTAGTGAAATAAGCATGGATAATCTACATGCTCATAGAGCTCAATATCAGTGAAATCCATCATTTAGATTGGGTAAAATCTCTAACCCTTGTCTAGGACACACAATATTAATTAACTTTTCATTTTGCACATCCTAAACCAAAGAAATAATTCCCCATGAATGCTCTTCATTCCTACTATTTAGATTTAAAATTTTATTGAAAATTACTAAGGCAATTTAAATAAAAACTCTTTTTATTTGTTAGGGCTTTGGTATACACCATTTTGATAGTGTACGAGATTTCCACCTTTGATCATCTGATCAACAATCGAGATCTTATCATTCTATAATTCTAGTTAACTGTAGATTCAATTCGTCATGTTTTAAGACTTTGATCCTAAAACACGGTCTATCAAATGATGAGCAGCAATGGCTAGCGCGGGTAAGTAAAACTATGTTCGTTGCCACTGCCATTTGGCATAAATGGGCCAATAATTATGGTGAAGATAAAATTGGCCATTAACTCCACTGCCGGCCAATGAATGCTATGATTTGGCTCATCAAATCGAATTCCGTCGAATGCCCCCACCATTGTTTAAATTAAAACATTTTAACTTAATTTAAAAATCTATTTTTTAATACAAAAGCATTGAAAACCACAAAAACTTATTTTTTAATCCAAAAAATTAATATTTTATATCAAATTGATCAGATTATAAATCCTTTAAATAAAAAAATTTATTTTAAAAAATTTGGTACATTTTAAATATTTTAAAACTTCTAATTTTTAAATATTTAATTAATATTAAATATAATATTAACTTAAAGATTTTTAAAAAATCAAAATTTTATTTTAAAATATTTTAAACAACTAGAGAAATATATTTTAAGTTATTTTACTTTAAAATTAAAATCATTTTGAATCATTTAATATTTTAAAGAACTAGAATTATTTAAGTATATGAATATTTAATTAATACTTAATTAAATATTATTCTAAATAATTTTCAAAACTTCAAGATTTCTATTTTACTTTGAATAATAAATAAAATTATTAAATTTAATTCAAAATATCTAATATATTTTAAATATTTTTAATTATTTAAATATTTAAACACTTAATTAATTATTAATTAAATTTTAATTTAAATAATTTATAATTTAAAAATTTTATGTTTAAATACTTTAAAATTTTAAAAATTTATTTTTAAATATTTTAAATATCTATAGGATATTTAATATTTATTTTAACATGATTTTAAAACTATTTTTATCAATGTTTAAATAATAAAGTAGTTGATTATGTTTAATTATTTTAAATGTTTTATATTTAATTATTTTAAATGTATTTAATTACTAAATTTTCAAAATTTCAAATAAAATTCAAATTAAATAAAAAAAATTATTATAATATCTCTAAATTAGAAATTCTAGTATTTGAATTTAAAATAAATTTTAAAATTAAAACTTAATTTATTTTAAATAATCTTTAAATATTAAAGTAGTTGATATTTAATTAAATATTAATTCAAATTATTTTAAAATTTGAGAAAATTTATTTTAAATCTTCTCTATTTTTCATAATTTTTTAAAAATTATTTTTAATTATATTTTAACATTATTTTTAAAATTTATATAATTCAAAAAATATAGTATAATATATATTTTGAAAATTAATTAATTTCAAACTATATATTTTAAATCCTTGAGTGTTTTGAGTTAAGACTTGAAATTTTAAACATGGTTTTAGTTGAATTGAATTAAATTTATGGGGAATGATTAATGTATGTGCATATCTTAATTAATTTATTTTTTAATTTTCTTATTATTTAAATCATGTCTTGTCTTTTGCATGTGTATGATGCACACATACACTTTGTTTTAGGCTCTTGTAGTTCTAAGGACTATATTGTGACTATGTATGTATATACATGTTGTCAAGGATTAGTTTTAACCTCAATTTGCAAACTCATAAAACTTAGTGTCAATTTAAGGATAAAAGTTAAGGACATGTCTAGAAAATTAAATTAATTTTAGAAATTAAAATATATGTCCTATATGCATGAGACTTTTAACATTCAAACTTAGTGACACCCCCAATCTTAAAAAAATCTTAATCAGATAAATTAAAAGCCACTTGATTTGACATCAAATTTAATATTAATTTAATTTTAAGTCAAAATTGATATTTAATTTATTTAATTAGTTTAAAATTTTAAAATTTCTTCTACACTTAAGAACACTTCTTTAGATTATTACTGATCTTTGGAGGTAATTTCAAAAAGTTCGGAGTTAACTTGGATTAACATCATTAAAACCCTTCTAATTAAATAATTTAAAAAATTCAAATAAATACCCAAAATTCTAGAAATCATAATTAATTCCAAAAAAAATTTAATTCAGTAAACTCAATAGAATTGGATTTAATTTGGAGTCTAATATTTACTAAAAAAAATATTAAACAATCATAGATAATTTAAAATAAAAAATCACAATCATAGGTCAAAAAAACGTCAAAACTTCAAAAATATGTAACTAAAGGTAGAAAAATCTAATTCTAACAAACTTATATTTTAATTACTTATATTAAAGAATTATATTTATGTAAAATATTAACTTTCTAGAAATCAATCTAATTTAAAAAGTTAAATTTTGACCCTTTTAATTAATGCATTTAAATAATTCAAATAATTTCAAATTTTCAATATTTAATTTAAAAATCCAAATAAAATTATCCAACTTTAAAAATTAATTTCCAATCAACTTTATTAAAAATCATAAACCTTTAAGCTTCAACTAATTAAATTTATATAACTATATCGATTACCACTAGAAAACCCGGGCCTACGAGGCTATTAATGTAGCCTGAATGAATGTGAAATAAATTTTACACCCCGATGAGTAATAAAGGTGATAGCCATTTAATATTCAAATATATATTTTTAAATTAATTATCATTTACACTTAAACTTTAATTAATTTTTTCATTAAGTCTTCAAACAAACCAGAACATCAAACAACTTTAACTAATTATCCTACCTAAGACATATTCAAACCAAACAGCCTACCTCACACACTTCAGGTAGTTTTCTAGGACAACCAACTCTAGTCTTTGGCTAGGCTGGTATTTTACTTTCATGTTATTTTGTGCTGGGTTTTTTAAGCTTTCACTAAATATTGGTTGTTAGATATTACTATTTGAAGTGATTATTTATTTAAATTCTATGTAATTTGGGTGTTGATGTGATTAGCGTTAGATTAATCTTAGGTAAGGGATGATTTAAATGCTAACATAATCTAATACAGGTCATCATGCTCATATAGGGCAATTAAAATAAAGAGGGCATGATTAAGCTTTAGTTTAACTAAATTTTTTGCATGTGCTAAGTCAAATGCCAAGTCCCCATTTTAGTTAAAAGAGCATGGTCAAGTGTGGCGATGAATCTGAGCATTTTAATTTCAATAAATATTAATTGCTTGGGATGTTGTTTTAACTAATGATTATTTAGGATAACCCTACAGGTTATTTAAGACTAGGATTTTATTTTGATTTTCAATGTAATTTGAGTTGTAATTAAGAGTTGTAAAGAAGATATTTTAGATGGGATATTAAATATCTAACCTTAAATCCAAAGAGAAGTGTAACATCCCTTAGGAGAGAGTTCCTCTTTATTTGAATATTCTAGTTAGGATACTTTGAGAATCCAAAGAGAAAAGATAACACACTGACAAGAGGGGAGTTTCTTTTCTTTTAGATGTATAGACCTGACAGATCCAAGGAGACCGAAGAAGGACAGAGAAATGAAGACCAAGAAGAATCTAATTCTCAAAGTAACTTTAGTCTTAGGAGTAAAATTTGGGATATTATCAGTGGCACCCAACCACTTTACTTCTTTTATAGACCTTAGGTTATAATATTAAGTGTCACTTACCATATAGACTTAAAAGTTCGCCAGAGATATTAGACCCTTATGAACTAGTCCCAAGGCTAACCAAGAGGGGGGTGAATTGGTATTTAAAATTTTCTTCAAACAAAATTATAAATACAACCAAACAATTACCATAGAAATTGAAGTACATAAATCAAATACGGAGCAATAATAAGAAAGAACACACCATATTTTATAGTGGTTCAGTCAACTTGACCTACGTCCACTCCTTGGAGCCTCTCCTCTAAGTATTGCATTAAAATCAGTTCCTCTCCTTTTGCCCCCACAGCAAGGCAGTGAAGCCGATACAAAAACTCCTTTCCACCAACCCCATTGAGGTAGAGAACCCAACTCATTTTACTTCCTCCTAAAGTAGGCAAAGAACCCAACTCATTTTGCTTCCTCCGGAAGCAAGTAGATTACCTCAATCTGTTATTGAAGTAGACCTCTCTCAAACCTCCAAGGAACTAGGGACGATGACTAGAGAAGATGACTCAGATCCTTGCTTAAAGAAACCTTTGTGAAACCCCTCACAAACTCCCCCTCATAAGATTCTCTCTCTCTCTCCCTTACTCTCCCTCACCTCTTGGCTCTCTCAGGTCAGAATAGCAGCAAAAGATATCCTCTTAAGAAAATAAGATATGTTTTAAACAAGGGCTCCAAAATTGCCCTAATTTCTAACTAATCATCAAATATCATCCAGGAGGATCAACCGATTATCCCATACAATCAGTTTAAATTTAGCTTAATCAGCCAGGACGATTTGTGAGAGTTTGGATGATTAGAAGGTTCCTTTATTTAGATCATCCAGGATAATATACTATTATCCTATACGATTAGTTCAAGTCAACGAATATCGTCTAAACCATCGCCCTGGATGGATGTCTGGTTGATGAAAAAGTAACTTGATCGTCTGGGATGATTAGTTTTTTTTTTTTTTTTTTTTTTTGAAGAAAGCAAATTAAGGCATTAATAACCAAAGACAAACTAATTACAAGTAATAAAAGGATCACATTCCTCCTTGATAAGTTTCCATAACAAGGCCGGAATTCTTTCCAAAGAAAACCTATCAAAATAAAAACTATTATCCAAAGCCAAGGTAGCACAACAATTAGCTAAATTATTACAATTTCTAGATGCATAATGGAAAATTACCTTATTGAAGTCATTCAACAAGCAAAGATCCTTGTATGGCCACCTATCCATGATCCAATTATTCTTCTTCTTCAAAGAGTCTTGAATGAATTTGATAATATTTACATTATCACTTTCAACAATGATTCCTTTGCATTCGAGCATCCAATCACAAAGAAATTCCTTAACCGCAAATACAACATCTAGCTCGAGTTGAGCTATATCCCAATGAATTTTATTCTTCCCAAAAGCACTGATAATTCTACCCTTGTAGTCCCTAAAAATGCCACCAATCCCTGCTTGATTGGATCTAAGTAAAGAAGCATCCACATTGATTTTAATCCAATCCTTTGGAGGAGGTCACCAAGGATCATGGGACTCCCTAAGGAGATTAGTGCCCCAACTTACAAGAAAAGGATTAGAATTAGAAGTAGCCATGTAAAGAGCATTGGCAGCTACCAAAGAACACGGCAAAGCAGGTTTATGAAGCTTGACTTCATTCCTATTCTTCCAAGACAAATATACTACCGTGCAATATGCCCTCACAATACCAGAATTCTGCACTGAAATTGCCTCCAAGCTCTGTAAACAGGGGTCCAAAGATTGAAAAATTGGTATACATTCACGTATTTTCATATTCACCTCAACCATATATTTACAATGAACCATAATATGCTCATAAGATTCAATGGAATGATAGCCCCTAGCACAATTTACAAAATCAGATAAGTTTCGGTTCTTTAAAAACAAATTAGTTGGAATAGCTCTTTTGCCAAGCCTCCACCAGAATATTTCAACTTTTTTGTTCAGCTTTAGCTTCATCACCCAATTAGAAAACCCATTTTCCCCTTCATTCAGTCTGTAGGAAGTAATAGAATCCAAAGCAAGAGTTGAAACTGTCTTCCCAGAGCACCAGTTTATCATTTCAATGCTGTCATCCATCTCCTGATTAAAACTTATTTGGCTGATCAGAAAGATCAATTCTTGATGAAATTCCCTCTGTAACTTTACATAATTCCATTCCCCATTACTTAAAAGGAGCTCATTGATATTAACATTTTCAAGGTAATCACAATCCACAAATGTAGGCCACCGGTTTAAACATTTATCAAATAACCAAGTATCATCTAAAACATTGATACTATTACCTTTGCCAATTCTCCATCTGACCACATTCCTCAAAATCTTCCCTCCATCCAAAAATACGCGCCAAGCACTAGAGCAAGTGCTTTTGTGAGCTTCATGCATAATATCATCCCCATATTTATTTTTCATTGTTTTATGAAACAATGAATCAGGCTTTTGAAGAAATTCCAAGCCAAATTGGATATAAGAGCTCCAATTCTAAGAAAAGGAGAATGCAAACCCAAATCACCAGGTCTCCTTGGTTTACATATCTCATCCCATGCAACATAATGCATTCCCTTAGAGCCATCTCTTATGTTCCACAAAAATTTCTACATAAATTTTCAAGCTCAAGAAGCAGTCTCTTGGGAACTAAAGAATTTGTAATCAAATAATTTGGCATGGAAAGTTAAGAGCTTTCAATAAGGATGAGTTTACCTCCCAAAGAAAGATACTTCTTACTCCAAGCATTAAGTCTATCCATGATATTGCTAATAAGCTCCTGAAAATCTACTATCTTGGGTCTTCTAAGAGACATATTCACACCTAGATACACCATTTCCTTCACCATCTTAATGCCCAGCACTTTAGTAATCTTCCTCCTCAAATTATTTCTAACCATTTTACCAAACATAACTTGAGATTTGCTGAAATTCACTTTTTGACCAGTCCATTTGCAAAAATCCTCCACTATAATCTTCATTGATTTAGCCAAGGTAGAAGAAGCATGGGATAAGATTAACACATCGTCTGCATACAAAAGATGTGTAATCTTTGGTCCTCCAGAAGAAATTTGAATACCAAGAGATTGACCTCTTTGATTAATAGCATTAGACAATAGTTGGGAGCACAAAATAAAAAGGTAAGGTGAGAGTGGGCATCCTTGACGAAACCCACTATAAGCATTAATCCAATTGGAATTATTACCATTAATGAGAATGGAGAACCTCACTTCAGTAACACATTCCAAAAGCAATTTAGAAAATTGAGATGGAAAACCATACCACTTGATAATTTGATGAAGAGTAGCCCATCCCATACTATCATAAGCTTGCTCCATGTCTAGTTTAATAGCCATTGCACCCTTTTTGCTTTTGGAAACCTTGAACTTATGAAACATTTCTTGAGCCAAAAGACAATGTTCAAAAATAGATCTTCCAGGTATGAATGCCATCTGTTCTTCTGATACCAATCTGAAAATAATTTTCTTCAATATATTCACAAGCATAGAGGCAATAATCTTGTAATTCATTTGACAAAGACTAATAGGTCTGAAATTGGCCAGAACCAAAGGATTCTTGACTTTAGAAATCAAGATAATAAAGTGTCCTTCCATTTTTAACACATAATACCGGTTTTAAAAAAAATTATTAACAGCTTTCTATAAGGTTTCCCAAATAATACTCCAAAATCTTTTGTAGAAAGAAGAAGTAACCCATCTATACCAGGAGATTTATTATTACCTTGCTAGAAGACCGAGCATTTCAACTCATTCACCGAGAAATCCTCATTAAGCATATTGATGTCCTCAGAAAAAATTTTCTGTCCCTGTAAAACCGAAGGCCAACCCGTTAAACTGCATTCCTTATGTTGCCATTTCTTTTCAAAGAAGTCATAAAAAACTTTTTGGATTTGATCTTCATCAACCACCAAATTGTTGGACTCATCTTTGATTTGATTAATTCTATTCCCATTTCTATGAGCCGTTGCAAAATTGTGGAAAAGTTTGGAATTCATATCACCTTCTTCATGCCATTTAGCTTTTGCTCTTCGGTTCCACCAAGTAGATAGACTTCTTAAAGTAACATTAAACTCATGTACTTTATTGCGAAGCAAATTAAGATCCTCATCAGTCCAACTCTCCCCCAAAGCCTCCTTCCTTTGAAGATCAATAATCTCATTTTTCAATTTTTCCTTTAGAGTATTCAAGTCTTTGCATTTGTTTCTACTCCAAAAAAATAAGGCTTTTAGTGTTCTGCTGATCTTCTTCTGAAGCACTTCATTCTCATTTCCCACATCCTTCTTCTTCCATGAATAGCTGACAATACTCTTACATGCCGGATAAGATCTCCAAGTATCTTCAAACCTGATATTTTTAGACTTGAATCGAACATCAGCATCCAATTTAAGAACAATTGGACTATGATCTGTAGCAATTCTTGCTAGGTGTTTAATAACAGCTAGAGGGATCTCTTGAATGGAACATGAGTTTAAAAGACATCTATCCAACCTCTCCCAAATTTGAGAGGTCCCATCCTTGTTGTTACACCAAGTAACCTTGGCCCAATATAGCCAATGTCATGAAAATCTAAATTCACCATAAAGCCTTTCATCTCTTTAGGACCTTTAGAGAAAAGAAACCTATTACCTCCTCTCTTATCTTCCTTGCTCAAAATGCAGTTAAAATCCCCTCCTATGATAGAGGGAATAGAGTCCTCCATCCAATCTTCAAGTTGCTTCCATAAATTGCTTCTCTCAACACAACATCTACTACCATACACAGTTGCAATTCTCCAAACCCCCAGATTAGGAATCATAAGGTCACCAACAATAACCTGAGAAGACGTTTCCTTAACCATAAAAGAAACCAATTTCACATTCCATAACACCAAAATCCCACCAGAAGTGCCAATAGCCGGATGATGCCAATAATCCCAATCCTTTCCAATAAAACAATCAATCTCTCTTCTATCCATACTAGAAATCTTGGTCTCCATAAGACCAATAAAGAAAATATTTTGATCTCTAACTACTTCTTTCAAATATAAGGAGGCCTCTTTCTTTCTAGCCCCCCTACAATTCCAAAACAAAATTGAATTCATTTAAACAATTAAAGAGGATTTCTCCCCAATAATGGAACTCAACCTTCCATCCCTTTTTTTCTTCTTAAAATCAGGTTCCACCGGCCCAAGAGATCTCAATTCTTTGGCTAACTTCATCTTGGCAGCACCACTTTGAGAAATCACCCCCAATTGAATAGCTTCAGTTTTGGCTCCTTCCAATCCATCCTTCTTTGAATTCACATCTTCTACACACTTGTCATTGTCTTTATCTTCATTGCAATCAGCTAGAACAGAAAATCTGTTAATAATCTGTACTTCTACTGGTTTATTCCCCTCACATTCATCAGCCATAGGTCCAGCAACAGGTTCAATAACAGATTCCACAACATTCTCCTCTGTCACCATCTTCAATTTGTTAACTTTTTGAGTCCTCAACCGATTGCTATTAATTCTGTTCTCCATACTATTCTTCTCCCCCATGACTTTTCTGTTCAATATGTTGCTGTTAAACCTCCTATTGTTTTTTAACTGCACATGTATCCAAGGACCAAATTCTGAACTATTAATAGATTTCTTCCCATCTATCACTTCTTTATTATCTTCATTGTTAACATCAACTGGCTTCCCACGTTTTTGATCTAGAATTCCAATTGATACATTTTCTGGACAAGATTTCTCTTCATGACCCACTTTGCCACAATGATAGCAAAGAAGATCACATACTCCACACGTTGAAAAAACCTGCAAGCCAAGCCTTCAACCCACACACCATTTAGTAACTTCTTTTCCAATTCAATTCTAACACAAATACGAGCAAATTCCCGTTTACCCACCAAAATGTGTTACTATCAAAATACATAGGTGTTCCAACACAAGAAGCAATCCTTGCCAAATTTTCTTCATCCCAGCAGTATAGAGGTATGTTCGGAAGTCTGATCCACACCAGAACTGATATACCCTTGAAAGAATTAGGATCAAACTCAGGACACCATCTATCCATACCAACAATGAACCCACTTACATACCAAGGTCCTCCATTCAAAATTTCTTCCACCGCATCATTCGTCTTGAACGAACAGAGTATCCAGTTCATACCAATAGAGGTCATATGAAATCCCCCATACTTACTCCATTGCTTTCTTAATTCAATACTTTAAACTGAGAATTGATGTCTGGAGAATGAAAAATTAACTAGATTGTCCAGGATAATTAATACAAAATATCACATATTAAGAACATCATCTTGGATGGAGTCAGGCCAATTATGGATCATCCGGGAAGAATTAAGGTTTGTTAACTAATTATACTGGATGATACTAAGATTGTCCAGGATGATATGATTGAGAAATTAAACCTTAATTACTTTCTTTAATTACCAAACTAATTTAAGCATAATTATAGTGCATTATCCAGGATAATGTCATGAATGATGTCCAAAAATAAGACATGCCTAAAAAAATTTGGGGGCAAATTCTTTCTGATTTGATCCTATCATCCCATACGATGATAATATCATTGAGGATGATTTGCTTAATTGTGGCTTCCTTAACCAGGATGCCCTAATTAGGGTTTAATTTTTTAACTGATTGTCTAGGATTATTTAGGATCATCTTGGATGATGTGATCAAAAAATATACATCACTAAAAATAGATAAAATTTTTCCCCCAAGTGTGTGTGTGCAAGGTTACTTAGCATCAGGACTCACATTGTTACAATAGACTAAAAAAAAGGTAAAAGACACTTAACGTACATTACAAGCTGACTCAGTCCTAATCTACCCAATCTTGAGCTGGTTTGATTTACAATTTGATCTTGTGGACATGAAACATTAGTAGGCAAGGAAATTGTACAAAAATAGAAGTATTAGTAATGTTTACTATCATCAAAATTATATTTTCTAAAATTATATTCGCAACAATCTATACCTTTTTTATGATGGCAAACAAAAATAATTTAAGCTATTCAAATGAAACATCATAAAAAATAGTGTAAGCCACGAACTTAAAGTTTTACTTAAAAATAAACACAGTACACAGTACAACTACTCCCCCTTTTTACATCACAAAAAGGAGGAGGGAAATCCAAAAATGAAAAGTAGAATAGAAGACAAAGAAGAAGAACAAAAGCAAAGTTTTTTTTTAATCAAAACATGAATATGATAAATTCTCTATATGATTGAATTAAAACTTTATAAGAATAATGAGTTAACATCATTAAAATCTGAAAAATGGTAGAATAGCCGGTTTTGTTAGCCCTAGCTCGGACTTCTCTCAGGGCAAATCGTCTTTTAAAAATAAAAGACCTAACTCAGAAAAACCAATTGGATAAGAAAAACAGATCCGTTCAAAACCTAATTCTAAAAAAATATCTTATAAAATAATATACTAAAGTAATTTATCACAATTAAGAAATTTAAAATCAAGACTTTAAAAATATCAAGTGACACTTTAATTCTTCTAAGATTTAAAGGTTTGAAAGAGAAGGAAGCATGACTTTGTGAGCTCATTTTATGCCTCTTTTCAATTGATTGGTGCACTTTCTGCATCTTTTGATTTTTGATACACTTTATATATCATTACTTTTTTTTTGCTGTCATTACGCATCTTTTTAGTTTTTCTTCCTTTTGGGGCTCATTTTATGCCCTTGTCATTTTTTGCAAGCTAGATCCCTTTACAAAACTCTTAAATACTCTCAGTTGTGAGCATATCTTTCAAATTTTAGAGAAGAAAAACTCACTCTCTAATATAAGAAAGAATAAACCATAAAATAAAATCAAATTCATATGATAAATGCAACGACAAGATTACAAAAGTTTAAAAGTAATATAAAGACTTTGAACATTATATATATATATAAGATAGATTACTATAGCAAGATAGAAAAGATCTCAATCGCAAAGTCCAGTTGTTATTTTATACAGCTAAAAGAGGTTAGAGGGAGGGAAACAATCAACAATGTTTCTTCATTTAACTGATTTAAGGATGTCAGACATTGACTACAAATTTTTTTTAAAAAAAATAAGGAATAAAATATCATTTCAGCTATGACCAAATGGAAAACAAAAAGAGAGCATAACAGATGAAAACACTACAAAATAACAGTAAATAAAAAATCAAGACACAAAAAAAAATGAATAGAAAATAACAACGAGCAGTAGATCAAAAACCATATAAATCAGAATTGATTAAGAAATAAGTTCATGTAATTATGTGTCGTGAGCCTCCACTGTCCAAGTACCACATGCTCTCATGATGCCTTTTGTGAAAGCAAGCCTACAAAATCATCAAACGTTAGATTTAGGAATCCAAAAAGAAGTTTGGGTCCCTTCCTATAAATAAATAAAAAAAAAATGATGCATATGTGTTATGTTGTGAATAATGCAATTTTGGTCTCCACACCCAATGTGTACTACGATGAACAGTACAAGTGTGTTAAATGTGCCCTAGCATGCCATATAAAAAACATTTAACACCAAGAAAAGGGTTTAGTATTCTATTTGAGTTATAGTCCCTCTTCTTAGGTTTTAAAAGTTTTAGATCAAATGCGAGTGTAGTCCTATTTTCCTCAAGTGTTTTTAATTCAGCTTTAAGCCTCGAGTTAGCACTTTCTAAAACAGTATTATCAACTCTCAAATAGTGCTCCCAATGCTCAGATTCATCAACATATGTTTTAAAATCAGTCTCAAGTAAGGTGTAGGATGCTTTCAATGAATCATTCTTAATAACCAACTCATAATTCTTTTTATTTAACTCATCAAACTCATCAAGTAATGACATGTGATTGCTATCAATTTGGGCATGATCTTTACATAAAACTTTATACTCTTTTTGCAAATTTAAAAACTCCAATTTTAAACTAGCATGCAATTTCTTAAGTTTCCTATATGATGCATATACTTTCTCATAAACTTCAAGTAATTGTTTGTAGCTTAGTTCACATACCTCTTCTTGGTCAGATTAACCAAGACGATTACCGACCATCAAGCACAAGTTTGTTGTCTCCTCCTCAGCTTCAGCCTCAAAGTAGTTAGATAGAGAATTCGCCCATAATGCCTTTTGAAATCGCTTCTTATCCTTCCTGAACTTGGGTTTCTCCTCACCCTTCTCCTTACTTGAGTGATTCTTAAGTGTAGCATAATCAGCTTTGACATGTCCAGGCTTCCTGTATTCAAAACAAACAACATTAGAAGAACTTTTAAAATTTTACTATCCTTGCTTTTTTTCCACTTCTGATGATGCTTATGATTTTTTCTTAGAAAGCTTTTGAATTGCTTAGTGATTAAGGCCTCATCGATTTTAGATCAGGAAGAATTTGTATTTGTATTATTAGTATTCAGCACCATTTATCCTTCTTCTTCTCACATGCATCAAGTTGTCTTTGGTTCACCCCTTGCTCATAAGCAATGAGTGACCCAAGTATGTTTTCAATAAAATAAGTATTCAAATCCTTATATTCAGTAATTGTAGTAATCTTAGCATCAAATGAAGAAGGAAAGCATCTCAAAATTTTATTGACTCTTTCATAGATAGTTAACTCTCTTCCTAAGGTATGCAATGAGGTGATAATTTGAGTAAACTGATTATACATGTTAGAAATCGATTCAGTAGATTTCATATGAAATAGTTTGTAGTCATGCAATAAAATATTCAACCTAGATTGATTAACTTCATTTATTCCTTCATAAGTAATACAGAATCTAACCCAAATTTTTTACCAGTAGAACAAGTTGAAACACGTATGTAATCTTCAGATTTCAAAGCACAGAAAAAATAGTTCAAGCATTTTACATTCAATTACACTAAATCCCTATCATCAAAAGTCCATTCAGTAAAAGAAAGTTCAATTTTAATGACATTAATTTCACAAGATGGAAGTCAATATCCATCCTTAATAAGCATCCACATGTTATAGTCAATCGATTGTAAAAATATAGACATATAAGTTTTTTAAAAATCAAAAGGAATATTATTAAAAAAAAAGGTGGTTAAGTAATAGAATACCCTTTTGCAATATTACAATTACCAAAGTTAACCATTGATCAAAATTCAAAAGTTTTCAAAAACCCATTTTTATGAATCTCACTCTCATACAACTTGAAAGATCATTAGGGATATTAGGCCCTTATAAACTAGTCCTAAGGCTAACCAAGAGAGGGGGTTGGTTAGTATTTAAAAATATCTCCAAACAAAATCACAAATATAACCAAACAATCACCACAGAAATTAAATACGAAATAATAATAAGAAAGAACACACCAAATTTTATAGTGGTTTGGTCAACTTAATCTACATCCACTCCCTGTAGCTTCTCCTTCAAGTATTGCACTAAACTTATTATCTCTCTTTTTGCTCCCACAGCAAGGCGAAGAAGCCTATACAAAACCACCTTTCCACCAACCCTGATGAGGTATAGAACCCAACACCTTTTGCTTCCTCCTAAAGCAGACAGAGAACCTAACTCCTTCTGCTTCCTCCTAAAGCAGATAGAGAACCTTGATCAGTTACTGAAGTAGACCTATCTTGAACCTCCAAGGAATCAGGGACAACAACTGCAGAAGATGACTTGGATCCTTGCTTAGAGCAACCTTTCTGAAACCCCTCACAAGATCCTCTCTCTCTCTCCCATGCTCTCCCTCTCTTCTTGGCTCTCTCAGGTCAGGACAGTAGCAAAAATCTCATCTTAAGAAAATAATATATCTTTTAAACAAGAGCTCAAAAATTTCTCTAATTTGCAACTAATCGTAATATATCATCCAGGATGATCGATTGATCTTCTCGTATGATCAGTTTAATTTTAGCTTAATCAAATAGGATGAATTGGGAGAGTTTAGATGATTAGAAGGTTCCTTTGTTTAGATTTTCCAGGATGATATATTATCATCCTGTATGATTAGTTCAATTAAATTAATATCATCTAGACCATCGCCCTGGATGGATGTCTAGATGATGAAAAAGTAACTTGATCATCCAGGATGATCTCATGATCATTTGGGATGATTAGTTCAAAATGTCACATATCATCCAGAACATTGCCCTTGATAGATGTCTAAACAATGAAAAATTAACTAGATCATCCAGAATGATTAGTAAAAACATCACATATCGGCCAAAACATCGCCCTGGATGGAGCCAGGCCAATTATGGATCATCCAAGAAGAACTAAGGTTTGTTAACTGATCATCTTGGATAATTATGAAATTGTCTAGGATGATATGATCGAGTAGTCAAACCTTAATTACTTTTCCTAATTACAAAACTAATTTAGGCATAATTAAAGGGCATCATCCAGGACGATGTCCTAGATGATGTCTAAAACGAAAACATGCCTAAAAGGATTTGACATCTGATTCTTTCTTATTTGATCCTACCTTTCTATATGATGATAATATTATCTAGAATGATTTGCTTAATTATGGCTACCTTAACCAGAATGTCCTAATTAGGGTTTCTATTTTTAACTAATCATCAAGATGATTTGGGGTCATCCTGGATGATGTGATCAAAAAATAAATAACACTAAAAATAGATAGAATTTTTCCCCCAAGTGTGTGTGTGCAAGTTTACTTAACATCAGGACCCACAATGTTATAATGGACTCAAGAAAAGGTAAAATACTCTTAACTTACATTACAAGCTGACTTAGTCCTAATTTACCCAATCTTGAGTTTGTTTGATTTGCAATTTGATCTTATGGAACTAAAATATTAGTAGGCAAGGCAGTTGTTAAAAAACAGAAGTATCATTAATGTTTGCTATCATCAAAATTATATTTTCTAAAATCAGATTTGCAATAAGACTTTTAATATGAATATTAAATTTTATTTTATTTATTTATTTGATTGAGCAGTAAAAATAGCATATTTTTTAGTCTTTTTATTTGCATGTCGATATTTATTTTAGTATGGATTTGATCGAAGGTTTGGGAGGGTATGTTAAAATTATTTCTATTTTTAGTACATATTTAGATTTAGGTTCTGAGGCAGGTTCAGACTATAAAACCTAGACCTTTCGGGAATATAATCCCAACATTCTGATAAAATTGATAATTCAAACTAAAATTTCACCTCAATCCAAAATTTAAGCCCAATATTTAGGATAGGCTAGGGTGGTTTTGTAATATTTTAAGATCCCAAAGCACCTCCTACTTTCATCCTTAAATCTCTAGAAATAACTATTAAATTTTGATCCATTCCTATTTGAAATTCTAGTTTCAATCCTTAAAAATTCCAGATAAAACTTCTACCTTTATTTTAATCGAGAGTATTCATAGGAAATTTAGGTTTCCTTATGATGTAATTAACTTCAAGGTTTTGCACTCATAGGAAATTTAGATCCATGATCAAATTTTCAAAAAAAAATCAAGTCTTCAAAATCCAATTAATTCTCTTTGGGACTATGATTTATATATTTAGTATCATCTAGGAAAGGCTAATATATTGACAGATGCTTCATGTAGGAAGTCTATATCTTATACATCATGGATGATTTCTCAGGAACAACATTTAGTGGGGGAAATATTAACTTGAAATGGTACCATTATGAGGCAACTATGTTGTTTATCATATTTCTATTCAACTGATGATTATTGATTGGAATTATGAAGCCCAAATATAAGACATAAAGTTGTTACAGTCTATGTTCCCTAGTCTGATATTCTGATCATGACAAATAATATTGATTGAATTATCTTATTCATCATTAAATATTTTGAGTGTTACTCTTCTCTATGAGAGCTAATATTTTAGGGAGACCACACACTGCTCAAGATAATTAAATACTCGAGACTGGGTAGAATAGGATGTGGAGTTTATAAATTTGTATTATTTTTATTTCTTTATTTCTTGAGTCTGACCACAAAAAGTGTATACAATTTGATTAATCATGTACACACACAGAATGAGAGTTTTTTTAAAGGGAAAAAAATTATTTTTTTATATCATACTTTACGATAGCTACAGATTAATTTAAGCAAGTTTTTAAATTATTAAATTTTGAACTGTTCGTACTGTATGATCCCATCATACTATACTATTATTTGAATACTTGCCAAAATTAACCTCCATGATTAGTCAATTATAATGCTTAATTAAGGATTGGTGATCATATTATATGACCTAGTTTGTACCATATGATGAGCCGAGGCTAATTTTGGTTATCCCAAAGATTGTACCAGATAATACCTTGATTTTTGCACTAATCATATAGGTTGATATATACATCGTACCGGACAACCTAAAGATTTTAATTGATTGTATTGTATGAGTTGGATCATACAAGATGATGAACAGAGATGAATTTTGGTTATCCTAGCATTCATCCTATATAAATAGAAGAAATATATTATATCATATTGAACGATATTTGTATCATACAATATAATATATTTGAGAATTATTACATGTTTATACTCCTTTGTACTAGGATGAAAGCTATTTTAAATTGATTGTACTATACAATCTATAATCTTACTATATGAATAGAAACATCTAAATTAAAAATCTTAGGGTTTATTGGAACTTGATATTTAAGTAATGCTTTTATCTTTTGGAAAAAGGGAGAGGGATGTGACAAAGGAAGTGAAACTCTTGAGAGGGAGCTTCTTGAAGGGATTTAGGGCTTGTGAGAGAAAGTAGAAGGTGAGTTTGTGAGGAAAAGGAGTGTGAGAGGATCACATAGTTTCTCCAAGCCTACTATATGCTTTCTCCTCCTATGGCCCGGGTAAATCTTGTGGGAGCTCTCTAGGGGGAGAGCCTTCAAGGTCAATGTCCTCAAAGGTCCTCTGCCTTCTCCAAGAGGGAGAAAAATGATAAGGTTCACTTCCATCACCGGGAGGGTGACATAGCGTCTGGCACTTCGCCATACTGGGGAAGGTGAAAGGGAGTTTGTGTAAAGGTTTTTCTACATTGTTGTGGGGGCTGAAGGAGAATTACTTTTGAGTAGTGCAATTCCTGGAGTGGAGGACTCCATGGAGTGGACCCATGTCAAGTAACATAACCATTATAAATCTTTTGGTGTGCTTTTTTCGTTTACCGCATTTTATTTTTGTTGCATTTAACATTGCTATAACTACTTGGTGAGAATTTGTTTTTGATACTTCATTATGTTATTTAAAATTCTATCACCACTATTGCAATCATTTTTAATCACTAGCTTCTGCTTCAAATTAGTTAAAATATTTTTTAAAATTATCAAAATTTAGAACTCCAATTTTATCTTTGTTTTTTTATTGCAAAAAATACCAATTCCCCCCCCCCCCCCCCCTCCCCTCTTGGCGCATATCATACTTTCAATTGGTATCAGAGCGAGGTTTCAAAAATAGTATTTTAGAAAACCTTAAAAAATCAATCATGGCATATTTTGGTAACCGTAATACTGAGGGGAGTCATTCTATATCTCGTTCACCCTTGTTTGACAACATATCATTTGATTTTTGGATAATTTGAATGTCTACATTTTAATAATCTATAGACAATCATATGTGGATGTTGGTATAAGAGGGTTACATTGCACCTTAATGGCATTAAAACTCAAATAATATTTAGTGAATAGAGCAATGAGGATAGGGATCTAGTGCAATTAAATGCAAAATGCTTGAATTATTTCTTTTGTGTATTAAAATCAGAAGACTACATGAGAGTGTCCACCTGTGCCACTGTAAGGAGATCTGAGAAAGACTGTGTATCACATACGAAGCAACTAGTGAGGTAAAAAGTATAGATTAAATATTTTATTGCTTGATTACAAACTCTTTCGCATGAAACCTAGCAAAACTATATCTGACATTTACATTAGGTTCACCTAGATAGTAACATTATTGTATGCACTAGATAGAGAGATTTCTAATTCTAAAAAAGTCAATAAAGTTTTGAGATGCTTATCGAGTTCTTATGATGCAAAAAGCACTACAATTATTGAGTCCAATGATTTAAACTTTTATTCAATTGATAATTTTCTTGGGTCACTCATTGATTATAAGCATGGAGTGAGTCAAAGGTAAAATGATGCAGGAGAGAAGAAAAATGAGTGCATGGTCGCTCTAAAAGCAAATAACTCAGAAAATGAAAGTTTTGTAGCATGGGAAGATTACGATATAGTCTTGATGACCCGATTATTCAAGAATTTTTTGAAAAGAAAACAAAGGCATTATCAAAACAACTAGAATAAAGGTAAAAGCTCAAAGAATACTAAAGTTCTATCTAACACAATTTTTTTTAAGTGCCAAAAACCAAGTCACCTTTGAGTTGATTGCCCCAATATAAAGATCCATTTCATTAAGGAGAAGGGCAAGGAGAAGCCAAAATATAAGAAAGGGAAGTTGAAGACACGGAAGGCATTTTGGACTGACTCTACCTCAGAATCATCAGAAAAAGAAGTAGAGGAGGAGGTAATGAATTTGTGTCTAATGGCTAATAATAATCTTGATCAATCAGATCAAAAATGAGGTATGTTAGCTTTCATATGAATATTTGTTGGTTATTTCTAAAAAAAATCCATGATTTATATAGAAAGTTAAAGAAAATGCATGTTAATCTTAACGTTGAATTTAGTACTTTACAAATAGATCATGCTAATTTAGTTAAAGAACATTCTGATTTAGATAGAGATCACATGTCCCTGCTTGATGAGTTTAATGCATTAAATAAGAAGCATATTGAATTATCTGATGCACATGATTCCTTTAAGACATCATATATTGAGTTAGAAAAAGAGTTTAAGAAATTAGATGAACTTATATGAGAAATAGATAATAATGAGCATCGGATAAAAGTGGAAGAGGCAGCTTATGAATATGAAAAAAAAGCTTTAAAAGCAAAACTCACAGCACTTAAAATAGATAAACCATCATCCCCATTAGCTCAACTGAGCAAACCCCAGCATTGCATGCATCACACAACTTTAAGAAGAGGCATCACCACCCATATAGGTTAGTGAACCCATTTCCGGGTATTAGGTGGTTCTCTTATGACATACTAGGTCACATAGCCCGCACTTACACGATTCATCATAGGACACACCTAGTATGGAGACCTAAATTACATTCATTACAGCATAGCATGCATACATCTCATTCATACAAGTATAAGGAGGAACCCAAACTCACTTGGGTTCCTAAATCTAACATTTAAATGACATTGCAGGGGTGCTCTCATGAAAGACCTAGTGAGAGCATGTGGTACCTGGATAGTTGCTACTCGAGACATATGATTGGAGACATGAAGAAGTTCATTATACTGGAGACTTGGAGTGAAGGCAAGGTGACTTTAGGAGAAAACACCACCAAGAAAGTGGTGGGATCAAGTATTGTTAGAAATTCTAAAAAAAATTAATTGAAAATATTTTATTAGTTGATGGTAGCATAATTTATTAAGCATTAGTTAATTATGTGATATAGGATTTGACACAAAATTTCTCTCTGACAAATGCTTGATTAGCTTAAATAATAAACTTATATTAAAAAGAAAATGAATAAATAATATTTACATGTTAGACCTTAACTGTATTAAAATTCAAATTCATTATGTTTAAAAATAATAATGGATGACTCTGGGCTATGGCATAGGAGAATATGTCATGCTAGCATGAAAACACTTAGAAATATCACTAAAAAAAACCTAGTTAGAGGTGTACTTAAGCTAGACTTCACCAAAGATCATCTATGTGATGCCTGCCAAGTAGGAAAATAAGTAAAATTAACATTTCATTCAATCAAGGATGTGAATACATCTAGGCCACTAAAAATCCTTCACATGGACCTATTTGGTCTTGTTAGCACAGTTAGCCTAAGTGGAAGAAATTATGGATTTGTGAAAATAGACTACTTCTCTAGATTCACTTGGGTAAGATTCCTAGCACATAAAAATGAGTCATTTGAGTAATTTAGAACTTTCTCCACTTGAATTCAATATAAATTAGGATACAAAATATAAACAATTCATAAGTGATCATGGTGGAGAGTTTCAAAATAAAAGATTTGAATCTTTCTATCAAGAGATGGGAATAGAGCATAAATTCTCTGCCCCTAGAACCCCTTAGTAAAATAGGACAACTGAGAGAAAGAATAGAACCTTGGTAGAAGCTACTAGGGCAATGTTAGCTAAGTACACTCTTCCTAGATATTTTTAGGTAGAAGCGGTGAACACTGTGTTATGTCTTAAATAGGGTAAACATTAAGTCAAAGTTGAATAAAAAACCCTATGAACTCTTTAAGGGTCAGACACTTAATCTTTCGCACTTGCATCGCTTTTTTAAAATATTTTATCTTATTCAATGGAAAGTCTCCCTTATGAAAATTTGATCCCAAGGCCGACGAGGGTGTCTTCTTAGGTTATTCATCTGTAGGTAAGGCATATAGAATCTTCAATAAGAGAACCCTAGTAGTCGAAGATTCCACCCATGTAGTATTTAATGAATCAGATATAGTGTTTGAACCTAAATTTGAAGAAAATGCGGTAGAGGCCATTCAGGGAGTAAAAACTATGACCATTGGAGAAAGGGGAGAACCTTAGGAAGAATTACCTAGATATTGGAGATATTCTTCTAGTCATCCTAAAGAATTAATCTTAGAAGACCCATCGAAAGGTGTTCTAGGCAGAGACTTAGGAAGGAGGTTAATCATCTGCATTTATTTCAATGATAGAACCCACGAGTATAGAATAAGCTTTAGGAGATGAATTCTGGATCCGAGCAATGCAAGAAGAATTGAACCAATTTACTAGGAATGATGTATGTGAATTAGTCAAGAGACCTAAAGAGTATAGTGTAGTGGGAATAAAGTGGTATTTAAAAATAAGGTGAATGACTCAGAAACCATAGTAAAAAATAAGGGCAGACTAGTGGCTAAGGGTGTTAGATTGAGGGCATAAACCTTTAAGAAACCTTTGGCCTAGTTGCTAGACTAGAAGCAATAAGGGTGCTCTTAACCTTTGCTTGCTTCAAGGGTTTTAAATTATATCAAATAGATGTTAAGAGTACTTTTCTAAATGGGGTAATCAAAAAGGATATGTATGTTGAGCAACCCCCTGGATTTGAAAACTCATAATTTCCAAATCATGTATTCAAATTCAAAAAGGCATTATATAGGTTAAAGAAAGCACCTAGACCATGGTATGAAAGACTTAGCTCATTCCTACGACTGAGAGGATTTGTTAAGGGTAGTGTAGATATCACCCTCTTTCTTAAAGGGTAAAAGATGAAATTCTCATTATTCAGATTTATGTAGATGATATCCTGTTTGGATCTTTAGATAAAATCTTTTGTAATGAATTCTCAAAAGTAATGAGTAACAAGTTTGAAATGAGCATGATGGGAGAGCTAAATTATTTTCTTTCGTTTAGTGTAAAATAGATGGAAGATATAACATTCCTTAGCCAAACCAAATACATCAAGGATATTTTGAAAATATATAAAATGGACAATGCTAAGGCCATGAAAACTCCCATGAGTTTTACAATTCAACTAGACAAAGACCTGAATGGAAAATGAGAAGAGCAGAAAAAATGTTGAGGAATAATTTGATCTCTCCTCTATTTAACTACCAGTCGACTGGATATAATGTTTAGTGTATTCCTTTGCGCCCAATTCCATGCTTACCCAAAAGATTCTCACTTGACTGCGGTCAAGAGAATCCTTAGATATCTACTAGGCATCACAAACTTAGGAATTTGATATCCTAGGTATAGCACCTCCTTTGAAATCTTAGGATACTCAGATTCTAATTTTATAGGATATATGGTAGATAGAAAAAGCACCTCTATAACCTATCAATTCATAAGACAATCCTTAATTTTATGTTCTAGTATGAAGCAAAATTTAGTAGGCCTTTCTGTTGGGTCTAGTAATTAGGATGTTAAGCCTAATTAAATGTCTCAAGGCTAACCAAGAGTGAATTGGTAATTTAAAAATTATACATCTACTCTTGGATTTTTAGCTTTTTAATTATTAATGCAAGTTAAATTTAAATAAAAAAATAAACTTTTCAACCAGAGTAAACAACTT
This sequence comes from Dendrobium huoshanense, assembly GCA_016618105.1. Taxonomy (NCBI): domain Eukaryota; kingdom Viridiplantae; phylum Streptophyta; class Magnoliopsida; order Asparagales; family Orchidaceae; genus Dendrobium; species Dendrobium huoshanense. The sequence goes on along the minus strand of CM028343.1, from coordinate 72,348,675 downwards.
GCAATGAAATTAAATGCAAGAAAGAACACACCAGATTTATAGTGGTTCGGTCAAACCTTGACCTACGTCCACTCCCCGGAGGCACCCTCTGAGTATTGCACTAATACCACAAAGTGACTCTCCTTTTGCCCTCACAGCAAGGAGGAGAAGCCTGTACAAAATCACTTTCACCTTCCCCGGTGTGGCGGAGTAGTCAGGTTCTTTGACACCAAAGAGATCTTCTTCTTCGCCAAAACTTCCCTCAAGACGACCTGAAGTGCAAGTTTGTCGGAGCAACCGTGTGAATATCCTCTTCACACTCCCTTGAAATTCCCTCCAAGGATCCTTCTCCCTCTCAAACTCCACCCTTTCCTCTCTCCCTTTCAAGTTCTCTCTTCTAGTTTTCTCCCATAGAATGAAGACAACAATGGCTATCAAAGATACACTTTATCGTCTTTTTACACTCTCCAAGTGTCGGCAGAGAACCGGACCGATGTTGTTGAACTTCACTTGAGAGCCTTCAAAGGAGATGGGAAGAAACAATGAGATCTTCTTCTTCAAGTAACCTTGTGAATCCCTCACAAACCCCTCACTTGATCTCTCACTCTTCACTCTTACAATCTCTCCCAAACTCTCACTCTCAATGATCCCTCTCAAGAGAAAACAACTCCAAAGGCACTTGTAATAGTTTATAGGACTCCTTATATAGAAAGGACATGAAAAACCGTCCAAAAAACTGCTAAAATTATGTTTTTCTGCGCACCGGATCATCCTGTACGAACCATTTGTTCATCTGTACATGAACCAATTTCATTCTGGACGAAATTGGTTCGTCCTGTGATGAAAAATTTCATCCGGTACGAACAGTTATATCAAAAGTTGGTTCCGAAAACTGCAGAACATTGCCAGAAACTGCCATAGTCGGTTCCCATCGTCTTGGACAAACTGGACTTCGTCTGGACAAAATTTTTACAGTGAGAAACTCATCCTGGGACGAAAAATGATTTCGTCTGGATGATCATTCCTTAGAAAAATTTTCCAGTTCAGTTCCTGTCTGTTCCATTGCTCTTACAAGGAGATAACTGATCTGATCATCCCGTACGAATAATGTTCGTCCCGTACGATCAGTACAAAAACTTTTTCAAGATCTCCTTTAAGTGTGTGTAAATTTATTCACTCAATTACAATCACTCCCTCTCAAATTTAATTCAAATAAAAAGTACAAGCTTCAAATTCACAAAGTATCTCATGCTGAATCCGATTTGAAGTCTTCGTAGTCTGGGGTTCAATTTTCCTGAAATATTAGTACACACAAGAGCAAAAACAAATCTTCCACAAAATGTTAGGAGATAACAACACATAAAACAATAATATTTGGAATCATCAAAACTATACAAGTTGCAATAATGTAAAACATGCAAATAGCAACTTTTCTAACAATCTCCCCCTTTTTGATGATGGCAAAACAATTATTATTTGTATAATTTAAAATTCTAAGAATCTCCTTAACTCCCTCTGAATTAATGAACATATGAAAATAAGGAGGCATTAAAATTTTTTTGTTTTCAAAATTTTTAGAAATACAAAACAAAACAAAACAAACACACATACACTAAACAAAACAAACACACAACGATACGAATACACAAGACACAACAAACAATTTCTCCCCCTTTTTGACAACATCAAAAAGTGAAGAAAAAAAAGACTAGAAATGCAAGCAGACATATAAAAATCATTTAAAAATTTAACCTTTAAAGTGATTGACATAAGGTATGCAAATAAAATTAAAACATTAGCCAAATCATAAAATTCATAGAATTTAAGAAGAGATATAATATAGAAACTAAAAAGAATTAATCAACACATGAGTATATTTAGACATTTAAGATAGAGAAAATCATTGTAAAAATGATGATATAAAAATTTTATATTTCATATTTCAATATGTAATATAAATGTACATAAGATCAATTTTAATTAAGAGATTAAAAAATTAAGGAAAGAAATAACTACCACATTGACGCTTTGCGCATCTTTTTTAATTTTGTGGCATATTTTTGTGCATCTTTTCACTTGTTGGGCTTATTTTGTGCCTCTTTTTCACATTGCGAATCATTGCGCATTTCTTTTGATTTTTTTATACATTTGTACAATTTTCAAGAGTAATTGTATTCTTTCCAAAATTAAAAATCTAAAATTTCAAATCTTTCTAAGTGCATAAATATTAATTGATAATTGAAATACAAAATAAGAAAACATCACAATTACAATAATAATATTAAAATTAATGTAGTCTAAATAAGAGACATGAAATTGACAATCTTAATAATATCAAGTTATAAACACAACTTAAATTTAGAAAAATTAGATTTTCTAATAAATTAAATTTTATGTTGCAGTTCAAAGTATAACACTTGTAAGATCAAAAATTTAAGGATTTTTCGTATAGGCTAACAAACATTTCAAACACAGAACAAAAACATTTAAACATAAAAAAAAAATCTAAAGTAATAAAAGAATAGAAAAACACTAAACTAAATACAGGTACACAAACTATAAAAATCTTCATATCACATTCCAAATGTCTCACAACAAGAAACATGGAATATGATATGAAAATATCTCAAAATCATACAAAACACACAAAAATTAAAAATAGAAAAATAAATAAAATAAAATAAAAATAAAAACACAACTAATAAAAAAACATGCACACAAAAACACATAAACAAAGGGTTTAAACATCATTTTGCTCCTGGTCTGATGATTCAGAAGCTAGATCTGCCCAGGAGTTTTTTTTGCTTTTCATTATTTTCCCATTTTATAATATGCTTAGCTTTGCCCTTTTTTTTTAGCAGGAAGAGTTCTCAAATTAGGGCACTGACTTTTCAGATGTCCAGATTTCCTACATCCAAAACAAATAGTACTTGAAGAAATCTGAACATTCTTACCATTTTTACCTTTATTCCACTTTTGTTGATGCTTATGCTTGTGCTTTAGTGGTCTTTTCAATTTGCTTGTTAAGTCATCGCTTTCCTCACCAACTAAGCAACTTGTCTCCATGTCTTCCGCTTTTAGCATTATTGTTTCACCTGCATCCAAAAGTCTTTGGCCCAAATATTGCTCGTAGGCAATGAGTGAGCCAATCAAATTATCAATAGAATATTCATTCAAATTTTTTGATTCGCAAATAGCAACAACTTTGGCATCAAACTTGTCAAGTAAACAATGTAGAATTTTATTCACTATTTCAAAGTCTGAAAAATTCTTTACCTAAAGCATGCAATGATGTTACAATTTGAATAAACCTAGTATACATGTCTAAGATCGTCTCATAAGATTTCATGCTAAAGAGTTCATAGTCATGCATCAAAAAATTCAACTTAGATTGCTTGACTTCACTAGTACCTTCATATGTAATGCATAAACTGTCCCAAATTTCCTTGCCGGTAGTACATGTAGAGATTCTAATATAATCTTCCAAATTTAAAGCACAGAATAAACAATTCATACATTTAGCATTTAATTCAGCATAAATTTGTTCTACTCTACTCCATTCAGAAAAAGGGATATCAGTTTTGATTCCATCTATAATACGTGACAGTACAGAATAACCATTTTGAATCATATGCCACATTCGATAATCTATTGATTGTAAGAAAGTAGACATTCGAATTTTCCAAAAATCAAAAGAAATATTTTCAAATAAAGGTGGTCTAACAATCGAATATCCTTCTAACATTTTACGGTTTCTAAAATTAGCCATACTCATTTTTCAAAAAGTAGTCTAAACTTTTGATTTTGAAACAAAGCTCTGATACCACTTGTTGGATCTAGTAATTAGGTTGTTAAGCCTAATTAAATGTCCCAAGGCTAACCAAGAGGGGGGGTGAATTGGTAATTTAAAAATTATACTTCTACTCTTGGATTTTTAGAAAACCTTTTTAATTATTAATACAAGTAAAATTTAAAATTTAAAAAAATAAACTTTTCAACCAGAGTAAACAACTTGCAATGAAATTAAATGCGGAAGAAAAATAAGAAAGAACACACCAGATTTATAGTGGTTCGGTCAAACCTTGACCTACGTCTACTCCCCGGAGGCACCCTCTGAGTATTGCACTAATACCACAAAGTGACTCTCCTTTTGCCCCCACAGTAAGGCGGAGAAGCCTGTACAAAATCACTTTCACCTTCCCCAGTGCGGCGGAGTAGCCGGGTTCTTTGACACCAAAGAGATCTTCTTCTCGCCAAAACTTCCCTCAAAACGACCCTTGAATCCGATGGTACTGAAGTGCAAGTTTGTCGGAGCAACCGTGTGAATATCCTCTTCACACTCCCTTGAAATTCCCTCCAAGGATCTTCTCCTTCTCAAACTCCACCCTTTCCTCTCTCCCTTTCAAGTTCTCTCTTCTAGTTTTCTCCCAAAGAACGAAGACAACAATGGCTATCAAAGATACACTTTATCGTCCTTTTACACTCTCCAAGTGTTGGCAGAGAACCGGACCGATGTTGTTGAACTTCACTTGAGAGCCTTCAAAGGAGATGGGAAGAAACAATGAGATCTTCTTCTTCAAGTAACCTTGTGAATCCCTCACAAACCCCTCACTTGATCTCTCACTCTTCACTCTTACAATCTCTCCCAAACTCTCACTCTCAATGATCCCTCTCAAGAGAAAACAACTCCAAAGGTACTTGTAATAGTTTATAGGACTCCTTATATAGAAAGGACATGAAAAATCGTCCAAAAAACTGCTAAAATTATGTTTTTCTACGCACCGGATCGTCCCGTACGAACCATTTGTTCATCTGTACGAACCAATTTCTTTCTGGATGAAATTGGTTCATCCCGGGACGAAAACTTTCGTCCGGTACGAACAGTTATATCAAAAGTTGGTTCCGAAAACTGCAGAACATTGCCAGAAACTGCCATAGTTGGATCCCATTGTCCTGGACGAACTGGACTTCGTTTGGATGAAATTTTTACATTGAGAAACTCGTCCTGTGACGAAAAATGATTTCGTCTGGATGATCATTCCTTAGAAAAATTTTCCAGTTAAGTTCCTGTCTGTTCCATTGCTCTTACAAGGAGATAACTGATCTGATCATTCTGTACGAACAATGTTCGTCCCGTACGATCAGTACAAAAACTTTTTCAAGATCTCCTTTATGTGTGTGTAAATTTATTCACTCAATTTCAATCACTCCCTCTCAAATTTAATTCAAATAAAAAGTATAAGCTTCAAATTCACAAAGTATCTCATGCTGAATCTGATTTGAAGTCTTCGTAGTCTGGGGTTCAATTTTCTGAAATATTAGTACACACAAGAGCAAAAACAAATCTTCCACAAAATGTTAGGAGATAACAACACATAAAACAATAATATTTGGAATCATCAAAACTATACAAGTTGTAATAATGTAAAACATGCAAATAGCAACTTTCCTAACACTTTCCACGTCTGAGGAAGAATATATAGCAGTAGAAAGTTGTGTTGCACAAGTGCTATGGTTGAAACAATAACTTCTAGATCTTACATTACCTGTAGGAATCATCCCAATTATGTGTGACAACACTAGTGCAATTTATATATCCAAAATCTAATTCAACCCTTCAAAAAAAACTTATAGACATTAGACATTACTTCATAAGAGATCATATAGCCAAATGAGATATAGAATTACACCATATAGCTATAGGAGATCAATTGGCAGGCATATTCATGAAACCACTAACCTATGATACCTTTAGCACCTTCAGGACAAAACTAACTATCATAGACTTTCATGTGTCATCCAAAAAAAAGAATTACTAAAACAAAAAACATTACAAAAATTAAAAAAAAAAAAAACTAGTCTAAGCTATTTCCTGATTATCACACACTCACCTCACTAATCTCGTAAAATGACCAATTTTCTATCCCCATCCTAATGTACGATTAACATTCGCATTGTATGATCTATACAAAATGCACAGATTATAACCCTCTACTTAACTAATGTTCCAAATTCAATTTTTGATCTGCCTATAGTACTGTACTTTACTCTTTGTGTGGTACAATACACGTGGCCATGCATTAAAATTATTTGGTATGATCTAATTATCCTTTGTACTGTATGATATCTCCCTTTAATATTATATGATCCACGTGTCTAAATGGATTGGGATGAATAAACTTGGTCGGTACAATATTATTACCCTTCGTACTTACAAACACACATTCGTACTGTATGATCATTTTCATCAATAGTCAAACTAACGACTCCTCAGGACGAACATATTTCCTTCACATCGCGTTATACGATACTCATCGTACTATATGATTTGACCACCTTTTCCTAACTATTCATCCATACAAGATAATTCCTTAATCGTATTGTATGATCTTTGATTACACTGTATGAAAAGTCAAAAATTCTATAAATGGGAGGGGAAACAAGCTCATTTCACTCAAACACTCCTCAATATACTTGTCTTCACTAGTTTCTACTCAATGGAGAGCTCAAGCAAATGAGATTAAATCATCCCGAGAAACTCCTCTTCCTCTCGTCATCATGATAATTATTTTCTATCTGCAAAAGATGTGGATGCCTACCATAAATTCAAAACATGCAAAATCACTCCTTCTCGCATACTAAATCAAGCAGCCCTTAACTTTGAGGAAATGAGCCTCTTTGCTTCCACTACCTTCCAATTTCTTCTCACCCTACTTTTCCATTCAATTATGAGCTCCTCTTTGAGTTCCTTGCCAACCTGAGGATAAATATAGATAACTTTACCCTCACTTCATTTATCTGCCATCAAAATATAGAAATCACCAAAGTAGACCTTGCTCAATATATCAGGCTTTCTATTGAAGAACCTTGAGCCCACTCTTTCATAACAAATGAGTTTAATTAGAGTTCCATCAATTTGGTTCTTATAAATGTTGCTTTAAACCAACACCAACCTCTTGTTTAGTCCTTAACCCAAAATGTCTGCATCATCCAATATATTCTTAAGACATCCATAATACCCAAAGCTTGATATAGGATATGCATAACCCCAATCCTGTCTTTTGTCACCTACCTAATCATGTCCAATACTAGATTTGATCAAGCTAATTTAATTATTGACTATATTCAGAACATGGCCCAAATTTTCCTTCCTAGTACCCACAAGAAACTCAATTTAGCCCTCGAATATCTTGTAGGATACATTCTCGATAACAAATACCAGTTGACTTATCCTGGTGAACCCAATAATGTTCCTATTTTTTTATATGGATGCCTTCTTTAATATCTTATTTCATTGGGGCCAAGCACATGATGAGCTGGATTTTGATGATGAAGGGGAGGCTGCTCCACGAAGAGGACTTGCACATGCATATCCTCATGATGATATCATTTACAACTCGAACAACTAGAAACCCTCAGCTTGACTCTCATATCCAGGAACAACACGAACATCACGAGGAGGACATGCAATGGTTTGGGGAAAGATTTTCTTCAATTGATCATAAATTCGCATCCATCCATCACTTTCTTCAGCCACCTCCACCACCAACTGAACAGGATCCTCCTTTTTGACTAAGTCACTATCTAGTGTATTTTAAGTTTTTTTTTGGTACTCCACTTTTTGCTGATGTCAAAAGGGGGAGAAGTTTGTCTACCTTATCTAGTATATCTTCTTATTGCATATCATATTTTTTATTTTAGTTTTTAACTTAAAATGAAATGCATGTTTTTTTACATGTTTATATTTCTGTTTATATTTTTAGTTCATGTTTTTATTTATTTTTATTAAACAAAATTGTATATTATCTTGCCTATCAATAATATTACTTGACATCATCAAAAAGGGAAGATTGTTGCAGTCCATGGCCCATAGTCTGAGACTTTGATGATGGAAAATAATATTGATTGTATTGTCTTATTCGTCATTAAATATTTTTAATGCCACTCATGTCTATGAGTACTAACATTTCAAGGAGATCACACACTACTCAAGATAATAGAAGACTCGAGTTTGGGTGGAATAAGATGTGAAGGAGTCTGTAAATTTATATTCTTTTTATTTCATTATTTCTTGAGTCTGGGGGAATAAAATGTGTATGCAAACTGAGTATCCACGCACATATACAGGGGGAGAGTTTTTTTAAGGGAAAAATTTATTTTTCTTGTACATCGAACTAAATTATTTTAAATCATACTGTATAAAATACTATGGCTCAATGGCTATCCTCTGTGAACTAATCATATTGTATGATCACTATCACACTATAAGATTCATTTTCAATTTGAAACCCTAGCCACCAAATTAATTTAAGCAAGTTTTTAAATAGTTGAATTTTGAACTAATCGTATTATATGATCTCATTATACTGTATGATTATTTGATTACTTGCTAAAATTAACCCCCATAATTAGTTAATTAAATTAAAGCTTAATTAATAATTGGTGATCATACTGTATGACCTAGTTTATAATGTACGATGAACCGAGGCTATTTTTTTTCATTCTGAAGATCATATCGGATGATACCTTGATTTTTAAACTAATCATACCGAATAATGTATACAACATACCGGACAACCTGAAGATTTTAACTGATCATATTGCATGAGTTGGACCATACCAAATGATGAATAGAGACAAATTTTGGTCATCCCAGCATTTGTACTATACGAATAGAAGAAATATATTATATCATATTGGATGATATTTGTATCGTACTGTATAATGTATTTAAGAATTATTATATATTTGTACTCCTTCATATCAGAACAAAAGCTATTTTGAACTGATCATACTATACGATCTATGATCGTACTGTACAAATAAAAATTACCAAATTGAAAATCTTAGGGTTTCTTGGAGCTTAATATTTAAGTAATTCTTTTGTCTTTTGAAAAAGAGAGAGTAACATGACAAAGGAAGGGAAACTCTTGAGAGGGAGCTTCTTGAAGGGATTTAGGGCTTGTGAGAGGAAGGAGAAGGTGAGTTTGTCAGGGAGGAGCATGAGGAGATTATTCGGTTGCTCTAAACCTGTTGCATGCTTACTCCTCTTATGGCCCAGATAAATCTTGTGGGAGCTCTCTAGGGGGAGAGCCTTTAAGGTCAACATCCTCAAAAGTCATGTGCCTTCTCCAAGAGGGAGAAAAATAAGAAGGTCCGCTACCATCACTAGGAGGGTGACATAGCGTCTGGCACTCCGCCACACCAGAGAAGGCAAAAGTGGGTTTGTGTAAAGGCTTCTCCGCCTTGTTGTAGGGTAAAAGGAGAATTACTTTTGAGTTGTGCAATTCCTGGAGTGGAGAACTCAGGGTAGTGGACGTAGGTCAAGTGATCGAACCACTTTAAATATTCTGGTGTGTTTTTTCCATTTACCGCATTTTATTTTCTTTGCATTTATCATTGCAATAATTGCTTGGTGAGAATTTGTTTTTGGTACTTCATTGTGTGATTTAAAATTCCATCATGACTTTTGCAATCATTTTTTATCACTAGCTTTCGCTTCAAATTAGTTAAGTTATTTTTAAAAAATTACAAAAAAAATTAGAACTCCTATTTAGGCTTTATTCTTTATTTCAAATATTATCAATTCACCTCTCCCCCTTCTTGGCGCATTTCGTACTTTCAAGGGTTAATGAAGATATGAGAGCAAGCTCAAAATGGATTGAAGCCAAATTTCACTATTTATCATATGGGTACCTTAAAATTTAAAAATCAGCTAAATATTCTATATCACATTGAACTTTAATAGGAGATACTTTGAGAGGCACATGCTAATCTATATTCAATTCACTTTTGGAGCACAAAAATGTATCAAGATTTTAAGCTCTTCTTGTGGCCTGGTATAAGGAATGATGTGGCAGAGTTTGTAGCCAAGTGCTTGGCATTTCATATGGCCAAGGTATAACATCAGAGACTTGGTGGTTTATTGCAACCACATTCTATTCTAGAATGCAAGTGAAAGGAGATTTCTATGGCCTTTATGGTTAGCTTGTCGAGATCATAGTAAGGTCTTGATACAATTTAAGTTATTATTGATAGACTTGCCAAGATAGCTAACTTTCTATTGATCAAGCAGAATTACTCTATGGAAAAGTTGGAAAGGATCTATGTGGATAATATCATTCAACTACACAGGATTCCCATCTTCATTGTGTCAAATAGAGATAAAAGATTTACTTCAAGATTATGGAAGAAAGTGTCAAAAGATTTAGGTATGAGGTTGAATTTCAACACTACCTTTCACCCTCGGATTGACGGACAATCAGATCGCAACATTCAGACTTTAGAAAATTTATTGAGATCTAGCATTCTTGACTTTGTTGAATGTTGGGAAGACTACATACCACTTGTGAAGTTTGCTTACAACAATAGTTTCAAGCTAACATAAACATATCACCCTATGAAGCTCTTTATATAGAACTACAAGTCTCCTTTATTTTTGTTTAAGGTCAAAGAGTGGAAGCTCTTAGAACCTCAACTAGTTGATCAAGCTATAGAGAAGATTTATCAAATTTGAGAAAGGCTTCATTTAGTTCAAGAACCTTAGAAAATATATTTTGATCATAAGCGCGTGATTGTTGTATTTGAGGTTGGTGATCACATCTTTCTCAAGGTTTTTCTCATGCGTGGAATTACCAAATTTGGTAAAAGTACAAATTTTTCTCCCTATTTCATTGAACCTTTTGAAGTGATAGAGGGAGTTGAGAGAGTACATTTAGGCTCTTCCTCTTAGGCTTACAGGAGTGTTAATATATTCATGTCTGCCTTCTCTGACGGTATATACACGACAGTTCTCACATTATTCATTTCCATCCTCTATTAATTCAAGAATATTTGAGCTATGAACAGATATAAGATATCATTTTGGAATATGAAGTTTGACAGCTTCATCATTGATCTATTCCCTTTCTTAATATCTTTCATGTCTTCCTTCTCTAAGGGTATATACACGACAGCAACTTGGGAGATTTAAGAAAGAGAGCTTCACTTTTTCATTGAACGACCATATTCTTTTAAGAGAGATAGTATGTTATAAATTGATCCAAGACCGATTCAATCCAGGACTTTCTTGTGACCCAGCTAACCCTCCCGCTCCCCTCATCACACACCAGTAATGTCGAACCGAGCAATAGGTTATAAATTTGAGTTGAATCTCACATGCACCTCCCTCCAATCATGAAAATCATCGGATTCGCCTATCTTGTGTTACTTTTCATGCTCTTCTCCCTTCTCTTCTCAATTAAAGAAGGATTGAATGCTAGGGCATTACTTATTCTTCTTCCCTTGCTTCTCTACAGCCACCAAACCTCTCTCTCTACCTCTTCTTCCTCACAACCACTATTTAATTATTTGGCAAAATCAACAAGCCTCTTCATCAAGTTTTTTTTTTCTCCTTCAATATTAAGCTCCTCCATCTTCTCTTTTCTCCTCCCTCTCTTTTATTTTCTTCAACATGTTTATTAAATTATATAATCATATATTTTTCTTTGATCATGTAACTAATTTTATTGGTGAAGATTCAATTTTGGTTTTAACATTTTTTATTAGTTTAGCTTTCTTTGGCAGGAAGCTTTATTTATATATGATGATTCAAATTAATCTAACCTTATATTATCATTTTAGGTTGGAAAAATGATATTCAATATATTCATATATGTATATTTAATTAAGCTTGGGTTTTGTAAAACTTATGTTTCTAGCATTGATGTCTTTCAACATTATTCTTGTTTATAGGACATTCGAGTCGTTGTCCTCATAGCGCTAATAGTTAATTATCTTGTAGGCTTGAACTTTCTAATAGTTAATTATCTTGTAGGCTTGAACTTTCATGTCGCTCGCCTAAAAGGTAAGTAATTATTATTTATTTTAGGATAAACATAACATTCTTTGTTGGTGACATTATTCTTATTTCTTGTGCTAGAACTTGGGATATTATATTGTCAGTCATGTTATTATAGATTCTTTTATTTTACACATATGCTCAAAATGAATTAGGAAGATTCATGAATAGATCGATCTTGATTTATTGCTGTATAAACTCATGGGTATCTTTTTTTATATTTTCATTTATGTACTCTTATTGAATACAATAAATGATTATGCTAGCAAATCATATATTAGTAAGAAATATTAATTATCATATTAAAATTATAAAACCTATTGAAAAATGATTATGGACTTTTTTTGAAAATTTATATGTTTTTTGTGCATTGATGTGTATGTTGGTAAAACACTATTGGTTATTAGTTACTCGAGGATGACGAGCCCCCATAATGATGACTCTATAAGAAATCATTAGACTTTCTTAGGTTGGTGTTTACCTATCAGAGATGGGTATTTGATAAACTGACTATAATTATATACATTAGATGTTTGATATATATATTTTCCATAAATTGAAAATAATAAATGATTGATATTACCCATTTAAAGGTACAAGGATAAATAGTGTGGTGCATTTATAAGCATTGAAATATTTTAACATCACTAGCTAATTGATATATACACTAGCATATTATAATTTGTTATAGTAATCCTATCACATTTCATAGCTACTTTTTTTAGTGACTACATGTTACAACTCACACCTTTTGATTGTTCATACTACGTGCCCCTATCTTTTATCATTTATGTTTTAATAGATAGAAGTTACTTGTTAAGTTTGATTTATCAAACTCACTCGTTGTCTCTTTTTATCAAGGTTTTGAAAACCGGACCGGACCGGCCGGTTCGACCGTGAACTGGTCTGGTGGCCGGTCCGATCCAGCTTCAAAACCGGCTCTGCATAGAACCGGATTGAACCGGCAGTTCAACCGGTGAACCGTTGAACCGGTCCGGGTTGGAAAGAACCGGCCGGTTCATAAAAATATTTTATTTTTGTTTTAATTAAAATTTTAAAAATATATTTTTTTTATTAAAATTTTTTAAACTTTTAAAAATATTTTTATTAAATATGATGATTAATTTCATCATAATACATGCAAGTTATCTTAGATACCTCACATAATTTATTTTGCAAAGAGAGTGTACTTCTCACTTTATAAAGGGTTCAAGGAAACATCTTTAAACTCCCCCTATGATGTGGGACTAAAGAAGTTGCATGAATAGTTTAATGGATTATAGGTGTGTTTATTGGACTCTTACCATAGGAGCAGAACTATCAGCAGGAGACTTTTTTTTTCTATTTTATATTTTGTTGCAGTTTTCTATGTTTTTTATTATGAGGGTTGGGTAGTTCCTTTTTTCTCGTCCATCCTATTTACATTCATTTTCTTGTATCAATATTAATGTTTGGATGTATTATCTATTTGAATTTTATTAATGAATTAATATTTTAATCTTCACTTTCTAGTGTTACTTTAGTGTATATATATCATGTTATATCTAGGATATGCATGCTTTTCTTTGTGATTACAAAATAGGTCTTTATATCCCTTCATCGCATCCAGTGTTACTAGGATATACCGTCTTCCAGGCCCAGGATGTGACATTGCCTCCTAAGAAAAACTATTATGTTAAAAACATGTAGCAAAAATTATTGAACTGAGTAAAACTTTTAATAAAAAAATATTTTGTCAAACTCAAGTAAATACAAGAGCTTTTTACTTGGAAACTTCTTATTTTACCTGAACAATCTCAAGCCACTACATTTGAGCCATTATTTTCATTTTTTATATTATTTATTTTTATAATATTAAAATATCATTTATTTAGGGGATCATAAAAGAGATTAGTAATAATGAAATGATTTTAATCTTTTTTTTTAATTAAATTAGTTTCCATTCATGTTCATCTTATAATTAAAAAAATAAAACTATAAAAAAAATTGTCTTATAATTATATAACAAAAATTATATCATAATAATTTAATATAAAATATCTCCTAATAGACTTCAAAATTTTTAAATTTATATTTAAATTAGTATATTTCATAGTATTCAATCTACTAATCAAAACGTAAATTTTAAAATTCAATTTAATGCATTTTATATCAGCATATCTTAAATTTTATTTCAATACCATTATTTATATATTACTCATTCTCCCCTAATTTCCACTCAAGGACCGTTCGCTTGCCTCTCCTCTTCGGCAAATTATTGGGTCAGGTGATCGGAGCCGAAAAATAAGTTCGGACATCCAATAAAAATTTGTCGCGTCACCTTGCGTTTTAGTTGCGCTTTTTGACTTGTGCTTTAGTTGCGCTTTAGTTGCGTTTTACCTGCGCTTTAGTTGCGCTTTTTAACTTGCGCTTTAATTGTGCTTTAGTTGCGCTTTAGTTGCGCTTTATCTGCGCTTTACTTGCGCTAAATTAAAAATAATATTTTATTAATATCCGGACCTATCTCTACCTTCGATCACCATCTGATCCAATAATTTGCCCTCCTCTTCGCTTCTGCCTACAAATCAAAATAACACGTCCTCATTCGTTGCATTCTTCACTCCCTTCTCTTCTCGAATTTCCTCCTGCGATCTCGTTCCTCTGGTAGTATGATGCGAAAAAGATCAAACCACTCGCCGGCGCCGCCTCCTCCGCCGCCGGCTGACTGGGAAGTTCTCCCTGGCGGCATGCTCGTCCAGAAACGCCTAGGCGGAACCTCCCCCGACGCCGCACCGCCAGTCCCAGCCATACGCCTCCGCATCAAACACGGCCTCGCCCACCATGAGATCTATCTCAGCTTCCAATCCACCTTCGGTAGGTGAAATACAATCCTAATGCAATTCCAATTCAAAGAAAACTAATAAAAGGTATACATACCCGTCTTCTAATTCCAAATCCAGGGGAAGTGAAGAAGATACTATGGGAAAAAACGGGTTTGCATCCTCAGGAGCAGAGGATTCTTTTCAAAGAAAAGGAGAGAGACTCGTCAGCGTATCTTGACACCGCCGGCGTCAAAGACGGTTCAAGGATGGTGCTCGAGGAAGATCTCACCGCTCGGGCCAAGCGGCTTCTTGAGATGCGCCGTGTTTCCCAAGCTGAGCGGGTGGCAAAGTCACTCGCTGACGTCACCGTCGATGTCGACGGGCTGGTATCGAAGGTATCGCTTCCCTGATCAAGAGGCATCTTTTACCTCTTCCTTCCTCCCAATTTGAGGTTTTTTTTTTTTTTTACTTTTCGTGAATCTTCTTTGTCAATACTGGAGATTTTAGAAGTGAATTTTGGTAAATCGTCCTAGGTATCGGAGATGGAGACGGCGGTGGGGGCGGGCATGAGTGTGGCAGAGAAGGACGTGGTGGAGTTGATCGAGCTGCTTATGGCGCAGCTTGTAAAGCTCGATGCCATCGCTGTGGAGGAGGGCGAGGCCAAGAGGAAGAGAGGAATTCAGGTTTCTTCGGCCCTCGGCATTCAAATCCGTCCGTTGTTGCTTGCTTATTATCTGCATTTCGTTCTTCAACTTATTGGGAACTATTTTACACACCTAAGAAAGAATTCTGAAAAATATTTAAATTTGATTAGATAACTCAATCAAAAAAGTTTTTTTTTTTTTTTCCATTTAAGAGTGAAAGATACTCTTTTAAATTTAATTAGTTCATCTGAAAATGAGATTCAAAATTAATTTTATAAATTTTCAAAATCATTTTTATAATTTTTCTCAAAAAAAAAAAATTACATTGTAGAATTTTCACTTTCTAGTAACTAATTAAAGCATTATAAGTTTTTAACAATTATAATCAATCAGTCCGCTTGTATCAGTGTTCAAAATAATTTTTTAATAAACAGCCACAACTTCAACACTTGATATGAAATTCCTAACATTATTTAACTAATTTTGACATCAACCTTGTGCAGGTCAGGAGAGTGCAGAGTAATGTGGAGAAACTGGACCAGATCAAGCTGAAGAACTCAGAGCCTATGCATTCTTCTTCTCCTTATCTGCAGAAACAACAACAGAGGCAGCAGGTTGTGGTAACAACCCAGTGGGAGATGTTTGATGCAGTCGCCGCACCGGCGATGGCAGCCTCCACGGTGCCTGCAGGATCAAGGATTGAATGGCAGTTGCTTTGATTGATGAATTCGGTTGTAAAATTTGATTTGATTCCTTATTTGTGTGCCAAGGGTGAAAGATTGAAATAGCTTCCTTTTTGAATACTTTTTTTGATACTGTGTGCATAGGCCTCAGGGGCCAGTCTACATTGAATGAGATGAAAAGAAAAATAAAAAGGAAACTTTTCACTTTAGTTTCCTTATGCTGTATTTTTGTCATGTTATTCTGACGGTTCGTAGTAGTCTTGCGATAGTAAAGCAGATATAGCAGTGGAAGGCAGCTCACTTTTTATTTTTATTATTATTAATTTTTTTTATGCATTTAAATCAATTAAGATAAATTCACATACAACCCATCTACAAGACTCGAATTCAATACCTCTTAGTTAAACGAACCAAAGAGAGTTACGTAATGCCTCCCTCGGTTCAACAATTTCCCCCTGTTTTGAAGGCTAAAATGACGAAAATACTCTATTTGCATGAGAGGATATGTGCTCCGGCTCGATCATTTTCGCAATTCCCACACATCTCCACTATGGTAGCTCTCTTCAAGCCAATCTCCCATTCCCACGCTGAAGCTTCTGGAGATAGCTCGTCTCATCGCTCGTCACTTTGATTCCCATTCACGTCTCAGCTATCACATCTCTTCTCACGATAATCTACCCATGCTACATCCTCCACTCTTACTCTTGGTTGATCGGAGGTCGCTCGTCAGCTTAGTAGCAAATTTATGTCTTCTTCAATATGGCGTGCTTTTGATTGCATGGATTAATCTAATCATTTTTTCACTTAGATGCGTTCGATTGTCGGGATTTCCATCTATTTTTAAAGAGTATGATGAAATTATTTTTTATACAACTTCAGAATTTTGAGTACAAATTTTTAGGAGTCGATCATGCTTGATGCATTTTATTTGTACTTTTTTGAATGCAAAGAAACATAGATTATGTATTTTGAGACATGATCAGTATGTAGCTTAGCTAATTTAAATGCTCATTTCTCTTGCTCTTTTTACCTTTGTACGACATATCTTTTTGAAGCTCAGTTAAATGGCAAATTATTGGGTCCGGTCACCGGACCTCTTTCTAGGTCCGGAAATTCACTAAAAATTTGCCAAGTGGAATGTACACGTGTCCGCGGAAATTTAAGTCAAGCGCGTCAAAAGCACAGGTAAAGCGCAGTCAAAGCAATAAAAAACGCAATCACAAGCGCACCTAAAGTGCAGTCCACATGGCAAGTTTTCATTTGATATCCGGATCTATTTTTAGGTTCGGTGATCAGACCTAATAATTTGCCTAGTTAAACAGCAGGTTTTGATCCAAAATCGAACTGTATAAGCAAGTAGTAGGAAAGATTACTAGCTCCTTAATCAGCAGGAAGGATTTTGCAAAGCATAAACGAAAGTAGAGCCACAAACAGCAAACTTTGGTGCTCCTTCAGCCATCTGTTGTGTTGTCTATTTATGCTTTAACTTCGATGATATCATAGCAAATAGTTTCATACATAAAACTATGGGATATATGACATTATAAATGTTCTCTCATTTTGGCAATAAGTGAGTTCAATGGAATTGAATTTGTCCTAAAGGATTATAATTAATTCAAAATGCCAATTTTGACTTTATATATAATACAATTTTTTAATGTTTTGTTCTTATTTCTGTATTTATAGCCTCAAATATAAATTCTACAGTAATCTTGCTTCTGAATTGAATTCGATGCATTTGATTTCGGACGTCCTATATTAGTTTCTGAATTATGCCTCTCTTATCATTTCATTTGTACTCCACCTCATGTTCTGATATGCTTGCGAACAACAATACCCAATTAAGAAATTAAATAGGTATATCAAAGGAAGGTGGAGCATCTGCAAAATGGCACCAAGATGTGAAGATGTTATTTTGTAATTTATGTATAAAAGAGATTAAACTTGAAAATCGACTGTCAACTCAATTCAATAAAGAGAGTTGGTTGAATTAAATTAAGAATTTTAATGAGAAAATAGGAAGAGAGTTTGATAAAGTGCAGTTTATAAATAAATGGACCAACTAAAGAAAGATTGGAAATTATGGAAGGATCTAAAGCATGGGTCGACTTGATTGGGTTGAGATCCTAGGATAAAGACCATTGATGCATCCGATGAATGGTGGAAAGAAAAACTATATGTGAATGTTGATTGCATACAATATTATATATTTGGCTCTTTTGAACTGCATATTATAATTTTTAGTTTTATTAAATGAATTTTGCTTTATAGGTTGTGTCAAATGCCAATAAATTTAGATATTATGGCTTTAATCCCAAACTTGAACTTAAGCCTGCTTTAATTTGATGTTCATGGGTGCAGTTGCAACTGGTGTTCATGCTTTTTCTCCCAACGAAGGTATTGACCAAGAAAATTTTCATGAAGATTATGAATAACTTGATAATATTATTGACTCTTTTGAAGATCCTTCACAAAGTTTCAACAATATTAGTGAGTGTAGCCAGTTGAAATGACCATCCTCTACAACATCAACTAATAATAAAAAAAAAATTGATATAGATTTCTACGAAGTCAAATTACTCAGCTTATCAATTCATGCACAAACATCAACTCTAGAACTAATGCATCACAATCAATAATTAAGGCACCATTGCTTTCTGTTGCCATTAAAGTTTTTGAACAAATAATATAAGCATTTGAAGACATGCCACTTTATTTGTTCTCCACAAAGCTTCTTGAGTATAAAATTAAGCGATAAATTTGTAAGACCATTTGTCCAGATCGAAGAGTTCATTATATTCGTTATTGCTACGAAATCATGATAAAACAACAACATAGTTTCATAGAATCGTTATAATCAATATTTTTGTTGTGTTTTTCTATAAGTCTATATCTAAAAATACATATGATAGTTATAGTGTCTTCAAATTTGTATTTATATTTGGAAGTTGGAATATTTCGTAGTTGTTAGCTATACACATAATTATAAGTCTGTATCCTGTTTATTACAATGTCTTCAAATTAATAATGTATTCAGTTTGTTACAGTGCATTTAATTTTGATTCAAGAAGAAAATCTGTATTATATCTTTTTTGAACTTCTGTTCATGACAACTGTATCTATGTTAGTGAAGCAAGAAAGCTTTTTCTAACTGCAATATGAAAGAAATTGCTCCAGCAACATGCTGCTACCATTTTGCCAGTGCAAGCTTTTTATTGTTGGGATATTCTGTATTTTCTCACCTATTAAGGATGGCCAGATTATTGTCACCAGAAATCAATTCGACCAATATATTCATTAGATATAATCATTTTACATTGATTTGCCCAGATCTACAGGTTTATGAACTTCATCTTGCTTGGCTTGACTTATTTATTCGTAAACAACACTATTTGTGAAATAGATAATTTTTCATTAACGAATACTTTATTGGTGTTCCTCTATATTAGATGATAATGAATGTTTGTCTGCTATGAATAGAATTTTTAGAAAAAATAGTTTTGCTCCTTTCTTAGTTCCTTTTGTAATGTGAGTTCTTGTTGCAAGGTAGTCTACAGACTAATCTATTATGATCAGCATTTATTTATGACCAGAGGTAGTCCTCCTGTATTACTATAATCCTATCGTATGATGCTTCACTGAATTCCTATTTCTTTTTTTATCAAATAGTAACAACTTTTGTAAGATGGTAACTAATTTTCATACAAAAGTTTTCAAATGTCTTGTTAAAACTCTAAGTGCATGGCCTGCTGTTTTTGCATCAATTTAGTGTTTTCTGGCACATAAAAGAATCACTCATGGGATGGTTTTGTTCCTCATTGTTGAAGTTGATTATTTCTTGTGCAATCCATTAATTAATTCTTACGCCACATAGTCAATACAGAAGCAGATATCACATGTTCTCGAGTTTTTAATTTGTACGTATTTGGTGAGCTAGTTTGTAGTGTTAAATATTTGACTCATATTTTTATTTAGATATCAAAAAAAAAAAAAAAGTTTAGATACAAACAATAAAATAATTCTTACCTTCATCTATATGCAGGAATGTAATGTAATAGGAATACAAATGAATTACCCGATATTGCAAAACACAAAAAAGTTATACTTGCAATTATATATCTTATAAATGAGTATTATAAAACAGACATTTACAATACTTCGTGCAAGACCTTTTCGTATAAAGGAGATAGATGGATTGAAGAGTTACTACAAGGCCATTAATATGGTTTCATAATATGTTTTGTATGTCTCAAATAATTTTTTTAGATCTTACATATGACTTGGAAAGTGTTCATGGTCTAAATAGATCAAGGACAATAACTGGAGAAGTACTTACAATCACCTTATATATTTTATCGCATAATGAATTAATTAGCTTGGCATGTGAGCAATTTCAACACTCAATTGAGACTATTAGTGTGTATTTATCTATTGGATTGGAGGCTTTAGTGAAATTCTCATGCCTATAGATCCTAGTTTTAAAAATACCCCAAGGAAGATTTGGTATGATGATCAATATATGACATATTTCAAGGTAAATATTATTATTATGATCATATGATTTATAAATATTTATGAAATATCTAAATATCTATTCTCAATTAGGATTGTATAGGAGCTATCGATGGAACGCATGTGGATGCTCGTGTTTCAACTGCTGAAAAGGTGGCTTATATAGGACGATGTGATTCAATGACGCAAAATGTTATGGAAGTTTGTGACATCAACATGTGTTTTAATTTTGTAATGGGAGAGTAGTGCACATGATAGTCATATTTTTAAATTTGTTATACTAATCAACAATACTAATTTTGCTATGCCACCACTAAGTATGTATTTCTCTATTGTAATCAATCACCTTACTTATTTTTTAACTAAATAATGCCACCACTAATAGGTTAAGTGGTCTGCTAGAACCATCATGCGGAGAGGTGTTTAACAAGGAAAAGAAGATTCAAAATGTATGTATGAGACCCTCGACGAGCCCGAGCTTACTTCTTAAAATCGTTAGAGTTTTTATGTGAGCTTAAATTTTTTAATTTAATTTAAGTAAAAAAAGTTTTTAACATTCCCTCACGAGCCTCTAATCGTATCAAGGCTAAAAGAAAGATCGACATGCAAGTAAAAAGATTAGAAAAGTATGTCATTTCTACTGTGCAATTAATTAAATAAATCAATTAAATTTAATATTCAGATTGAAAGTCCATATAGCAAGTGTCACTTAATATTACATCTCATAATCTACAAAAAAAGTTAAATGATCGGGTATCACTGACAACAAGCCTGGATTTCTAGTCCTAAGATACAAGTGACTTTGAGAATGAGATTATTCTCAGTCTTCACTTCTTCATCCTTTTACGGGCTCCTTGGATCCACACAACAAGAAAATAGGTAATTAGTGACCAACAAAATTGGTCGCTAAAAATATTAATTTTGACGCTAAAACAAATAGAGACAAAAAATATTTGGGTCGCTGATTTGTCACATTAGCCTTGTGGCTGAGGCTTTTAGCGACCAAATTTTCTTTTTGGTTGCTAAATTAGCGACCACTAATTAATATTGGTCGCTATAATTAGACATATTAGCGACCATTTTTTTGGATGCTAATGAATATTTATTTGGATGCTATTTAGTAATTTTAATAATTAATTTTATTAATTACATTTTCCCTTTAGCGACCAAAATAAAAATTGGTCGCAAAATAATCAACCTAATAAATCACATGCCCCATTAATTTCATGAAGTTTTGATATATAGTTATGGATATAAAAGTTATGATATTTAGTAAAAAAAATTATTATCCAATTATTATGCCTTGGTTATAACAGTTAAGATCAATCTATCACTTCTTTATATTGCAATTAATTAAATAAATTTCATAATAGAGAAATAACACATTTTATGAGCTTGAAGTAACAACAATAAGAAGCATAGAATCCAAAAAAATTATATTCAATCTCAGTATCATTGTGAAGAATTTGCTAGGAGAAAATGAAAATTTTATTCATTCATATGCTTTTACAAATACATCCATCAATTAACATAAAAAATGCGATCTCCGAAATCATTAATCATAAAATCTTAATGTTTACTAAATGATAACATCTAGTTAACATAAAAATCTTTCATTAACTTTTATGCAAATAAATAAAAAATTATAAAATCAGCTCTATCAAAGGTAAATGACAACAACAATCTATAATCACATTTAACAAAGCATGTGATTCGGAAGAGAAAAGCACTCCCTTCGAAACTGTGTTGCAGCTTTGAGGTTTTCAGTATACTTTAATCACAGATCAATCAATTCCCTTCCTTCATAGGTTTGTCTTAAAAGATAAGAAGTTTTTGAGAAAAAGGAAAAGTAACACCCACAATAAGGGCATTTTGTGGAGAATAGAAGTTCTAAGAGAAAAGCGGAAATAATGGAAGCAGTAACCTTATCAACAAAATTTTTCTAGTGAAAAAACCATTCTCCCTATAAAATTTGATGTAAAAGATAATTGTTACACTCTAGTCGCGGAGGTCAAGCACAGATTATTAAACTGGGGGGGTACAACTTTTGACCATCATATTAATGCTTCATGAGCAAGGCGCATGGAAATATAGTCCAATACAATGATATTACTATTTTACTTCTTAAAAAACATAACAACATACTTATAAGGACATTTATGAAATTTCCTAAAACTTGAATAATAATTGGTAAGTCGTGACTCATGAAGTTAAATAAGATCAGTTAGTTTGAGATATGATCCTTACCCTCGTGGTATTAAATGCTTAATTTTCACAAAAGCTACTTCCAGGAACATTCAGTCAGCCAATATCTAAACGCATAAAGGAATCAAATATACCTTGAAAAAAAACTCTAACATGATATGGATCTAGTTCAATGTGGGGGCTGGCAAGAAGGAACCCCTCTAATGAGTCATGTAATGATAAATCGTTCTAATTTTGGTCTACATCAACATGACAGTCATGCATATACAAGCTAAAAAAGCCCAAAAATGCATACAAGAAATCAAAGAAAATGTACCTACCTCCAGCATCTCCTCTGGATCATCATTGTACAACATGTGAAAGAGGCAAGCAACCAAATTTTGCTCCTCCCTAAAATCCTCTTCATCAAGCTATATGCTTAGGAAAATGAAAATTCAGTGACCCTTTAAGATAATAAACACCAAACATTGTCTAAGGCTATCAAGAGATGAAGCTTGGAAGGTGAAAATTGCCAGTTCATAAGAAATTCTGGAGGAAACTTATTAATTAACAAATTAGTACACCAAAGTTTCACCTCCTCATCTTGAATCTCATCCATATCCTTGATAATCCCTTTTATTAACTCAAATAATGCCTCAACCTAGGAAACATAACTATTTTCATTTAGAATTAATAACTGAAATAAATGTTAGGTTGCTAAATTTACCTTGTCTGCAGTAGATATATAGGTATTGTTCTTCATAATGCTTTGAATAATAATAACCACCATGATTTTCTTTGTTGCATTATCAAGGTGGTCCATGATTCTAGGATAGTTAGAGAACTTTGATGCAGTATCTATGGCATTGTACTTTTCCACTGGAGCACTTAGAAGGGCAACGATCTGCTTAGTTGCCTTGTTATCCTCAATCTTTGGTTTGCCTGAGAGTTTCTTAACACACGCTCCCTAATCATAGGTACAAAAAGGTAGTTATATCAATATAGAGCCTTAACTCTAAAAAAGCCTCAAAATATAAGGAAAAAAAACAAAGATAACGAGAAGTGAACTATGACCAAACTATTGCATCTACTTAAATGCACTAAGAGTAAATTGGACGACTTTCACTACGCATGGAAACCAATTTTCCTAATATTTTAAAAAATAATAATAACCCATTCATAACTTAGCTGGACCATAGCCCTCTCTAATTAAACAATATAAAATACTCCCATTTCTATGATTTGAAGGCATTGAAATCAAGAGAAAAGGATCAAAATGGCCTCTTGACTCTTTATCAAAATAAACCCGAACTATATTAAAGGATCATTTTAATCTTCAAATCCTTAAAGAAGAATCAAAATAGTTCGATGGTAGAACTATTTTGGTTCTTAATAGTCCTTTAATATAGTTGGAGACCATTTTGATCCTTTTGAAAAATCAATGGACCATTTTGATTATTTTCTCTTAAAATCAAAGTAAGCGTGCCTGTGTAAATACATATTAAGGCAACTAGACTTACCAATACTTGATCGACATAATCAAGATGATCTGGATGCACACGAAGAGTAAACTTAAGAAGTGAAACATATAAAGTTATGGCACCAACAATTGGCATCTCTGGTTGGGAATCAATGACCTGAAAATCAAAAGCAAGTTGCACACGGATCATTATATAAATGATTGAAAGAAGAAAACAAACACTTTAAAAAAACCTCCACTATCTTAAAATGCATAAAGGTTCTATCATATGCGTACTGAGTTTCAGTGCAAGCAAAGTAGTCACAGAGCAGTCAAGAAAATATAATCAGGATATAAATTTTAATAATTTTATGGTGGCTTGCATCAGATCGATTAAAGACAGAAATAGTCTCAAATTGTTAAAAAATGGATTTCCAATTGGTTCGACCATTTTTCACAAATACATATTAGTTTTAGTCCATTTAGCTCAAAAATCAACAATTAAAAAAAATTAAAAAAAAAAATAGAATATAGAGTTTGCTTCGTTTCAATATCATCAATTTTAAGTTTGACCTTTTAAGTTTGACCTAAATGGTCAATATCAATTTGCACATAGAACTAATACCATTTCATTTTTGTTAAATGGTGCTAGGTCAGATTCCATTAGTAATTTTATTCATCTTACATATCTCTGGTGTGAATACCAAATTCCCACCAATATATTCCATCCCTCCACCCTCCTGGCCCATTTCAATATATTTTATATTCATCCTACACCATATCCCAAAAGATTCACTTGAGCAGTTCCTTGGCCTTCATCCATTGTGAAAATATTCTGCCCAGGCTAACCACTTGGCCCACATCTTTGGTGATAAACCTCAACATTGCAATTCACCACCTTCTTCTAGTCATCTGTCTGGGGTGGTAAGTTGTACTCCTCTTCAGGATAGTCCCCTGCATCTTGAATACCTCCCTCCATAAGTGGCTTAGAAAATCTTGTCCCGATCAAACACAATGGCCTCAGTTATGCCATCAAAACGGATCACCTCTCGAATGAATACAGCTGCCACCGACAACATAATGTATGGGTGGCGTAAGGGAATGAAATGAGCATATTTTCTCAATATATCCACCACCACTAGAATCACAGTGAACCCTTTTAAGCTAGGTAATCCCTCAATGAAGTTCATAGTCACATCTTCTCACACCTTCTTGGGTAATATTAAAGGCTATAAAAGACCACCTGGAGCCATAGTCTTTGTGTCTCTGAAACACATCACAATTGTTCATCAACTCCTCTGTATCCTTCTGCATATCCACCTAGTATAGCTCTGTTGTCAGTCTATAATATGTCTTTTGAACTCCTGAATGTCACACAATAGTTTGTGCCATGAAATTTACCTTTCTTCAGGCTTGAACACCGGTTCGTTGATTTTACATTTGAAACCTATCACTTTTGAAAGAACACTTTGTACTTTTCAAACATTTATTCCGAGGCACGAGAAAGGGAGAGTAAAAGGTGGAATAAAAGAGGGGTGGAGACAGAAAGAGAACTTTTACTCTTGTTTAAAATTTTACTTTCCAAAGATCACCCAAACCATTCACTCTCCAACATCCACACAATCCCTTTTCCAAAACTCACACACTTTCACCTTTAAAACATACACCTTTCATTTTCCAAAATCCCAAAATTTACTTTTCAAACTAAACACACACTTTATCATTCACAACCCACACTCTCCACTTCTTAATCTACACATAAAAAGCACTTCTCAAAAATACACACACTTCCTACAAAATCAAACACTTTACTTTTCCACTCTTTACACATGTCACCCTTCACACAAATCCATCTTTTAAAAAAAAAGCACTTTACATTCCCAACAATCAAGCTTTACTTTGCCATTCACAATCACCCTTTACTTTTTGATCTACACATAAGGAACACTTTTAAGAGACACACTTCCCAGTCTTACACACAATCCACTTTTCACACACACATGATTCACTTTTCACAATCATCCATACACTTCACTATTCACATACACAAACTTCACCTTTTAAAACCCTTTTACATGCTTCAAAATTCAATGCACCTTTAAGCACTCCAACTTTCAATACCTACAATTCAATTTTTAACACAAATACACTTTACTTTGACTTTTAAACATTTCTGCATTTCATATGCACTTAACATTTCATACCTACACACAACACTTTCCTAACACACTTTTACACATTTTATTCCCCTACACATTTCACTTCCACAACTCTTCCCAACACATATACAATTCACAAACACTCCAATTTCCAACAATCATATATCATTCAACCTACGTACCTCACTTTCAATATAAGCACTTTTCAAAACATCTCATTTTTTCACACGATCACCTTTCAAAACATTTCTCTTTTTAACACAAGCGCTTTTCAAAACACTTCCTTTCAACGTCAACATTTTCAATTTTCATCCACTCAACACATATATTTTCATTTGCTTTCCAAACACTCGATACTTTTCAGTTTTTGTTGAAACTTCTTCAATCTTAATTAGGTTGTTAGACCTATGCTTATATCCCAATGGCTAACCAAGAGGGGGGGTGAATTGGTAATTAAAAATTTATTCCTCTTTTTAAAATTGAACAAATAATAACTTTAGTGAATTTTTGTAGAAAAGGTTTTTCAACCATAAATTTAAAAAGTAAAAACAAAAGCAGCGGAAAATAAAAAGACACAATATTTATAGTGGTTCGGTCAAACGCGATCTACATCCACTCCCCGGAGGCACCCTCCGAGTATTGCACTAATATCACTAGTAACTATCCTTTTGCACCCACAGCAAGGCGGAGAAGCCTTTACAAAACTCTCTTCCATCACTACCCGTTGCGGTAGAGAACCATCATCCTTTTACACTCTCCCAGTGTTGGCAGAGAACCCTTCGGCTATCCACACTCTCCAAGTGTAGGCAGAGAATCCTTCGGATGTTCACAATCTCCAAGTGTAGGCAGAGAACCCTTCGGTTGTTCACATTCTCCAAGTATAGGCAGAGAACCCTTCGGCTGTTCACACTCTCCAAGTGTCGGCAGAGAATCGGATCTCCTTGATAGATCTTCTCACAAGAAATCTAGAAGGACGAGAGAAAAGAGTGAAGTAATTACAAAACATAATTGGAGATTCTTACCTTTGAGTACTAAGTGAATCCTTCACGCTCCACTAGTAAGAATCCTCCTTCAAACACTCTCTCCTTCACTCTCCTTTCAGTTAGCACGAAGATCAGTAGGTAAAAAGATTATAAGATAATTTTAAGTGGACTTTATATAGAAAAGACATGAAAAACCGTCCAAAAACTAAAATGACATTCAAGTCTGTACATAGTCGATCGTCCCTGACGATCGTTAGATCCTCCTGTACGAATAGTATAAAAACAGTTGCATACATGAACCCAATGTATATTGGTACGAATTGACTTCGTACCCGATAATCATCCCGTACAAAATATGTTCGTCCAAGGATGAATAGTTATATTAAGGTTTCGTTCTAAAGAAACTGCAGGACGGTCTCAAAATTTTCAGGGAATAAAGGACTTCGTCTTAGGACGAACATGAATGATCGTCTGGAAGAATAGTTCAAGTCATGTGTCCATAGATCTTCATCCTGAGATGACCAGGATGAATCGTCTGGACGATCAGTTTAACCCATGTGTCCAGAGGACTTCATCCTAGGACGAACGGGACGAATCATCTGAACGATCAGTGCAACTCAAGTGTCCAGAGAGCTTCGTCCAGGGACGAATAGTTCAAAGTGAGAATCCAGAGAGCATCATACAAGGACGAATATGGAAATTCGCCTGGACGATCAGGACTTAGAAAAATTTTCTCACTTCCTGTTCGTACCATTGCTCTTCCGAGGGGATAACTGACCTGATTGTTTCGTACGAACTTGGTTCGTTCCTAAACTCCCCCTGAATTGATAAACATGTGAAAATAAGGAGGTATTGCACAACAATTTTATCTTTTTTTTATTTTCTTTTAAAAAAATACAAATAGATATAATACGAAAAAAATTTATGATACATAACAAAAAATATGAACAAAATACGAACAAACAATATTTTCTCCCCTTTTCGACAACAACAAAAAAAGAGAAGAAGAAAAAGAATAAAAATGTGAGAAGTCATATGATAATCCTTTTATAAGAGATTCTTGAAAGTGATTGAAATAAATTTTGTAAATAAAATAAAAAATCATTAGGGAAATAAAATGATTCATATGATTTAAGAAGAGATATAACATCGATAATAAAATGAATTATCAGAATTATGAGTCAATTTAGACATTGAGATAAAGAATATCATTGCAAAAAGGATGAATATAAAATTTATATACTTTAAATTTTTAATACCAAATAAAATCATACATAAGATTAATTTGAATTAAATAATTGAAAGATTAAGGAAAGAAATAAGTACCACATGTGGCTCTTTGCGCATCTTTTTCAATAGTTGTGGCACATTTTTATGCATCTTTTTACTTGTGGGCTTATTTTGTGCCTCTTTTTCAACTTGTGAATCATTGTGCATTATTTTTTATTTTTGTACATTTGTACATTTTTCAAGAGTAATCTTGATCTTTCCAAAATCAATAATCAAAATTTTCAAATTTCTCTTAAGTATAATAATATTTATATTGATAATAGAAATAATAAATAAGAAAACATCACAATTGCAATAATAATATGAAAATTTAAATTAGTCTAACAAGAGACATGAGAATGACATTCTTAATTACATCAAGTTATAAGAACAACTTAAATTTAGAAAATTTTGATTTTCTAATGAATTCAATTTTGTGTTGCAGTTCAAGGTATAGCACTTCTAAGATCAAAAAATTTAGGAATTTTCATATAGGCTAACACACATTTCAAAACAAGATTAAAAGCAAGACATGATAACTTATATTGATATCATAATGAAGAATATTATAATTAATAGAAATGATATCAATACATTCACAATCTAAAAACACATAAAACACAAAACATAACATAAAAGCATAACTGCTAATAACACATCACATCACATTGAAAAGCATAAAGAACTACATTGATCACTCAGAAGGATCCTAATCTAGAGGAGGTTGCTGATTGTAGAAAGTAAAATAACTTCTCATCATAAGCATATTAGAACTTATACCATCTATCTACTCATGCATCCATCCCATATCCTGATTGTACTGAGGATCCTGTTGTCGTAAGTGAGTTCCAATTTGATCAAATCATTGATTAAAATGAGTCTCTAGATGATCAAATCTGTGAATCAAATCTTGGTAATTTGGTTCACTAGCGGGTACAGGTTGAGGTGCAAGTGCAGGTTCAAGGTTCCTCCTCTGAGTCACTAATAACATGTGTTTCTTTATGGAAGATTGCTCTAAAAGATCCATCATTATAGTAGAGAGATTCTTCAAAATCTTGAATTGGATGAACTAGATCATACTTCTTCTCCAAAATATAAGTCACAAGATATCCTAAGGCAATATTCTTCTTTCTCTTATGGGAGACATGGCTAATCTCAGAAAGTCCATAAAGGTAGTCAATGATTAATTGGGCTTCATCTATGGGTTGGCTAGTCAGAATTAGATAGGTCACTGTAGAAAAAATAGGAGTAATGTTTACTTGATCACCAGCTTTAGGTATAATAGAAGTACGAAGCACCATCTTTAGGTACAATAGAAGTACGAAGAACATGCTGGATGATTCGGGCCTTTTTATTAAGAGTTGATACTTTGGGTACATGAGTCACTCCACCATGTCCTCTAATAACATTATTTATTTCATGCCAATTAAAATCAGAAGAATTGGTCAAGGTATGGGCTCTAATCCCTTCAGTCCTTAAGTTTAAAAAAATTCCTAAGTCTGCCTTAGTGTTCTCTACTTTCTTCTTAAAAACAAATGACCTAATCATAGAATGGTCAGAGTTAAAGGACATGTTTGCAAGAAAGTAGTGAAAGGTCTCCTTAATGTAGAAGTGGACTAGAGTGAGAATGAGACCAAATTAGGTGGTAGCAAATAGATTCATTACCTAAAAATTCAATTTTTCTTGAAGAAGAACTCTAGATTGAGTGATTTTGGCTGAAGCAAACCTATGGAAGGACTCTTCATTGGCCTTGGACAGGAAGTTTTCACTAGAGTTTTTGGGTGGTCCCTTAGCCAGTACCTTCTATCTTTTGCTAGAGCTAGCCATGGAGAAGATATAGTTAAATAGAGGTTTGAAAAGCATGTTTGAAGTGATGACATGTGAGTTCAAAAGCCTTCAATTTAAAAAAAATGAGTTTTCGTATAGACGAAATTAATTTCATCCCGTACGAATTTGAGTTCGTACGTACAAACAAAATTTCATATAGATGAACAAATTAGTCTAAAAATAAAATGGCTTTTTGTAATCACACAAGTTATAATGCGTCCTTTCGTACAGACTTTTGACCAAACAATCGTACAGACGAATATGTGTTCGTCCTAGACGATCAGACATTTAAGATCATTTTTATGGCAGTTTAAATCGTCCCCCACTTTGAAATGCCACGTGTTCGTATGGACGAACCAAAAGTTCGTACATATACGATCAGGGATAATTAATTTAATTTTATCCGTATAACTGCCTTCACTCATATATACGATTGAATACACATCATCCGGACAATCATCATGATCGTACAGACGAACACTAAAATGAAAACTAAAAAAACTGTATGCAAACCGTTCATATCCGACAGTTAATACACTACACAATCCGTCCCGTACGAAATGACTTTCGTCCCGAAAAATTTTCACTCAATTTTCAAGAATGCATTAAAAAATCTAGATGTAAGAGAACACAAAATAACATGGACAAGAATTCTCAAAACAAAACACACACAAACACAATAAATAACGATATGAAATACAAAAAATCATAAAATCAAAAATACACACAAAAACACTAACTAAAAAAACACACATCAATATTGCAGAATCACTTTAATTAAGCATTCAAATCGATCACACCAAGTCTTGTTCTTAATGTACTGAAAGTATCAAAGGCTTATGATTTTGTAAAATGTCTACAAGTTGATTTTCTGTAGAAACATGAATTAGTTCAATTTCTCCTTTGGATATATGATCTATTATGAAATGATGCCTGATGTCTATATATTTGGTTCTTGAATGTTGAATAGAATTTTTAGAAATACAAATAGTACTAATGTTATCACAATAAATGGGAATAATGCTCTATAGTTAATCCATAAATCAATCAACTGTTGTTTCAACCAAAGTACTTGTGCCACACAACTTTTTAATGCAATGTATTCAGCTACAAGCAGTAGATAGGGCTACTGAATTTTGTTTTCTGCTGGACCAAGAGACTAAAGAATTTCAAATAAACTGACATGTTCCAGAAGTGCTCTTTCTATCAACCCTACAACCTGCAAAGTTAAAATCTAAATAACCAATTATTTCAAATGAAGAGTTAAACTTAGGATACCAAATTCCTAAGTTCTGAGTTCCTAACAGATATCTTAAAATCCTTTTTACTGCTGTCAAATATGATTCTTTTGGATCTAATTGAAATATAGCACCCAAATAAAGTACTAAACATGATATCAGGCCGGCTCGCTGTCAAGTAAAGCAAAGATCTAATTATCCCTCTAAATTTCTTTTAATCAATAGATTTTCTCTTAGGGATCCTTATCCAACTGAACTAAGGAACTCATAGGTATACTAACATGTTTAGCATTGTCCATTTCATACTTTTTGAGGATGTAACCTTAACATATTTTGACTAACTAAGAAATGTACCCTCCTCAATTTGCTTAATGCTAAAGCCTAGAAAGTAACTTAAATCTCTCATTAGACTCATCTCAAATTCACTACTTATTATGTTAGAAAAATCATCACAAAGATTTTTATTTGAAGATCCAAAGATGATGTCATCAACCATTATTTTTACAATGAGTATATCCTTTCCAATTTTCTTCAAAAAAGAGTTGTATCCACACTTCTTTTTCAAATGATCTTTCAAGTAGGAAGGATGCTCAATCTCTCATACCAAGCCCTAGGTTCCTGTTTCAATCCATATAATGCCTCTTTCAGTTTGAAAACATGATTAGGGTGTTTAGAATTTTCAAAACCTAGTAGGTTGTTCTATAAAAACATCATCTTAAATTACCCCATTTTAAAAGGCACTTTTACATCAATTTGGTATAATTTAAATCCTCTAAAACAAGCAAAGGCTAATAAAACCCTAATTGCTTTCAAGTCTAGCTACAGGGGTAAAAGTCTCCTCAAAATCAATCTCTTCAATCTGATTATACCCCTTAGCTACTAATCTAGCTATATTTCTAATGAACTACTCCTGAGTCATTCATTTTATTTTTGAATACCCATTTAGTTTTCAACAACACTTTGATCATTTGACCTTGTAGTTAATTCCCAAACTTTATTTCTTACAAATTGATTTAACTCTTCTTGCATACCAAAATCCAAAATTCATCTAAAAGTGCTTAATCAACATTTGTGGGATTCTATGGTTGAAATAAAGGCTGAATGATTAACTTCTTTGTTTAGTCCACGCCTAGTCCTTACACCCTCACTAGGTTCACCAATAATCAATTCCTTTGGGTGGTTTTAGAAAATCTCAAATCTCTAGGCAAAGTGTTTTCTATCTCCAAATTTTCTTCCAAATTTATTTTTTCAATCTTTTGGGAATTAATCTCAATCTCATCTTCTATAATATTTGGTTCTTCCAAAACTTCAGATTCATTAAATATAACATGTGTGGTCTTCTCAATTATCAAAGTTCTTTTATTGAATACTCTATAAGATTTTTCAACACTTGAGTATTTTATAAAAATTCATTCATCTAATTTTGGATCAAATTTTTCTAAGGCAGATTTTCCATTATTATGAATAAACACCTTACATCCAAAAACATGCAAATATGACAAATTAGGTGTTCTTCCTTTTAGCAACTAATAGGGTGTTTTATTTAATTTTTATCTCACATTCATCCTATTCATAATATAACATGCAGTGCTAACCGCCTCAGCCCAAAAATATTTAGGAAGTGAATATTCTTCCAACATGGCTCAGGCGGCTTCTATTAATGTTCTATTTTTCCTTTCGACTATCCTATTCTGCTGAGGGGTTCTAGGTGTAGAAAAATTATGATCAATTTCTTTTTCCTTACAAAAATTCTCAAATTTTTTATTCTCAAATTTTCTACCATGATCACTTTGAATAGTCATAATTTCACATCCAACCTTTCTTTGAATCCAAGTCAAAAAGTTTCAAAATTTTTCAAATGATTCACTCTTATGAAATAGAAATCTAACCCATGTGAATCTAGAGTAATCATCCATAATCATAAATCTGTATACCTTCCCTCCTAGATTTACAGTTCCAACAAGTCCAAAATGATCCATATGCAAAATCTCCAATGGTTTACTAGTTCTAAGATCCTTATTGAACTGAAAAGAGGACTTCACCTGTTTTCCTAATTAGCATACATCACAAAGGTGGTCCTTAGTAAATTCTAGTTTTAGTATACCTCTCAACAGGTTCTTTTGGGTAATCCTCCTAAGGATTTTCATGCTAGAGTGACAAAGTCTCCTATGCCAAAGTCATGACTAATCAAAAATAGTTTTTAAACAAAAAGCAGTATGAGTTTTAATGCAATTCAAGTCTAGCATATACACATTGTTTACCCTTATAACATTCAAAATATCATTTCCATTTAGGCTTAATATGCAACTAGTAGGAAAAAATTTTACACAGTATCCTTTATCACATTGCTGGCTTATATTTAACAGATTATGCTTTAAGCCTTCTACCAATAACACATTTTCAATGAAAAAGTTTTTAAGATTTCCAATCATACGTGACCCAATCACCTTCCTTGTGGTGTTATTTTCAAGTGTAACCTTGCCTCCACTTTTGGCTTCCAGCGATATGAATTGTGCAGTATCTCCAGTCATATGCTTTGAGCATCCGTTGTCCAGGTACCATATGCTCTCACGAGGTCCTGTATGAGAGCGACCCTACAAAATTATCAAACGTTAGACCTGGGAACACAAACAAGTTTGGGTTCTCCTTTTGGAAATTTATAAACGTTAGCTTTTATCTTTAATTTATAAAATGAATTCATATCTTTCAAAATTCTATTTGTATAATTGATTTGATATATTTTTCTCTCTGATTCATCATTAATATTCTTGATTTCAATTTGAAGTTCTGCCAATGATGTTTTTAGCATTTTATGATTTTTATTCAAGTCATCAAACTCATCAAGTAATTTCATGTGGTTGTTATAAATTAAAGCATGATCTTTCCTAAGGATTTCATATTCTTTTGTAATTTCTAAAATTCTAAGCTCAGACTAGTATGCATTTTCTTTAATTTTCTATATGCATCATATATATGTTCAAAAACGTCAAAAAGTTCATTGTAAGTCAAGTCACATACCTCTTCTTGATCTGACTGATCATGATTATCGGCCATTAAGCACAAATTAGTGACTTTCTCTTCCTTTTCCGTCTCTGATGAGTCTGAAGCTGAGTCTGCCCAGAAAGCTCTTTGGAATTTCCTCTTGCCCTTCTTCACAATTGGTTTCTCCTCTACATTTTCCTTACTAGGAGTGGCTTTCAGTTTTGGGAAGTATGTCTTAATATGTCCAGGTTTCCTGCACTCATAACAAATAACATCATTTGAAAATTTGACATTTCTATTAAATTTACCTCGATTCCATTGCTGGCGTCTCTTTTTCTTCCTCTTTAGAAAGCTTCTGAATTGTCTAGTCATTAGTGCGATGTCGTCTTTATTCTCAGGTTATGAGTGCACTCTTGGACTCTTCCACTTTCAGTGCTATGTTCTTCTCCCTTTGTTGTTCATCTGCATCATTCTTTCTTTGACTAACTCCTTGCTCGTAAGCGATTAGTGATCCAAGAAGATTGTCGATAGAGTAAATGTTTAGATATTTAGACTTTGTAATTGCAGTAATTTTAGCATCATAAGTAGTAAAAAAATAATGAATTATCTTATTAACTATTTCAGCATTCGTTAGTTCCCTACCCAATGCATGTAAAGAGGTGACTATTTGTGTAAATCTTGTGTACATATCAAAAATTAATTCATTTGGTTTCGTGCGAAATAATTCATAATCATAAAACAAGATATTAAGTTTAGATTGCTTAACCTCATTAGTTCCCTCATACGTTATACAAAGTCTATCACATATGTCATTTCCACTCTTACAAGTAGAAACCCGCATGTAATCTTTTGATTTAAGAGCACAAAAGAAACTATTTAAGCATTTGGCGTTTAAGTTGTGCTAAGTCACGTTCTTCTGCTATCCAGTCCACAAAAAGTATTTCAACTCTAACTCCATCAACTAGTCTAGTTGGTTTTGTATACCCTTCCTGAACTAAGATCTACATACAATAATCAAGTGACTGTAAAAATATTGACATGCATGTTTTCCAAAAATTAAAAGGAATATTGTCGAACAATGGAGGTCTAGTTATAGAGTAACCCTCAAGTGTATTTCGATTTCCAAATGTAGCCATCTACGTTAATCAAAAAGTAGTCTAAACTTTATGATTTGAAATAAAGCTCTGATACCACTTGTTGAAACTTATTCAATATGAATTATGTTGTTAGACCTAAGCTTATATCCCAGCGGCTAACCAAGAGGAGAGGTGAATTGGTAATTAAAAATTTATCCCTCTTTTTAAAATTGAACCGATAATAACTTTAGTGAATTTTTGTAGAAAAGGTTTTTCAACCACAAATTTAATAAGTAAAAACAAAAATAGCGAAAAATAAAAAGACATAAGATTTATAGTGGTTCGGTCAAACATGACCTACATCCACTCCCCGGAGACACCCTCCGAGTATTGCACTAATACCACTAGTAACTCTCCTTTTGCACCCACAACAAGGCAGAGAAGCCTTTACAAAACTCTCTTCCACCACTACCCAGTGCGGTAGAGAACCATCATCCTTTTACACTCTCCCAGTGTTGGCAGAGAACCCTTTGGTTGTTCACACTCTCCAAGTGTAGGCAGAGAACCCTTCAGCTATTCACACTCTCCAAGTGTAGGCAGAGAACCCTTCGGTTGTTCACACTCTCTAAGTGTAGCTAGAGAACCCTTCGGCTGTTCACACTCTCCAAGTGTCGGCAGAGAACTAGATCTCCTTGATAGATCTTCTCACATGAAATCTAGAAGGATGAGAGAAAAGATTGAAGTAATTACAAATCATAATTGGAGATTCTTACCTTTGATTACCAAGTGAATCCTTTATGCTCCACTAGTAAGAATCCTCCTTCAAACACTCTCTCCTTCACTCTCCCTTCAGTTAACATGAAGATCAGTAGGTAAAAATATTACAAGATAGTTTTAAGTGGACTTTATATAGGAAAGACATGAAACACTGTCCAAAAACTGCTGACTTTCAAGTCTATACATAGTTGATCGTCCCGACGATCGTCAGATCATCCTGAATGAATAGTATAAAAATAGTTGCATACGAACCCAATGTATATTTGTACAAACTAACTTCATACCCTATCATCATCCCGTATGAAATAGTTCATCCTGGGATGAACAGTTATATCAAGGGTTCGTTCTAACGAAACTACAGGATGGTCTCAAAATTTTTAGGGAACAGAGGACTTCGTCCTGGGACGAACATGAATGATTGTCTAGAAGAATAGTTCAAGTCATGTGTCCAGAGATCTTCATCTTGGGATGACCAGGATGAATCGTCTGGATGATCAGTTTAACCCATGTGTCCAGAGGACTTCATCCTAGGACGAACGGGATGAATCATCTGGGCGATCAATGCAACTCAAGTGTCCAGAGAGCTTCATCCAGGGATGAATGGTAATGTCATCTGGATGAATAGTTTAAAGTGAGAATCCAGAGAGCATCATCTAGGGATGAATATGGAAATTTATCTAGACGATCAGGACTTAGAAAAATTTTCTCACTTTATGTTCGTACCATTGCTCTTCCTAGGGCATAACTGACCTGATCGTCCAGTACGAACTTGGTTCGTCCCGTACGATCAGTATGATTTTTTAAAGATCTCCCCAATTATGTGTGTGCTAAGCTACTCAATTACTATCATACTCTCTAAAACTCAATATAATGAAAAATACAAACTTCAATTTACAAACTATCTCATGCTGAATTTGATTTGAAGTCTTCTTTTATGTGGAGGTCAATTTTCTTGAAATGTTTGTCCACACAAGAGAAAAAACAATTCTTCCAAAAAGTGTTAGGATAATATAATACTTAAAATAATAATATTTAGAATCATCAAAACTATACAAGTTGCAAGAATGTAAAGCATGCAAATAGCAACTCTCTTAACAGTTTTCACTTTTCAAGATACACTCAGTCTCCACTTTTCAAAATACACATCAAACCTTCTCATAACATGATATCAAGTCATGGTGTAATATTTAAGATTCAAGAAAGTGCATAAGGATATTACCATTAATCATAATTTCTTGAGGCTAAGATGTATTTCCATGAATACATGGACATATATACTGAATCTTGAAATACTATATACAACAAACTCGAACTCAATCAAATGCATATAGCTATTTGCTTAAGAACTCATAGTCATCAGATCTTATGATCAATTTAGCAAATAAACCCATATCCAACGAGATGTAGCAAAGTGGAGAGAAAGCTCAATCTTATCATTATCACACCAATTCTTTGCTTCCACAAATTTTTTTTACCTTCTTACACGCACAAAAAATTATAAATCAATCAAAGAACCTTTCAAGCCCAAACTCAAAGAGATCAAATCAGACAACATACTGCCCTTTAGAATGAGAGATTTATAAGAAAGTTTTAGCACAATATGCTTTATCACTACACACAGTAATTATTAAGCAAGCCATGACATCCCTATGATCATTTATTTTTCATATCTTGAGTAAAAAGAAAGCAAAGAGAGGGATATTATTACCTTTATAGCAATGAAGTTCCTTGTCAACTAGAGGAAGAAGAGAGCAAGTCTACAGCTTCCTATGGGTTTCGGTTCTGTTTCAATCCTATGGGAGAGTGGAGATTGGCTATTGGAAACAGCGACCTAGGGCAAGAGCCAATCGGGGAGCAAGATCGGCTTTGAGCTGGCTCCCTTGGAGTGAAACCAAGAGTGGGAGAAGGGTTGGTGCTCGATCCTAGGGTTAGTGGATCGATAGATGTCGGAGACCGGCGAGAGAGAGGTATGGCCGACCTTGGGGTCGTATAAAGCAAAGGTAGACGGGCTGGGGAAGACGTGCAAACTAGGTGGTTTCTGCCTAGAGCCCCTAGCCAATCAAGGAGATGGTTCTTGTGAATCAAAGAGAATGAGATGGAGAGGAGGGGGCATTACAAAACTGGAGGGAGGTGGTTCCACCTGGGGAATTCTTACGATCTGAGAGAGAGCGGGGAGCCTTACAAACTGGGAGGAAGCAAAGCTAGGAGGTTTTTTGTGAACTGCCTAGGAGACGAGGCTGCTTTTATGAATACAGGGGAGGGGGAGATTATGGGAGTCTGAACCGACTCTAACCGAATCTAAAACTGCTTGATTCAAATTGATGACTAAATCGATAACTATGATCTAAGGATTGATTTAAAAATAATTTGAGTTGATTATTCTAATAGTGATTATAATCGATTTAATCAAATTAAATTCACTTAATATCATGTTTAATGAATATTTATTTCAATTTTATTTTATTGATTTGAAAAGGTTGATTTAATCAATTTATCCTATTTAATTTTGATTTGATTTTAATAGGGTTGAAACAAGTTTAATTTAGATTTAATCAAAGCTGTAATTTGTTAAATCAAATTTACGTCGAGTCAATTTTATTTGAATTTGTGATGATTTAGGTTGATTCAAAAGGTTGAGTCGATGCTACGGCGTTGGGTATCTACTTAAGGAAAATCCTAAAGATGACGTCTACACTAGGCTACGAAGACCTATGTGCTAGAGATTAATTACGGGAAAATTCACCTCGAATAATGAGGTCAACAATAAAATGTTAATGATATTTTAAATATGCATTATGTACACAATTAAAAAGAATAATTAGTCACTAAAATTACATATATCTATTTGTGAAAAATAAATCTCTGGACTTTTAGTGACAAAATTAGCAGCCAATTTTCCTTTTTGGTGGCTAATATCTAGATTCCTTATTATTTAGATGCCACACTTACTTTTGGTCGCTAAAAGATATCTTTAGCGGCCAAATTTTTTATGTCTCTAATTTCTTGGTCGCTATTGACCCATTTTCTTGTAGTAGCCGTTGGGTCCGGATATCCAAGTGAAAAGAAACTCCTCCCCGAATGGGTACCTTCTTTTCTCTTTGGAAACTTGAAATCATCCAAATTTTTATCTCCAAATGGAAATGAACTCTCCACTATGGGATATTCCTTTCTCTTTGTATTCCAAATTGGATGTATAACATTCCATCTTAAAACACTTTTACAACTCTTAATTATAATTCAATACATCAAATTATATTTGAAAATTAAAATAAAAGTTTAGACTCAAATAACCTACAAGGTTATCCTAGGTAATTTCATTTAAATTATCCCAAATAATTATATATATCAAATTAAGATACAACAATAATATTTGACCATGCTCTTTTAATTTTAAAGCGAGACTTAGCATTTTTGCATAACATTTATATAAAATATTATTAATTTTTAAAAGCTTAATTTATATATGCCCTCTTTATTTTTTAGCCTTGTCTGGGCATGGCCGCCTACATAAGATTATGTTGGCAATTAAATCATCCCTAACATAAGGGTAATCTAATACCCATCACATCATTACATAAATTATAGAAATGAAGTAAACAATCAATTAATTTATACTACCAACTAATATGCAATGAAAACTCAAAAAATTCAGCGCACAATAACATGAAAGTAAAATAAGGACTAGCCTAAAACTAGAATTGGTTGTCATAGTAAATCATCTAAAGTGTGTGAGATAGACTGTATGGTTTGAGTATGTCTAATGTAGGATAATTAGTTAAAGTTGTTTGATGTTCTAGTTAGTTGAAAGGCTTAAGGAAAATTTAATTAAAGTTTAAGTATTAATGATTTAATATCAATTCTAAAATTTGTTTTAAATATTGAATGCCTATCAACTTTGTTGCTCGCCTGATTGTGAAGTTTATTTCACTTTCCTTGAGGCTAAGCTATTAGTCTCGTAGGCCCGTATTACATAGTGGTAATTGGTATAATTAAGTGAATTTAATTTATTGAAGCTTCAAGGATTAATATATTTTAATAAAAATGATTGGTTTCTGGTTTTTAAAGTTGGATTAAAGTTTTCTTGATTTAAAAAAAAAATTTAAATTTCTAGAATTATTTGAATGTTTATAATGCATTAATTAAAGGGGTCAACTTTTGACTTTTTTATTAAGGTTTATTTCTAGAAGGTTAATAATTTTTTAAAATATTAGATCTTAAGATGAGTAATTATATTATAAGTTTGCATGAATTAGATTTTTAAACATTTAGTTATGAATTTGTGAAGTTTTGGCTTAATTTTAACTTAAAGTTGTCCAAATTATTAACTTTTTGAATTTGAATTATTTCTAGTGGTTAGATATTTTTAATAAATATTAAACCCCAAATGGAGTCCAATGCCTTTGAGTTTGCTCAATTTGAATTTTTCATGAATAATTTATGATTTTTCAAATTTTGTGTATTTATTTGAATTATTAAAATTATTAATTAGAAGGGTTTTAATGGTTTGATCTAAATGAACTCCAAATTTCTTGAAATGACTTTCAAAGGACAAAAATATTCTTAGGATTTGTTCTCAAGTTTTTAATTATATTTAATTAATTAAATTATTTAAATATTAAATTTTAATTAAAATTAAATTAAGCTTGAAATTAAGACCATTTAATAGGCTTTTATTTTTCATGGATTAAGGGTTGAATTCTAGTTATTTTGAGATATTATAAGTAATTTTTTAAATTAAAATTGATTTATTATACTTTTTTAGAATATTTAAAGCTTTATTAATGCATTAAATTTAAATTAATTATTTAAATAGCTTAATGATTTTTAAAATTACTGACAAATTTTCTTAAGGCTAGAGATGTCACTTAGTTTAAAGGGTTTAAATCTCATGCCTATTGAATGTGTATTTTAATTTATTCAATTTTTCTAAATTTACTAAGGCACAATCCTTAATTTTCTCTAGGTTAGATAGG
Source organism: Dendrobium huoshanense (assembly GCA_016618105.1). Lineage (NCBI taxonomy): Eukaryota > Viridiplantae > Streptophyta > Magnoliopsida > Asparagales > Orchidaceae > Dendrobium > Dendrobium huoshanense. The sequence continues at coordinate 72,307,290 of CM028343.1, read as the reverse complement.
CTTACATATAGATGCCACTAACCCCTGTACAAACAAATATAAATACACAAACAATCACAATCAAATCCTTAAGATAACAAGAGACTAAAGCTAAGTGTGTGTATCTTATACATGTAAATAATAATAATAATAACATTAATACTTAATAATTTGATTAATGAATAATTAGGATATAATTGTTCATAAATCATCCCCATCAAATATCTTCACTAAAATTAATCTTTGCCTAATTTCAAACCCTCACTCAAAGCACTCAAAAATTTAACATATATAATTTTAAAATTTAAATTATATATATGAAAATAGTTAAATTAAATTTGAATTTTAGAAAAATTAAGATAGTTTCAAAATTATTTCAAAATATTTTTTTTTAGAATACCTTAATAATAAGAAAATATTTTAAATTGAAAGTTACTAATATTTAAAAGTTAATTGAGTTAATGATTAATTAAAAATTACTTAAATATTTAATTATTTAAATTATTAAAATTATTTAAAATATAAAAAATATTATAAATTAATTTTAATTTCAAATTAAAATATCTTAAAATAATTCCTTGATTATTTAAAATATCTTAAAATTAAATTTTAATTTTAAAAATATTTAATTTAATATTAACTAAATATTTAATTAATTAAAGGTGTGCTAAGTATTTTAAATTAATTTTAACTTAAATATTTAAATAGTTCAAATTAATTAATGTATGAATCCATATCGTACTGTATGAATAGTTTAAAAATAAATGTATTCATATGATACGATCTTATACAAACCTAATTTCATACAATATCAGTCATCTGTAGGACCTGATATCGTATTATACAAATAATTCAATAATGAATGTATTAGTATGATACGATTAGGTACAAAAAAGTTTTATACTCTGCCAGTCATTTGTACAACCTGACGTTGTATAGTACGAATAGTTCAAAATGAACTAGTTTGTTTGGTACGATCATGTATAAATGAAATTTTATACTCTATCAATCATTTGTATGAATTAACATCATAGAGTATGAGCAGCTCAAAATGAATGAGTTTGTTTGGTACGATCAGGTATGAAAGAAATTTCATACCCTATCAGTCATTTGTATAAATGTGACATCATACAGTACAAACAGTTCTAAAAATTTAGTCCTTAATATGAATAATTACATTATGGAGGGGAAAAAACTATCATTGTACATTACAATAAATATCATACAATACGGTCAGACTTTAAAAAAATTACAACTCTTCATCATCTATGTGTTTGTGTATACAATTACCCAATTACAATCACTCTTACTCAAACTCAAGAAATAAAAAATAGAGACATATAAACTCTATTACATTAAATTGTATTTTATCCTCTTGAAGTCTTCAATAATCTAGAGTAGTAAATAATTTCTCTGAAATATTAGTACAGATAAAAACTAATACAAATATCCAATACATGCTAGGAGAAAAAAATAAAATCATTAGAACAAAAATATTCTTCTATCATAAAAATCACAATCTTAATCTTGATTCCTGAGTTGCAATAGTAGCTACCATAAAATCATTCAAAGGGTGTATGTTTGTTTATTATCTACCCCAAGCTTATTTTAAATGTAAAAAAAGATATCCTTAAGGTATCTAACACATTTAGTTTGCCCCTAGTTTAACTTTCATGAATTTAACTGTGTGGTGGTGCATCTTAAAGAAAAACTTCCAATGAAAAAAGTATGCTCTTAATATTTGAGAGATTACATGATGACTTTGAACTCTTTATTATATCTGTAGTATCTCATTCTTACATCATTCAACTTCTCACTATATAAAGCTACTAGGTAATTATCTTAACCAAGTATGCTTCATATACATATACCAAAAGCATCATAAGTGATTTGAAGTATTTTGTTAAATTCTAAAAGCTTCAGAAAAAGGAATGGGGTTATAAGAACTTTTATACATTCCATAACTTTTTGAGTTGATGTAGTCCATACAAACTTATCATTCCTTAAGAGATAAGTTATGGGAGTTACAATCAAGATAAATCCATATTTATAGAGGGTAGCTATACCATATAATCTCATTATATATATATATATATATATATATATATATATATATATATATATATATATATATATATATATATATATATATATATATATATATATATATATATATATATATATATATATATATATATATATATATATATATATATATATATATATATATATATATATATATATATATATATATATATATATATATATAATTCTTTGGGTTTACAATCAAGAAATAAATTAATTTTTATAGTAACTGCTTTTAATTAATCTTAATATAGAAATCTATAAGATTTCTTTATTAAATCAATTTTATAACCTTCATTGATTGCGTAATTATTATCAAATATGAAAAGATAAATAATTAGGGAAATTAAAAGTAATAAGCTTATATGGTAAAACTTTTATTATGAATTTATTTTAAATTGTCTTATTTCACATCTATTTATTAATGTATGATTAATTTTAGATAAATTACATCATATTATTATATTAATATTCAATACATTCTTAAATATTTAAAAATGTGCATAAGTTTTTATTTTACTAAATATGATATTATTTTGACAAAAACATGGTTTAATTTTTATTACATTAGATTGTCTGGAATCTTTAGATAAAAATTAATAGGTTATATAACTCATTTGGATTTCATTTGAATTTATAATAAAATTCTAAATACTATTTGATTATTATTGCAAATTCAGTTTCATGGACTATGTTTTGATGATTGACAAACACTCTTGCTTTTGTTCAACTGCCTGTTACTACTGACATTTCAGGAATCAAAGATCGGATGGAAATCAAAACCAGCTCAAGATTGGGAAGATTAGGGTTGAGTCAGTCTGTATTTTTCTTTTTCCCTTTCTGGAGTCAATTGTAATCTTTAAAGTGGTTGATGCTAAGTAGCCCTACACACACACACTTGAGAGATATAGAATTTCTATTTTTACTCACATCATCCCGGACGATATTTACATCATCCTGGACGATTGAGTTCAAAACAGAAGTTCTAATCAGGATTTCTTAGTTAATGCAGCCGTAATTAACAGATCAGCCTGAACGATACTTATATCGACCAGGACGATATGCTAAATATAGAAAGAAATAGCCGCCATGATCAATTTAGGTATTCTGTACTTTTGGAAATCGACCAGGATGATAATGATATCGCCCTGGACGATATTACATAATTATGCCTAAATTGATCCAGAAATCAAGTAATTAAGGATGATTGATACGATCACATCATCCTGGATGATTGCATGATCGGCCAGGACGATCTATTTAAAAACCCTTAGTTACTCCTGGATGATAAATATCAGCCAACACAAATTTAGGATGATATTCTGGCCGATCATGATCGGATAGCTCGAATTCAGGGCGATGCTCTGAACGATTTTTCTCTGATTTGAACTGATCGTACAGGACAATAGTGAGATTGACCTGAACGATCAAGACAATTTTCAATCATCCGATTCATTTTCAGAGCGGTGTTCTAGCCGATCATCTGAGATTTGTACTGATCGTACAAGACGATATTCGTATCATCCTAGACGATAAGGTCGACAATTTGAAATTAATTAGCTATTTTGAGCTCTTCTTTATAAGAGCTTTAGTTCAACATTTTGATAATCCTTGGCTGCTCTCTTGACTTGAGAAAACCAAAAGGAGAGAGAGAGAGAGAGAGAGAGAGAGAGAGAGAGAGAGAGAGAGAGAGAGAGAGAGAGAGAGAGAGAGAGAGAGAGAGAGAGAGAGAGAGGGAGAGAGAGAGAGAGAGAGAGGATCTTGTGAGGGGGAGCTTGTGAGGGGATTCACAAGGGTTGCTCCAAGCATTGTTCCACTTCTTCTTCCTAGAGTCTCTTGTCCTTGGAGAGGTTGGGAAAAGTAAGCTTCAGTGATCGATCGAGGTTCTCTTCCTTCTTTAGAAGGAAGTAAAAAGAGGGAGGTTCTCTACCTTGCCGGGGGTGACAGAAAGGAGGTGTTTGTAAGGGCTTCTCCGCCTAGTTGTGGGGGCTAAAGGAGAGTCACGATTGTAGTGCAATACTCGGAGGGTGCCTCTGGGGAGTGGACGTAGGTCGAGTTGATCGAACCACTATAAACCCTTGTGTTCTTGTTTTTACTGCTTCTGCATTTATTTTCTTTCGCACTTGTTTTTGTGGTGATTTAGTTTGTGATATTTGTGCTTTGCTTAAAGAAATTTTTAAATACCAATTCACCCCCCCCCCCCCTCTTGGTTAGCCTCGGGCCAGTTCTATAGGGCTTAACATCCCTAACGAACTTTCAATTATAATATAATTTGTTGGGTAGTCATTTTTGCCTTATTTTGGATATATATGAAGACTTTTTGACTTTCTTGTATGGCTAGCCATTTTATAGATGTTTGAATCTTATATATATTTAATATAAATAAATTATTGATCAAATATAATATTTTTAGTTGATAAATTATTATTAGATTAATTATTTTATTCAAATTTTTCTTTACTTATCATTTCCCTTTAAATACCTCTCTTCCTCTTCATATAAGAGCTGCTCAAAAAGGAAATATCTAGCAATTCTTTCTTTCTTCCTTTCTTCTTTACATGATAAATCTTGACAAGTGAAACTTTGATTTTTATTCCAAGAGCTCTTTTCATTTACGAGCTTCAACACACAAAATCAAGTAACATCTCTAAGAGTTCTTGAGTTTGTTTTCCTTCACTAAATATTTACTTGCTATTCTTTTATCTTTCACCATATATTTCATTCTTAAAAATATTTATTATTTGGTGAAATAATAATAGGTAATGTTATATTAAGTTTTATATATTACATCTTTTAAATCCATAAAGTTTGCAAAGTAAATATTTTTATTTTCTTTAATGTGGCATAGATTTACATTTAAAATCTAATTCATTTTTTTTATTTGAAGAGTTAAAATTTAAATCAATAAGAAAATATTTCTATTTAAAATATTATTTATTTTTTTGTCAAAATATAAATCTATCTTAAAGTGACCAAATTTAATATTTTCTTTGCAAGTGGTGAGTTAATTAAATATAATTTGTACGATCAGCTCAAATATTATTTTAATATTTTATTGTAAGATAATTTGAGCTTGTATTATTTACATCAAATTATATTTTTCATTTTCTTGATCTAAGCCATTTGACTCAGTGAAGTTTAAATTGTAATTAGATTTGGTTATACTCGCCCATGTAGGATAGTACTTAGGTTATAAAGAAATTCTTTTGTTTAAAGAATTGAGTTTTCAATTCAAATCTAGGATTAGTGAATTCTAGCTTAAGAGTTGGCTAGCGTGGATGTAGGTCGGATTGGAATCCGGGCTGAACCATATAAAAATATTGTGCCTCTTATTTTCATTTCTTGCATTTTTTTCTTTATCTTTTTTATAAAAATTGTGTGATTTCTTATTATTTCCAAAATAACTTTAAAATCATTTTAATTTTCTTCTATTAATATTTTTTTTAAAAATCCCAATTCACCCCCCCCCCCCCCCCCCTCTTAGGGTGCCATAATCATCCAACAATTGGTATTAGAGCCTTAGTTCTTTTTATTTTGGCTTAACATCCAAGAGAAGATCCACTTATAAACTATAGCATAAGGGTTTTCTAAGGGATCATTTTCTGAAGGATAATCCACTCATCATCCACCATTATTAGATAATGTTCTTTTTTATTTTTAGAAAAAAAAAATAGAATCAGTATATTCTTAAGAGGGCAAAACTCTCATATGTGGCACATGCTTACACACCAACATCATACACCCACTAAAGAAATTAATGGAATTAAAATTGAAAAACCTTTTGATGAATGAACTGCATTAGATGAGTTAAATGCTAGGGCATGTAATACTTTGCGTTGTGCACTTCTTCCAGATGATTACATGAAAATTTCCATATTAAATTCATCAAAAGAAAATTGGGATAAATTAATTATAACTTATGAATGTACTAGTGAGATTAGAGATGCTCACATAAATAGACTTGTTCATGAATATGAATTATTTCATGTCTCATTCTGAATCTATTTCTGATATGTATACAAGATTTATGAAAATATTTAATACATTACATTTTCTTGGAAGAATATACAAGAATCAAGACTTAGTCTATAAGATTTTTAGATGCCTTATCAAGGAATGAGATGCTAAAGTAACTGTGATTAGTGAGGCTAAAGATTTATCTAGTTATCCACTTGATCAACTTTTGGGTTCTTTAATAGCACATGAATAGATTATAGCTAAAAGGCAAAATTGGATAGATCTTTTAAGAAAGAGAAAGAGAAAGGTAAAATTATTGCCTTACATGTTGATAATAATGATGAACCTAGTTCATCAATCTCAAATGAAGATAGTGATGAGGTGGCCATGCTTTCTATAATACTTGGAAGCTTACTAAGGAAGAAAAATCAAAGGTATAAGAAATCCAAAAATTATAATTTACAAACTAAGAAATTTCCTATAGGAGAAGGGACTATTTGTTACCATTGTAATAAGCCTAGACATATAAGAAGATATTATCCAGAACTAATTGATTAAAAGAAGAAAAAGATGGATGCAAAGAGAAATAGTGACAAGAAAGAAAAGAAACATTTCAAGAAGAAAAAAAAGGCTCTATGGTCCAACCCATATTTAAATGAATCAAGTTCATCAGATGAAGATGTGAATATTTGTCTTATGGCAGGAGGAGAATCAGATTGTGATTCTCAAGAGGTATGTAATGATTTTTTTTTTTTTTTTTTGAAGAATTAGATGATGCTTTTAATGAATTAGTTATTGAATATAAAAAATTAAAAAGAAAATATAATATTTTAGAAAAAGAGCATAAAAATTTAGATATGCATTTCAATGATTTAAAAAATGAATGTGATGATTTGAAAAATAAAAATAGTTCTTTATTAGATCATTCTTTATTTGTTTGTAAATTTGAAAGAAAAAATACTCTATTAAAAGAAAGATTAAATTTATGCATGAAATCTCATGTATAATATAAAGCTCCAACAAGTATAACATCAAATAAAAATTCTTCTTATATGTCACATGAACATCATGCGAAGCCATATGCAAACACTAATATTTGGTGTAATTATTGTGGTAGAAAAGGGCATATTTCATTTGATTGTTATGCTCGTAAATCACATAATGCTAAATAATCATCTTTTGTATAGGTTCCAAAAAATATAAGCACTTCATATACCATACATAATAGATATCATACTACTTATTTAGAATGTGCACCCAAAAATATTTGGGTTCCAAAAGTTAATTTTGATTTTCTTTTGTTGGAATGCCTTCAAAGTAAAATAAATGAAGGCATGGTACATGGACAGTATATGTTCAAGACATATGATGAGCGATAAAGCAAAATTATCTACATTAGAATCAAGTAATGGAGGATATGTCATATATGGAGATAATGTAAAGGGAAAGATTATTGGCATTGAATCCATATATAAGAACTTTATTACTTTAGAAAAAAGTATTATTTGTTTTTGGTTTAAAATATAACTTAATATCAATTAGTCAATTATGCGATAAAGGTTTAAAGATTTCTTTTTATGCTTCACATTATATTATTAGAAATAATGAAACTATTTTATTTATAGGAAATATATATAAAAAAATTATTTAATTGATTTAGAGAATACAAATGATGTTAAATTGTATTTACTTTGCATGAAATCTACAAAAGATCATGCTTGGATATGGCATAAAACGCTATGTCAAGCCAATATCCACACTTTAAATAAACTTTTTTAACTTGATTTAGTAGTTAGTTTACCAAAAAATTAATTTTCATTTTAATTATATATATGATGCATGCATTCATGGTAAACATATGAAAGTTCATTCAAAAGTAAAAATATAATTTCTACGAGTATACCTTTAGAATTATTACACATAGATTTAGTTGGGCTAATTAACACAACAAGTTTAGGTGGTAAAAATTATGAATTTATTATTGTAGATGACTATTTAAGATATACTTGGGTATTATTTTTAGCTAATAAAATTAATGCATTTGATGATTTTAGAAAATTTGCTAAGTATATTCAAAGAGAACAAGATTATTTGATTCATAGAATTCAAACAGATTAGGGTAGAGAATTTGAAAATTATTGTCATGAAAATAGAATTAGACAAAAAAATTTAGCTCCTAGGACTCCTCAACAAAATGGTGTTATTGAAAGAAAGAATTGAACTTTGGTAAAATTAGCAAGATCAATATTAGATGAATATAAACTTTCAAAGTATTTTTGGGCAAAAGCAATAAATACAACATGTTATTTTACAAATAGAGTTTATTTAAGACCAATTCCTAAAAAGATCTCTTATGAAATATTTTTAAGAAAGAAACCTAAGATTAGTCATTTACATATTTTTGGATGTAAGTGTTTTATTTTAAATAATGACAAGGGTCCTTTAGGTAAATTTGATAGTAAGTCTGATGATGGTATATTCTTAAGATATTTAATTTGTAGAATTTTTTTAAAGTTTTTAATAAGAGAAAATTAATTGTTGAAGAATCCATTCATGTAATTTTTTTATGAAAACCCTATAGATTTAATAAGAAATGATTTGAATGTTAATGATATTGAAATATAAAGAAAATAAATTTAGAAGAAAAGGTGGATGATTCATTGCCTAAAAAATGGATATATAATAGAAATTATCAAAAAGAATTAATAATTGGTGATCCTTCGTAAGGTGTAAAGACTAGGAGAAACCTTAGGGATGAGGTAGAACATTATACATTTCTATCAGAAATTGAACCTAAAAATATAGATGAAGCTTTACAAGATAATTTTTGGATAATTTATATGGAAGAGGAACTTAGCCAATTTATAAGAAATGATGTTAAGGAGTTAATCACAAGACCATATGATCAAAATATAATTGGAACTAAATGGTTTTATAAAAATAATCTAGATGACTCAGGAATTATTTTTAGAAATAAAACTAGATTAGTTACACAAGGGTACACACAAATAGAATGAATAAACTTTGATAAAAATTTTGTAACCGTAGCAAGAATAGAAGCCATTAGATTACTCCTTCCTTTTGCTTATTTTAAGGACTTTAAACTTTTTCAAATGAATGTCAAAAGTACATTTTTGAATGGGTATATTAATCAAGATGTTTTTTATAGAACAAACCACCAGGTTTTGAAAGAATTAATTTTCCCAATCATGTATATAAATTAAAGAAAGCATTATATGGCTTAAAATAGGCTCCACGTTCTTTGTATGATAGGTTAAGAAATTTTTAATTGAACATAATTTTAGAAAAGGTAAGATAGATACAACTCTTTTTATCAAAAATATTGGAGATGATTTAATTATTATATAGAATTATGTTGATGATATATTATTTGGAAGTACAAATTAAAGTTTATGTCATGAGTTTTCCTCATTAATGCCAAAAGAATTTGAAATGAGTATGATGGGAGAGCTAACTGAAAGTTCGTTAGGGGTGTTAAGCCCTATAGAACTGGCCCAAGCTAACCAAGAGGGGGGGGGGGGGGGGGGTGAATTGGTATTTTAAAAATTTCTTTTCACAAAGAATAAAAATCACATAAACCAAAATCACACCATAAAAATAAATGCGGAATAAAAGTGCAGAAGCAAGAAAACAAGAACACATAAATTTATAGTGGTTCGGTCAACTCGACCTATGTCCACTCCCCGGAGGCGCCCTCCGAGTATTGCCCTACAAACGTGACTCTCCTTTAGCCCCCACAGCTAGGCGGAGAAGCCTTTACAAAGCACCTCCTTTTTGCCATCCCGGCAAGGCAGAGAACCTACCTCCTTTTGCTTCCTCTTGAAGCTGACAGAGAACCAAAACCAAAAGCTAACTCCTTACCTCTACCGACCCTTCCACGGACGAGAAACTCTAGACGAAGAACAAGCAGAGCGATCCTTGAAGCAACCCTTGTGAATCCCCTCACAAGCTCTCCCTCACAAGATCCTCTCTCTCTCCCTCTCTCTCTTTCTCTCCTCAAGGCCTTCTCAGGTCAAGGCAGCAGCCAAAGGTCATCCAAAATGTTGAACAAGAGTTCTTAAATAGAAGTGCAAATCTAGACTTACCCCGGCCTGCGTTGGGGAGTCAGCTAACCACCTAGGCGCTTTAAAAACATGTATCCAGTCTCTTATGAAAGATGGGTAGGGATGTTGTTTAGGTTTTAATGAATTGGGGGTCGACATATAAGATAGACCCTAATTGGCCCCTCAACTTATGTAGGGTGAAAAATATATAGAAATGCTATTAATATTTTAGACTCTTTTTAATTTATATCTAATGTAATGCATACTAATTGACTCGAAAGCATAAAATGAATATGAAGCAGTTTTAAAAATTAGGCTTAGAAAATAGGTTTTTCCCTAGAGATTGCATAACTTCCCCTTGACAGAACTGCACCCTCATAGGTCAAGTGGTATGCTAGAACCCGCAGGCGGGGAGGTGCCTAACAAGGAAGAGAAAGTATTAATATGCTTATGCTGACTCTCGGCGGTCCCGAGATTACTTCTTAGGTCGTTAGAGTTACTATGTGAGCCTAAAAAATTTTATTAAAATTACAAGTAGAAGAATTTTAAGCGTACCCTTACGAAAAAAGCACTCCGATTCGTATCCAGTCTAAAACAAAACACGACATGCAATGGCCCTAAAAAAAGCTACTGCACAAACAATGTAAACAATTAAATTTAATAAATCTAAAATATAATATCCAATGTCCAATGTCCATATTACACCCAGAATTTGCAGAAAAGTAAAGTGGCCGGGCACCACTGACAACAAACCCGGATTCTAATCCTAAGAATGACGCAAGTGATTTTTGAACTGGGGTATACTATTCCTTGAATCTTTATTTCTTCTTCTTCTTTCTTCAATCTTCTCGTTTTGTCTTTTCTTCTTCTACGAGCTTCTCGGGTCTGCCGGGTTCTGGATATCCAAATGAAAAGAAACTCATCCCTAAGAGGAGTATTTTCTTTTCTATTTGGATATTGAATCATCCTAATTTTGCTTTCCAAATAAAAGAGAATAATCATTTAAGGTATATTCTCCTTTCTTTAGATTCCAAATTGGATGTAATATCCCACTTTCAAAATCACTTTCACATTTATGATAATTTTCAAATACATTTACATTTACATTACATTTTACAGAAAAAGAAAGAAAATCTAGACCACCTGCAAGGTTATCCTAAGCAAAAATCATCCCAAGCAGTTATATATAAGCATTTAAATTAAATCACACAGCCACACTTGGCCACACTCTTTTTATTTGGGGGCTAAGCAACTGGAGCACCTGCAGCATTTATATAATTATTAATTAATTAGCCCCCTTTTTACTACCCTGCATGAGTGTGGCCACCTACAAAAAATCATGTTAACAATCCAGATCGCTCATAACCTATGGGTAATCTAATCGTCAATCAAACCAACGTCACAGAGTGCAGTAAGAGTAAGTAAGCAAACACACCAATATTTTTACAACCAGCATGCAGTGAAAATCGAGAAAAAGCCCGTCACAGAGCAATAAGAAAATAAACACCGGCCTAAACTAAAACTAGAGTCGGTTGTCCTAATAAACAAATCTAAGTGTGTGTAGTAGGCTGTGAGGTTTTTAAATGTCCTAAGTCAATTATTGGCTAAAGTTTTCTAATTGATTGAATTCTAATTTAAAGATATTTACTAATTCTAAAGTGAGATGTCACTAAATTTTCTATGTTATAAGTTTCTATCTTAAAGTGTGCATGCATCCTAAGTCTAGATTTTCTAAGACTCAGTTCTTAATTTTTGTCCTTAAGTGTCACTACTATTATATAGGATAAAAAATTTTGTTATTACTAACCCTTAGGACTTTGCATGCGTGTGTAAAATGAATTTAGGAATCTAAAAGCAAATAAAAATAAACCTAATAAAATTGAAGTTACTACAGGGACCTAAAGGAATGGTTTACACACACCACATCAAGGGGTCCCTAAAGGTTTTCTAAGTTTAGAAATACTCACAGTCATCGGGGGCTACGACCTGGTGGTTCCGCCCGTAGCACCTCTACCCGGTTGGATAGAGGCAACTGACGTCATTAGCTCCTTGTACATTTGTTCCCTCGACCGGTACCATTCCTCGCAGTTTATGAAAATAAAACAGGAAAAACAAGGAAAAAACAGGGATTAGAAGCACATTTTATAATTATAAAATGAAATAATTGAAAGACAGAATTTAAATCCAAACGTACCTTTCTTCGGGCTTGATCACTGGTTCGTTGCTTGGCTTTTGAAACCTTTTACTTTTGAACACATTTCATATTTATTTTGAAGCATAAGAAAGTAGAAAGAGAGAGGGGTAGAAAAGAAAGAGAACTTTTACTCATCTTTAAAACTTTTCTTTCCAAAAAAAAAATCACTCAAATCCTTTTACTCTCAAAAATCCACACAACCCCTTCTCCAAAACTCACACACTTTCAACTTTTTCATACATTTCATCTTTCCAAATCATAAGAAGGAAACATTCATGTATAAGATGAAACATGACTATATATATATATATATATATATATATATATATATATATATATATATATATATATATATATATATATATATATATATATATATATATATATATATATATATATATATATATATATATATATATATATACCAATTTTCACCAATCATGATCCATCAAATATACACATACACTTTCAAAATACATATATGCTTTACTTTTCAAAAAAAAATAGACAACTCACCATCTAAAATTTACATGTTTTATCTTTCAAAGTCTATCACCTTTCCGAAATATATACTTTTCCTATTCAAAGTTCAAACATTTTACTATTCAATATACACTCTTTTCGAAATATTTAACCTTTCAAAAATACCTATTTTTCAAAAACATATACTCTTCCACTTTTCCAAAGTTACACAATTTTCACAAATAAACAATTTACTTCTCACATTTGTACACTTCTCCCTTACCAAAATCATACTCTACACTCTTCCTTTTCAAAACACTTTCGTATATTTCAATATTCATAAACACCTTTCAACACACACAAATTTTACTTCCCAAAACTTCTCAAAGACAATTTACTTCTCGTTCCATACCCAAACATTTAACTTTTTCGTATGAACATTCCATACATTTCCAACATTCACACTCCATATTCTTTACTACAAAATACCTTTCCACACATACACTCCATTCTCACAATCCAACCTTTCTCTTCACCTTTCTCACTTTTCAAACACATATCTTGCTTTCCTACATTTTGCATTTCCCAACTCTCAAAACATATACAAAGTTCACGTTTCACTCTTCCTTTCTCTTACGCATCACCTATCAAAACACCCACATTTCAATCTTTCAAGAATCTACAAATTATCTCCCACACATTTTATCCCACTTTTCCAAAATACAAACTATTCTCATCCTTCAACATAAACAATTTCCATTTTATATAACACACACAATTTTCATATTTACAAAAATTCAACATTTCTACCTTCCAATTCAATACTTATGCCAAAACAATTCAAAGAAAGAATTAAAATCAATTTTATTTTCTTCCAATATCAATGAAGTTTTCCAATTATATCAAAATCACCATTGTATTGCTAAAAATTAAATACATAAAATATATAACTATTCTCTAATATTCACACATGAAATAAAGCATATAACTTCTCCAACTAAACTATGACTTGTACAACAAAAAAAAAAAAACTTATAACTTTTTGCAAAAGTATTCAAAAATAAAGAAAATTCATCACAAGCCAACTTCAACATTTTGTAGTTTATAAAGAGAAAATTGATATTTGCAAAGCCTCATAAAACTCTACCAATCATAACCCATCAAATACATATATACACCTTCATGAATCCAACACATTTTATATCAAGGAACAAATACAATATTATACACAAGACTTTTCTTAAGTGAAGAAACAAAATAAAATTTAAAACAAAAAGTGAAAGTCGACAAAGAAGCTAATGGCCAAAATACGAATTTCAAGGCTAAAATACATTTCCATCAAAATATAGATATATATACTGAATTTTAAAATACTATAGATAACAATTTGAAATCCCTCAAATACATATAATTATTTGCTTTAAGAACCCATGATCATTAGATCTCATAACTAATTTGGCAAAGAAAACCTATACCCAACAAAGACAAAATAATATGGAGAGAAAACTTTAGAAGAAGAAAATGATAGGAGATGAAGAAAAGGAAGACAAAGAAGAAACAGGGGAAGCATATACCTATAGCTGGCGGGCTTCTTACGAACTTGGAGCCAAGGTCTAGGGCTGGTCGGCAATGGTCTAAGGTAGAGAGTTGAAGCCGGGTCCTTGGGTGTTCGGTGAATCAGAGAGGGCCTTGCAAATTGGGATGGAATTCGGTTCTGGACTTCTCACGCGAGAGAGGGGCGACGGACCTGGAGGCGTGCGAACTACAGTGGACGGGGTTGGGGTTTGTCCACTATAAAGGGGAGAGGGTTTCTATGTGTTCCTTTATGAACTGCCGTGAGAAAAAAATTGTGAGGGAGTTCGGCTGTCTATGCGAGTGAGAGGGGAATCGTGGGGGCTGTGCGACCTAGAGGAGATCAGGGGAGAGAGTGCGTGGGAGTGAGAGAGGCAGAGAGCATGCGATGGGGTCAGTTGTGCGATCCATAGAGGAGAAGGATGCAGTTTTTCAACTGTAGAGAGATGGGGATCAGTTTTATGTGTGTGAATGAGAGTAGTTTTTTTTTTTTTTTTTTGAACTGCCGAGAGAGGGAAGCAGTTTGCTTATTACAGAGGGAGATGGGGAGCGGTTCTACGAATGAACCAAAGGAAAACGTGAGGGTTTGGGTGGTTTTGGCTTGGTTAGACCGGCCAAGCTTTTTATTCAGATCAAATGGAAACTTCTCAAATAATCTTATGATTTATGCTTTCACTCTAAGGGTTGATTAGAGTCATCTACATTAAATCGAACTCGAATTAAGTTGATTTGATTTAATTCCATATCAATTTGTGTAGTAATTTTTAGTTTAAAAGAATTGATTTGATATGAGTCGAGTTGAGTAATAGGTTCGAGTCAATGCTACGTCATTAGGTGTCCACCTAAGAGAAATCCTTCGGGTGCGACATCTACACTAGGCTATGAAGACCTAGGTGCTAGAGTCGATACTAGGGAATTTGACCTCTGTTAACCTCTATGTAATAACCAAAAATTACATACCTCATACGCATCGAGAAGCAGACTCCCGAAATTCTGCAGGAATCCCGCTGAAATACCTGCGTACGCGGCGCCGAACCAGTCCAGATATCCCGCTGCGATCGCGTCTCATCCCGAGATTTCTGCGTGAAACCAGCGACGGTGGCCTCGATCTTACTCCCATTCGGGCCTATAAATACCGAGCGAACGGGGCTGAAGCATTGCAAGCCCCTCCCGATCGACTTCCACACACGACACTTCCTCTCCCACGGCTTCCACGACCGAACCCCTGCTCCCGTAACTCTCCCACTCTCAAGACCTTCCCTCTCTGATCCCAGCTAAACCTCCGACCTCCAGCCATCCTATCAACCTCCTTCCTCCATCCCGCAGAGAGAGAGAGAGAGAGAGAGAGAGAGAGAGAGAGAGAGAGAGAGAGAGAGAGAGAGAGAGAGAGAGAGAGAGAGAGAGTGTGTGTGTGTGTGTGTGTCGAACCTACCTGGACGAACTCGTCGAGCTCCTCTCAACATCCCGATCCCGACCCAATCGTCTCGCTCCCCCTCCAATCCCCTCCGTGCTGTCCGACTTTGCTCCTAGACCGGCTCTCCCTTCCTATTGAACAGGAAGTTACGACATTTTTGATCGGAGCCGAGAGTAGGAGCTCTCTGACCGTGAAGGTAATCGTCCCCCTTGCGCACGCTTCTCGGCCAAATCCCGTAACTTTGTCGAACTAGAGAAGGAGAGGGGAGATTATTTAACTTTTAATTTTAATTTTAAATTTTTTTTTAATTATAGTTATGTTAATTAATTATAGGTATTATAATTAATTATAATTTATTTTAATTAAAGTAATTTTAATTAATTTTAATTAATTATAATTAATTTAAATAAAATTAATAGTAATTAATTATAACCTTTTATTATTATTGCATGGACTTGATTGAACTCAAGAGAACAATTTGGGACCTGGACTTGATTGCACTCGAATGGCATGCAAGAACGACGAAGAACTTGTACTTGGACTCATTTGAACATTCGAAAAGACATTAATAAAATGCTTAATTCAAACTCAAAACCAAACTTGGATAAATGATGAAGGACTTGTGTAAGACTTGAGTCGGACTCAAGCTGAACTGAACTGAAATTTGATACTTGAAC
The DNA here is from genome assembly GCA_016618105.1 of Dendrobium huoshanense. Classification (NCBI taxonomy): domain Eukaryota; kingdom Viridiplantae; phylum Streptophyta; class Magnoliopsida; order Asparagales; family Orchidaceae; genus Dendrobium; species Dendrobium huoshanense. Next base: position 72,290,886 of record CM028343.1, on the reverse strand, counting down.
AAAGTTGAACTTGAAGCTTGATTCAAATTAGATGGCAAAGACTTGCAAATTCAAGTGTTACTTGAACAATCACAAGGTTTTGAATCATATGCAAAAGCATTTGAATCCGAATAAGGAACCAATACATAGAACTTTGAACTTAAGCTTAAGTTCAACAAGTTTATTCGGGACTTAAACTTGCAAGCATTTGATTCAAATTCGAGCAAGCTCAATGTGACAACATGAGACTCTAACTTAGTAATTACTCCATGCTAAGTAGAGACCTAAATCTTTCTGATGGATATCAATAATCAAACAAAAAAAGCTTGCATATTTCAACATATCATGCTTATAATTGATTGCAATGAATGAAGCCTCTTCACAAGCAAATATTGAATAAAGAATGATATGTCAACAATCGACAGCAAAGAATGACATTGAAGTATCAAAAGATCAACATGTCAATCAACATACAAATATCAATGAAGGAAGCTACACACAAAATACAAGCTATGTTCAAAGGCAATAAAAGATCCAAAGATTCATGAGCCAACACATGTGAAGGGATGTAAAGTCTTTTTGATAGTGAGGCGAGTCACATGTTGAGGAGGATGATCAGCATGTGATGTTTGTACAATTTATTGGTGTGCTGTCTACAAAAAAAAAAATACAACAATCCTCATAAATAATGTGGTCTCCTACCAACAAGTTCATTGTAATATATGATGAACATTGGGGGCTTCCCTACAATTAATGTCAATCCATTCTGATGATCAAGGTTTGGCCAATGTGTTGTCAAAAGACAATACAAATCTTGGTAATCTAAACTTACAGCGGCAAGTAGAGAGTACATACACTACTCCAACTACGTCAAGAGCTACAACGATCATTTTTGGGATGAACATCTTGACATCAGCAAGGGCACAATCATCCAAAGTAGAAGTGATGGGTTCTTCAAGCCAATAACGGAAAACAAGGAAGACGACATAATTGATAAAGCACTTATTGATTTCTATACGAGTTTTGGAAAGAGAAAGTCAGATCAAATCAAGATTGAGTGAATTTTAATTCAACTAAGTTATGAACATTTAGTTAGATAAGATTATAGAGGCTTACAAATTTCTTGATGAACAGTAGTCGTGCTTCCAACATATTGTCTGTGTGCAAATATTGAAGTACTACAACAAGTACAAGCTCCTATGACCTAAAGCAGGAGATTTGTTAGTGCACTACGATCCACCTGCAGAAAGCAACGAGCAGTGCACGACAGTCTACCTGTACGAAGTAGCGAACAATTCTATTCAAAAGCTGCTACGTCACGCCACCGGATCTGCAACATTCATACAAGCAGACAAAAGGCGTCTATTCCAAGAATACCCCCGCACGTGCACAATAGTTTGTATACACATAGGTACACTAATGGGGTATATAATCTTAATCCGTAAGGGCCCCGGCGAGCGTGTTATTGGTACACACGTAACGCCTAGGGATGCTGCGCGGGTCAACAAGTGAATTCAAGTCCGAATCCGATCCTTCTATACGGGTCAATAGAAGTCGACAGGATTCTGACCACCAAATAAATATACGGTTGTGGGGACCGGTGTATTTATTTTAATACACTCATATTAGGCCCTCAAGGCCTATAATCAATAGAATTCACTCACAAAGATATAAAGCATACGAAACCCGATCCTCTGTCGACATTCAGACAGAGTTGACAATGTTCAAACTACAAATGAAAATACCCCACACCCCGATGATGGTCGTGTTGAATGCAGATCTCAACCAGAGGGGTTCCCAAATACTTTTGAATGTATCCCAAAAGCCCAAAAATTCAAAATCTCCACAAAAAATCTCAAAATCCCAAAATTCCAAAAATATTTAAATTTGAAATAAATCCATCAAAAACTTAAAAGCAAAATCCATCCATCCTCTGCAACAGTTTGTCGAGGCGGACAAATTGAAATTAACTCTAGCTCACAAAGAGCCAAATGCCTAGTCAAAAATATCACTAGGATCCATTCTCAAATAATCTTTTGCCAGTAAGGACGTGGTACGTGTCCTCTAACCGGCAGTTTCGCCGCCAAATGGCACTGCAGGTAAACGGTTATGACCCGGGGCCCTCTGAACCGAGTGGTTTTGCCGCCAAATGGCACCACAGATAGCGGTTATGGCCAGAGCCAATACGCTCCTTAATGGCGTTAAATCCTTGAGATATGAATTAATAGGATATGATCGATAGGGCACAAAGCCCTCTGTTAGCTAAGGTGGATTCAAATTTGTCCCCTTAGAAAAACATTCAACCCCGGTCTACAAGGTCCCCTTGGACGAAGCAACCCATGGCTGCCGACAAGGATCCTTCTGTCAGGTTGGGTCGACTACCTCCTCTGACTAGGTAGACCAGGGACCACGATGGCCCGAGACAACGGAACCATGGGATCTTGATCGGGTCTATCATCTATTCCCCCACCATCCGCTTTAAGTACAAGATGGTGAAATTTCTATTTTAAATATCAACTATATCAAAATATCCAATTCTCCAAATTCCCAAATCCAAATCTAGTTCTCCAATCTCAAATATCCAAACCCATGCTGCTACTATATGCCAGATAACACGTATCTCTATACGTATCTGATCGACGACTAGCCTTAATCGAAAGTTCTCTCTCGTGATCGGGAGGGGTAATTAACTATAGGGGCTTGCGCCTATAGGAAACTAGAACTCAGATCATAAAGTCCTCACAAAATGAGGGCGAAATCTCTGGGTAGTGTCTTATCTACAAACCCATCTGCCTTCCAAAATTTACCCCGGAACTTAGTTCGTTAAAACTCCCTCACCGAATAAGAAAAGCGAGCGGAGGCCGGGGCCAAATTTTCGGAGCCCACAGATTTCTGGCGACTCCGCTGGGGTTTGGTTTCTCTTTCTATCTTTGACTAGTCGTCTCAGTGCTGTAGTAGCAGCTATATCAATTTGTGCTCAAGATTTTGAGCCTTTCAAAATGATTATTCAACAAATTCATTTGGCATTCAGTATAATTTTAAATTTATTTTTATTATTTGCTTATTATAATAATTTTTGTCCATTTGTGTTTTTGTGTTCTATGCAAGTCTCTGTATTTTGAAAGTGCGGGGTGATGTATCAGATTCTGATTACTAACCCTTGCCTTTCATTTATGCAGATGGATCTACAGAACACCCCGATGACTGTCCAACTGGGACAAGGAGCCAGGATTCAGCTGGCGAATGCTGTTATTGAGACTGGAAGTGCCGGAGCTACCATCCAGTTTGGTAGCGTTGACTTCCCGGCGATTGCTGCAAGGACTGCCGCCGTTCCTGTGAATGGAAGGAATGCTGAAAGGCCTGCCAGGAGGCCCCATTCTACTGAAGCTGTCACCCGTCATGTGCATCTGCCAGCACAACGACCTGCTACTGAAAATCCTTGTAGGAGGGTTTCTGTGTTTGAACGACTGTCACAATCAGAAGTCCCAGCCACCAAGAGAATTATGAATGGTGGGAGAGTTTCTGTGGTAGCTGCAAACACCACCACTCTGTCGACCAGGTTATCTGCGTCTAGAAAGTATGATGCTGAGGCCTCCTCATCTAGAGGAAGGCCTACAAGAAGACAAAGGATAAAGATGAATGCTGAGCTCCGAGCTCAGCATCAACAACTCCCGATCCATCCCTCCAGTCTGTCGGCCCAAGTGCCTGAAGCCAATGTTCCTACCCGGAATAAATTTTCTGATTTAAAATGGGTGAAAAGGAATAGCTCCACTGGTGAGCTGAAGAAGTCTTTTTGGGAGCAACGATAGGAGGTTCCAGCTCCTCCAAAGAGAAAGGAACCTGAAACTCTCTCAGCCCGGGTCTATCGGGTCCTGAAGACTGTAAAGGAGAAAGATCTGAAAAAGAAGAAGCTCCAACGGCCTTTGGTGATTGAGGCCAGGGGAACCCCGCCAAGGGAAAGACTATCCTTTGTCGCAGAGAGAAGAGAAAGAAGATATATCCCACGCGGTGAACATCGGGGTGTGACACCTGAACCATATGTTCAGGGATCCACTGCTGAAAGGTCCCGATGGAAAGGAAAACAAGTATGGAGGCCAAAGCCTCTGAGAAATGAAAAAGAAAGAAGAGAAAGGAGGATTGATCTGGGTGTGACATCTGGTGAGGCTTCCCGGAGATACGCCCCCATCTACAAACAACATCAGAAGTGGGCCCCAAAAAGGACCCATAATGACACTCCTCCAGATGGTAGACACCTTGGAGAATCCTCCAGGAGATCCCGTCTCCCTCCATCCCCTCCAAAGGAAGAGACTAACTTTGATCGTAGCCCATTGATCGAAGAAGTCCCCGTTCCTAATCAGGAACCAGAAATCCAATGGTGTCGCCGCTTGGAGATCCGAGTGCTGGAAGAAAATATAGATGATCAAAATCTAGAGGGGGAAGAATTCCTTGAAGGAGAAGAAAATATTGAAGAAAAATTTGATGAATTTATGGAGGAAAATTTAGAAGAAAATATTGATGAATTTCTGGAAGAAAACTTGGAAGAAGGATTGGAAGAAATAAACAACGCCCTAGACATGGAAGTTGTCTATATGGTGACACATATAGACATTGATGATGGCGCCAATTATGATGATGAGGAAGATGAAGAGCGTTGGCAACCGCCACCCAGGCAAGTATATCATCGTCGTCTTCGAGAAGGGTCCACCACTGGCAGAAGTCGTCATTCTCAAGAAGAAGAAGAAGTGGAGGAAGTAGATGAAAACCCTTCTGAAGCCGAGAACGTCACACTCGCTGAAATGCGACGACAAATGAGGCGACAAATGAGGACCAAAGACAGAGAAATCTCTCAGTTGAATGAGAAGATGACTGAGATGATGGCTCAGATGGGGGCAATGATGCAGATGATACAGAGAACTATTGCTGTTGGTGCCATGCCTAATCCTCATGCTGACCCTCCGAACTTCCAAGTGCCACAAGGTTCAGGAGTACAGGGAGCTCTTGAAGGTGGTCGCGAGGCTCATAATGTCATCCGTCAGCCCACCCCACAAAATATTGCAAGTACTTCTAAACCTGTAACCGCTGCACAGTTGGAAGGAATAATCACAGAAAAGATCAGGGCTATTATAGTTGTTGATCAAGCAGAAAAATTGGTGGGTAAGGGTCATCCGTATCCTATTGAATACGACCACGTACCGTACCCAAAAGGGTATTCTGTACCAAAGTTCAACACTTTCAACGGTAATAACAACCCCAGGCAGCACCTGGCACAGTTTAAAGCCACCTGTGGGAACACAGGAGGAAATGACGCTCTACTCTTCCGACAATTCGTCAGCAATTTGACAGCAACTGCTTTCGAATGGTATGCTGAACTACCAAATGATTCTGTGAAGACCTTCGCTGAATTAGAAAATATGTTCGTGAAGAGATTCGCTAGTGCAACTGAGAAGATTACGATCACTGACCTTACTCTGGATAAGAGAAAAAGAGAAGAATCAGTGACTAAATACATCACTCGCTGGCAAAATTTGAACATGAAATGTGAGCAGCAGTTAGAAGAAGAGCATGCCGTACAGTTGTTAATGGGAAACATTGATGACAAGATGCAACCCTTCCTGTGCATGGCTACAATCAACACATTTCAAGACTTGCTTGACAGAGTGGCCAAATTTGAGAAATTGAATTTGTCCAGATCAGAAAATCACGCTGATAAGCCCAAGAAGGCTAAAGCCCCGGGTGCTAGAAGGGGTGAGGCCGACTCTACATAATTCTCTAGAGCTGATAGAGAAAAGCAAGTAATTTATAACGTAGACAAAGGCAAACAGCCGATGCAATATCAAGAAAAGCCTAAACAGGCCTACAACCCCAACCCCCAACCGAAGCTGATATTAGGGGGAAATGATAAGCCACGGACTTATCAAGCTGGAGGCCAGAGACAAGCAATAGGAACTGGTGATAGAACATTCCAATCCCTCAAAGATAAAATGAATAAAGAATATTCATTTAAAAGGGAGAGTGTCACCAAATTATTTCAACAAGTGTTGAAATCGGGTCTAGAACTGCCTGAATGCAAGATACCCGAAGAGTTGAAGCACACTGGTGACCCAAATTATTGCCCATATCATCGGGTGCTCAGCCATCCTATTGAAGATTGCTACATCTTCAAGGATTGGCTTGAAAGAAAATATCAGAAGGGAGAGATGACATTGTCCGACAATGTATTGTCTAACCCTAAAAAGGAATCAGCTCGGGTAGTCATGTCCTCTTCCGTACCCCTGGTTGAAGAAAGAAGAAATGAAAAGAAGCCAATTCAAGAAGAGCAATGGGAGACTGCGGTCTCCAAGAAAACTGTGAAAATGTTGAAGCAGCTTGAAGGAGTTCCAGGTGTAAAGTGGAAGTCTCCTATTGAGCCAGTGCTAAACTTGAAAGCTCTGCCTATGACACGAGCTTCTACTTCTAAACAATTTTCCAACCAAGTTGGTTCTTCAAAGACTGAAAAGAAGAAATCATCCAAGAAGAAGACAAAGTTGAAGAAGCCCAAGGAGAAGATGACCGCAACTCAGAGGGTTATTGATAGTTTGGATGAGTACTACCAGACTGTGAGACAACCTATCAAGCTTGCTGACTTCATGGCAGAGCTCAAAATTGATGAAGCTGAAGAAGATGATGAGAATTCTCTTCCCAAAGAAGTATGTCGGGTCATCTCAGTGGCGCCGAGTACCTTGATAAAAGAGGAATACACAGAAGAAGTACCCTTTGAATCCTGTATGATGGTGTTGCCAATGGATTACAGCTCAGAGGAAGATTTGTATTTTTCAGAGGAAGATGAATCAGACCCTAGCATAGCATCTCGGATGGGACATGTAAACCTAGGTGGTGATTCTGAATCAACAGATGAGTCCCTAGATGCAACAATGGCTGATTCTGAAAAAAATGCTCTGTTAAATGACTCTGAGCCGGAGGAGATTGCTCAAGTGCAGTTAAGAAGCGACAAGATACTACCGCCTCCACCGAAGAAAGGGGTCTCCAACAAAGACAAAGAGAAAGAGATAATTATCAACGATGACATTATCCTTGAAGATCCTAAGAAAAAGAAGACTTCAGCCAATGTGATATATTATAATATCTTATCCCATCTGAGAAAAATACCTGCACAGCTCAGCATATACGATGCTTTAGTGATGTCTAAAGACCTTCGGAAGACTCTGATTCAGGCTCTATAAATATCCCGAAAGATATGAGGCATATTTTGCTGAATGTAGTTTGACTGAGGTTCTGCAAGCTCAAAATGAGTCATTCATTACTTTCTCCGAAGAGGACATGATGCTTGGGACTGTAGACCATAATCGTCCTCTGTATGTTACTGCAGAGAGCGATAAGCTGATTATCAGTCGAATCCTAATCGATCCTGGATCATCCGTGAATCTGATAAGCTTGAAAGTACTGAGATCCCTCTGCCTTGATGTGGAACACCTCAGGCCAGATAAGCTGATGGTGCATGGTTTCAACGAGAAAGGGCAGAAAACTCTTGGATCGTTCATGCTCCCTCTTATATTTGGAGAGCTACATACAGAAGTTAAACTCCATGTGATTGATGCGGATACTTCATTCAAGGTGCTACTAGGTCATCCCTGGTTGCATGAATATGACATTATCCCGTCAACATTACACCAGTGTATAAAGTATCTCAAAGATGGGGAGGAATTCAGGATCTCTGGTGACATTCAGCCCTTTACAGTTCATGAAGCAACAGTTTATGAAGATGCACGATATTTCATGCCAAAGAAGCAAAAGTCTTCGAGCTCCCTCGAAGCTAAAGCATCAAACTCAAAGGCTGCAAAGTGACCTGAACGAAAAGGTGAGAAGAAGCATGTGGGGAGAAAGAAGGCCGTGCCGACTCTTCCCAGAGCGCCCACCATTCCAAAAGAAAAGAAACATGTACCTCATCTTGGGAGTGACATAGATGAAGATGATGTTACTCCTGCTAAATCTTGAAGAGTATGTTAGTCCACAGATGAATGGAGTAGGGATTTTGAATTTTCAAATGATGATTATGACTACGACTCCATTTACATGAACACAGTGCAGAATGTGTTCTCTAGAAGAATAGACAGTCTATCAATTTCAGATAGTATACTCGTGGTCACACGTGTTCCCTTGCAACACTTCAAAGAAATCATTTCGCGTGAGGTGCATAAAGTTGAAGAACTCGCCACTCTCTATCTGCCTCCCCATAAAAATGGGACTGTGCCAAAGAATGTGCTATATTCCACGGGAGTTCGTGAAGAGGAGAATCATGACTGGGATTGCATGCTCCTCGACTCCGAGGACTTATTTCCTACGAGGCTACCTAGGTTCAATACCAAAAATATTCAAAGAATGCTACGAAAACAAGTCAATATTCCTACCACCAAGGGACAACTTCGTACAAGTTTGGGCCTCTGGTATGAGAGGCGTCCGCGTCCGTTACAGCAGAAGGATATAGACGCATATAAAGGTATTGGATTCATCAAAAAAAAATTCCTCCAAAAGGAAAATAGTCGGGCAATCACATGCATGGAGATTGAATCCGATGATGGTGATGCTGAAGAGACATACGAGGCTGAAGATTATGATGAGCAGCCCGTAGAAGCAGAGCCTGCACCAGAAGAGCTCGAGGATGGTGGACAGGCAGCCACTATGGATGAGCTAAAAGAAGTCAACTTGGGAACTGAGGAGGATCCTCGTCCGACCTTCATTAGTTCTCTCCTACTCGAAGAACAAATAAAAGAAATAAAAGAACTTCTCTGTGAATTCAGGGACTGCTTTGCCTGGACATATGCTGAGATGCCTGGCTTATCTCCTGACGTAGCGGTTCACAGATTAGCAATCAAATCGGATGTAGCACCCGTCAAATAAGCTCCAAGGAGAATGAGATTGGAGATTGAAGAATAGGTGATTGAAATTACTAAACGACAAGAGGGGGGGTGAATTGTAAAAACTTCTTAATAATAAACTTAACCCTAAACAAGAGTTCTAATTTTTTTGTTGTTTTTAAAACTTTAAAACAAAGATTTATGCAATTTTTCTTTCACAAGATTTCACATGCAATAGATATGACAAATTCAAAATGCAAGAAAAAGTAAACAACAATAAGGAAAGAACACACCAAGAATTTTATAGTGGTTCGGTCAAAATATGACCTACGTCCACTCCCCGGAGTCCTCCACTCCGGGATTTTCACTATCAAAATAGTTCTCCTTTTGCCCCCCTCGGCAAGGCGGAGAAGCCTGTACAAACCTCCCTTTCACCAACCGGCGTGGCGGAATACCAAACTCTATTTTCACCCTCTTGGCGACGGCAGAGAACCTTCTCGTTTTTCTCCCTCCTGGAGAAGGCAGAGAACCTCGAGGTAACGGATGTAGACGAGCCTTTCCCTTGGAGATCCTTCCTCAAATCCTTCTCGGGCCACAGGAGGAGCAAGATGCAGCAAGCTTGGAGCAACCGTGTGATCTCCCTCACACCTCTTCTCCCTCACAACGCTCACCTCCTCCTTCCTCTCTCAACCCTCAAGAATTTCTCTAGAGTTTTCTCCCTTGGAATCCCTCTCTAACCACGTTCACCCCCTCTGTAAATCTTACCCAAAAGAGTTGATTGACATCTAAAAACGGGCTCCAAAAACCTCTGATTTCAAAATTAGCCGTTATTGTTAGTACAGTACGATTCAACATCGTACAGTACGATCTTCACAAACAGCCGTCGTCCTGGTACGAAGATGTACGAACAGTACAAAAATAAATCGTACTGTACGATCTAATATCGTACGGTACGATCCAACAAGATACTACTCGTACAGGACGATGGTCTGGACGATCGGATGTCGTCTCTGTTCATCGTATGGTACGATTACTATCGTACAGTACGATGTGCAAATTTTCATTAGCCCTGGATTACATGCACTAATCACGGGTTAATTTTAAGTAAGTATTAAAAACAGATCGTACAGTACGAACTTGTTCGTACAGTACGAACGGCGCAAAATCACTTACTTAAACTATGTCACGGCTAGGGTTTTGGATCTGAACATATCGTACAGTACGAAAGACTTCGTACAGTACGATCTATTCACAGATTAGTCCACATAGCTTGGATCGTACAGTACGAAATAAAATCGTACAGTACGATCTACAGAGAAGAATTTTAGTTATAATTTGCAGTTAAAAAAAAACTCTCCCCCTGTGTGTGTGCATGGTTGCTCTTACTCTTACGCATTTTGTGGCCAGACTCAATAAAGTAAAAAATACAATAAATGAAAAATACAATATTTGACTCATACTCCTAATCTACCCGGTCTTGAGTCTTCCTTTCTTCCTGAGTCACTTGTGATCTTCCTGAAATGTTAGTGCTCAAGAAAAATAACATATAAAATAATAATCAATGAAAAGCAGTTCCAAAACACTCATTATTTGGCATCATCAAAATCTCAAACTCGGGGTCATGGGTTGCAACAATCTCCCCCTTTTTGATGATGTCAAATAATTTGTTGCAAGTAAGAAAGAAAACCATTTCTTTTGAAAAATATTTCTTTTGTTGTTATTTTTTTTGTTTTTTTTTTTTTTTTTAAATTAAACACAAGAAAAAAAAATACTACAAGTAAGTACAAAACAAAAGATACTGCATTTAGATAAATAGGCATTACAACATCACAACAAACTTCTCCCCCTTTTGACAGCACAAAAAGGAGGAGCAACTAAAAGCAAAAAGTAAGAGAAGAAAACAAACAGAAACTACAATGCAAACATAAACAAACTAAGCAGACGGGTCCTGATCTGGTGGTGGTGGAGGTGGATTTGGTTGAAAATATTGAAAGAGAGCATCGAAGCGGTGATCAATTGCAGTGAATCGTTCGCCAAACCACTGCATATCAGTCTCGTGTTGGTGATGCTGTTCTTGAATATGCATGTCGAGACGAGTCTGCAGCTGGTTGAAGCGGGCGACTAAGTCATCATCAGAGTGCGCTGGTGCTGGTGCAGGTGCTCGGGGTGCAGCATGGCGTCGTGGTCGAGCTGGAGCTGCGGCTGGTGCATCTTCTCCTTCTTCTTCATCAAAGACGGGTTCTTCAGGCTCATGACCCCGATGAAAGAGGATACGGAAGGAAGCATCCGTATAAAAAATAGGAAGCATGTCGGGTTCACCAGGGTAGGATAACTGATATTTATGGTAGAGAATATATCCTATTAGGTGACCAAGAGCTAGATTTTGTTTCCGTAGAGTGGTGGGAAGACGAACAAAAGTCATATGCTGAATATAATTGCTAATCAAATCGACCTCATCAAACTTAATGTTGGACATAATAAGGTAAGTAGCGACTGACAAGGTAGGGGTCAGATTGATGCGGTCGCCACCTTTGGGTATGATAGAGGTTCGAAGAACATGTTGAATGATACGGGCATTTCTGGTTAAAGATTGGACTAGAGGCTGGTGTTGATGAAAAACAGTATTCCTAAGGACTCTATTTACATCGCTCCAATCAAAATCATCGGTAAGAAACGAGCGAACCATAGGTCCTTCAGTGGACAGCCCAATATGTTGGGCGATGTCAGCTCTAGTTATTTCAACGGGACGGCCACAAACAAAGGAGTGAAAAGTGGTGTTATCAACAGTGTAGGTGAGGTTGGCGAGAAATTCAAAAAGCAGTTCAGAATTGTATGGAAACGCTAGGGTGAGTAGGAATTGAAAAGTGGTGGAGACAAAGAGGCCCATTACCTCGAAATTTAGAGCGGCCTGATTAAGCATTTTCGAGGGAGAAATTTTGCAAGCCTTGTAGCGGTAGTAGGCTGCCTCATTCTCACTATTCAGAAAGCGATCGGGTTGACGATGGGATGAGGACGAGCTTCCGGCAGTCATCCGATCTCGTTTAGACATTGCAGGAGGGCAAGAAAACAAAGTGAAGGCTGAGTGAGGAGAGGGTTGAGTGAATGGAACAGCCTAGGCCAGGGCATTTATAGGAATTTCCGTAAATCATACAGTACGATTGAAGATCGTACAGTACGATAGGCAATCAATGTTCTGACCGTTCGTTTCGGGAAAAGGCAGTCAAATCGTACAGTACGATATGTATCGTACAGTACGATCAGGCGAATATCGATCGTCCCGAGGCCCTCAGTACGACTTTTGACCAAAAGTTTCGTACTGTACGAATAGGTGGATCGTACAGTACGATACATAATAAATATCGTACCAAACAGCTATTACGTAGATTGTCCTTTTGTGATGATGTGGATCGTACAGTACGAAATGAATGAATCGTACAGTACGATACTCAATAATGTCGTACCAACCGGCTTTAATTCGTCCCAATCCGTGCTGACGTGGATCGTACAGTACGAAACGAATGGATCGTACGGTACGATACTCAATAACGTCGTACCAACCAGCTTTAATTCGTCCCAATCCGTGTGACGTAGATCGTACAGTACGGTATGGATCGTACAGTACGATGAACAGTTAATGTACGTGTTGATGTGGTGAGTGTGTGGTGATCAGGAGCAGCCCTAAAGAGATTTTTTATTTTTATTTTTTTATTTTTTTTTATTATTATTTTTTTTTTATGCATTTATATCTATGACACCTAATCTAGTCCTCAAGGTGCTAAAGGTGTCAAAAGCTAATGGTTTTATGAATATGTCTGCCAATTGATCTCCTGTAGCGATATGATGTAATTCTATATCTCCCTTAGCGACGTGATCTGTAATGAAATGATGTCTAATGTCTATGTGTTTCGTTCGAGAGTGTTGAATTGGATTCTTAGAGATACAAATTGCACTTGTGTTGTCACACATGATCGAGATGGTTCCAACAGGTAGTCCAAGATCAAGAATTTGTTGTTTTAACCATAGTACTTGTGCAACACAACTTCCTACCGCAATGTATTCTGCCTCGGCTGTGGAAAGTGCTACTGAGTTTTGCTTCCTACTGGACCAAGAAACTAATGATTGTCCGATGAATTGGCAGGTACCAGAGGTGCTCTTTCTATCTATCCTACATCCTGCGAAGTCAGAATCTGAGTACCCTAGGATTTCAAAGGAAGTGCTGTGTCTGGGATACCAAATTCCTAAGTTTGGGGTGCCTAGTATATATCTAAGAATTCTTTTGACAGCAGTTAAGTGAGACTCTTTAGGATCGGCTTGGAAACGGGCACAGAGGCACACACTAAACATTATGTCCGGTCTACTGGCAGTCAAGTAAAGTAGGGATCCAATCATTCCTCTATATTTTTTCTGATCTACTGGTTTTCCACTAGGATCCTTATCTAATTGGATTGTCGAACTCATTGGGGTGTTCATGGGTTTTGCACTATCCATTTCATATTTCTTTAAAATATCCTTAATATACTTTGACTGGCTAAGAAAGGTTCCATTATCCATTTGTTTTACACTAAAGCCCAGGAAGTAATTAAGCTCTCCCATCATGCTCATTTCAAACTCATTACTCATTGTTTTTGAAAATTCATCGCATAAGTTTTTATCCGAAGATCCAAACAATATGTCATCTACATTTTGAACAATGAGAATTTCTTCTTTGACCTTTTGTAAAAAGAGTGTAGTATCTACACTACCCTTTTGAAATCCTCTATCCAAAAGAAATGAGCTAAGTCTTTCATACCATGCTCTAGGTGCTTGCTTTAATCCATATAGTGCCTTTTTTAATTTGAATACATGGTTTGGAAATTGTGAGTTTTCAAATCCGGGGGGTTGCTCAACGTAGACATCTTCCTTAATTACCCCATTCAAAAATGCACTCTTCACATCCATTTGATATAACTTAAAGTTTTTGAAGCAAGCAAAAGCTAAGAGCACTCTTATGGCTTCTAGTCTAGCAATCGGGGCAAAGGTTTCTTCAAAGTCTATTCCCTCAATCTGGTTGTACCCCTTAGCTACTAGCCTTGCTTTATTCCTTATTATTGTTCCTGAATCATTCACCTTATTCTTGAAGACCCATTTTGTTCCAACAACACTTTGCTCTTTAGGTCTCTTAACTAACTCCCAAACATCATTCCTGGTGAATTGGTTCAGCTCTTCTTGCATTGCTAGAATCCAGAATTCATCTCCTAAGGCTTGATCTATACTTGTAGGTTCTATCATAGAGATGAAAGCTGAGTGACTAACCTCCTTCCTAAGTCCATGCCTAGTCCTTACACCTTCTGAAGGGTCTCCTAAAATTAACTCTTTAGGATGACTAGAAGAATATCTCCATTCTCTAGGCAAATCTTCCTGAGGTTCGACCCTCTCTCCTAAGGTCATCGTCTCTACTCCTTGAATTGCCTCTATTTCATCATCTTCAATTTTAGATTCTGAGGGCTTATCTGATTCATCAAATACCACATGGGTGGATTCTTCTACTACAAGGGTTCTCTTATTAAAAATTCTATAGGCTTTACCTACAGAAGAATAACCTAAGAAGACACCCTCATCAGACTTGGGATCGAATTTTCCTAAGAGATGTTTATCATTATTTAAGATGAAGCACTTACACCCAAAGACATGTAAATGTGAAAGGTTTGGTGTCCTACCCTTAAGGAGTTCATATGGAGTTTTATTCAGCTTCGATCTAATGTTTACTCGGTTCAAAACATAACAGGTTGTGTTGACTGCTTCTGCCCAAAAGTATCTAGGAAGGGTATACTCCGCTAGCATTGCCCTAGCAGCTTCTACCAAAGTTCTATTCTTCCTTTCTGCTATGCCATTCTGTTGGGGTGTTCTAGGAGCTGAGAAATTGTGCTCTATTCCTATCTCTTGACAGAATGACTCAAATCTATCATTTTGGAACTCTCCACCATGATCACTATGGATTGTTGATATTTCACAACTTAATTTTCGTTGAATCCATGTGGAGAAAACTTTAAATTCCTCAAAAGACTCATTCTTGTGTGCTAAGAATCTTACCCAAGTAAATCTAGTGAAGTCATCTACAATCACAAATCCATAATTCTTTCCACCTAGACTGGCTGTACTAACGGGTCCAAATAAGTCCATGTGTAGAATTTCTAGTGGCCTAGAGGTGATCACGTCTCTAATTGAGTGAAATGATGATTTGACTTGTTTTCCTTGTTGGCAAGCATCACATAAGTGATCCTTGGTGAATTCTAACTTAGGTACACCTCTGACTAGGTTTTTCTGAGTGATGTTTCTAAGAGTTTTCATGCTAGCATGACATAGTCTCCTATGCCATAGCCACGAGTCATCAACTATTATTTTCAAGCAAAATGATTTTGAACTATCAACGCAATCAAGATCTAACATGTAAACATTGTTAATTCGTTTTCCTTCTAAAATTAATTCATCAAATAAACTAATCAGGCATCTATCAGTAAAAAATTTAACATCAAAACCTTTGTTACACAGTTGACTAATGCTAAGTAAGTTATGCTTTAAACCATCAACTAATAAAACATTTTCAATTATAAAATTCTTAGCATTACCAACGATACCTGGGCCTATCACCTTCCTGGTAGTGTTGTCTCCCAACGTTACTTTGCCTCCAGTTTTGGTCTCCAATAGGATGAACTTCTTCATATCTCCAGTCATGTGTCGCGAGCAGCCACTATCCAGGTACCACATGCTCTCACTATGTCTTTTGTGAGAGCATCCCTACAATTTCATTCAAAGGTTATATTTGGGAACCCAAGTGAGTTTGGGTTCCTCCTTATGCTTGCATGAATGAGATGTATGCATGTTATGCTGTGATGGATGCAGTTTAGGTCTCCATACTAAGTGTGTCCTACGGTGAATTGTGCATGTGCGGGCTATGTGACCTAACATGCCACAAGAGAAGCACCTAACACCAGGAAATGGATTTACTAATCTATGAGTATGGTGGTGCCTCTTCCTAAGGTTTTGAAATGCATGCTGTGTTGGGGGTTTTCTAGGATGGCCTACTGTGAGTGATGCAATTTCATTTTCTAGTTCTTTTATCTTTTCACTATAAGTTTTGTTTTGAGCTGTCAATCCATCAACTTCTATCAATAGCAAGTGCTCACTATGATCTACTTCTAATGCAAGTGCAGTTAGTTTTTCAAAATCTACATCTAGTTCAATATGTGATGTTTTTAAGGATTCATGCGCTTCAATTAGTTCAATATGCTTCTTATTTAATGCGTCATACTCATCAAGAAGTAATATGTGATCTTTATCTAAATCAGAATTTTCTTTAACTAAGTTAGCATGCTCAATTTGTAAGGAACTAAATTCAATATTAAGTTTAGCATGCATTTTCTTCAGTTTCCTATACGAGTCATGAATATTCTCAGAAATAAGCAGTAATTCATCATAAGAAAGTTGACATACCTCATCTTGATCCAATTGATCAAGGTTATCATTAGCCATAAGACACAAATTTGTTACCTCCTCCTCTGCTTCTTCTTCTGATGATTCTGAGGCAGAGTCGGCCCAAAAAGCTTTCTATGTCTTTGTCTTTCCTCTCTTGTATTTAACTTTGTCATCTCCTTTCTCCTTCGCTGGTTGACTCTTCATATTAGGGCAATCGGCTCGAAGGTGACCTGGCTTCCTGCACTCAAAGCAAATTGTATCAGATGAAACCTTATTGGACCTTGAGCTCTAACCTTTATTCCAGCTGTTCTTATGACGCTTTTGTTTTCTTTTCAGGAAATTTTTGAACTGTCGGGTCATCAGTGCTATCTCATCATCTTCCTCCCCTGCAGAGCTTTCACTTTCTGAGTTGCTAGCTTTTAATGCCACCGTCCGCTCCTTTTTCTTTTCACCTGCATCACTTTGCCTTTGGCTCACTCCTTGCTCGTATGCAATGAGTGACCCAAGGAGGTTATCAATAGAATAAACATTAAGATCTTTAGATTCAGTGATAGCAGTTATCTTAGCATCATAGGAACTAGGTAGGCATCTAAGAATTTTATTCACTTTCTCAGAATTTGAAATTTCTCTACCTAATGCATGCAATGATGTCACAATTTGGGTGAACCTAGTGTACATGTCAGAAATTGTTTCGCTAGGTTTCATACGGAATAATTCATAATCATGCAGTAGAATGTTAAGCCTAGACTGTTTTACTTCGTTTGTTCCTTCGTATGTGATGCACAGTCTATCCCAAATCTCCTTACCAGAAACACAAGTAGATACTCTCATATAGTCCTCAGATTTCAATGCACAAAAAAAGCAGTTTAAGCACTTAGCATTCAGTTGGGCTAATTCCCTATCCTCATTGCTCCATTCAATAAAAGGTACAGAAGTTTTCAAACCATTAACAATCTTGAACGGTGCAACATATCCATCATTTACTAACATCCACATGCGGTAATCTATAGATTGCAAAAATGTAGACATTCTAATTTTCCAGAAATCAAACGGTATGTTATCAAAAAGTGGTGGACGAGTTATTGAATAACCCTCCGCAGTGTTACGATTACCAAAATTCGACATGATCGTTTTTTAAAGGTTTTCTAAAACACTATTTTTGAAAAACAAGCTCTGATACCAATTGAAATTACTAAACGACAAGAGGGGGGGTGAATTGTAAAAACTTCTTAATAATAAACTTAACCCTAAACAAGAGTTCTAATTTTTTTGTTGTTTTTTAAACTTTAAAACAAAGATTTATGCAATTTTTCTTTCACAAGATTTCACATGCAATAGATATGACAAATTCAAAATGCAAGAAAAAGTAAACAACAATAAGGAAAGAACACACCAAGAATTTTATAGTGGTTCGGTCAAAATATGACCTACGTCCACTCCCCGGAGTCCTCCACTCCGGGATTTTCACTATCAAAATAGTTCTCCTTTTGCCCCCCTCGGCAAGGCGGAGAAGCCTGTACAAACCTCCCTTTCACCAACCGGCGTGACGGAATACCAAACTCTATTTTCACCCTCTTGGCGACGGCAGAGAACCTTCTCGTTTTTCTCCCTCCTGGAGAAGGCAGAGAACCTCGAGGTAACGGATGTAGACGAGCTTTTCCCTTGGAGATCCTTCCTCAAATCCTTCTCGGGCCACAGGAGGAGCAAGATGCAGGAGGCTTGGAGCAACCGTGTGATCTCCCTCACACCTCTTCTCCCTCACAACGCTCACCTCCTCCTTCCTCTCTCAACCCTCAAGAATTTCTCTAGAGTTTTCTCCCTTGGAATCCCTCTCTAACCACGTTCACCCCCTCTGTAAATCTTACCCAAAAGAGTTGATTGACATCTAAAAACGGTCTCCAAAAACCTCTGATTTCAAAATTAGCCGTTACTGTTCGTACAGTACGATTCAACATCGTACAGTACGATCTTCACAAACAGCCGTCGTCCTGGTACGAAGATGTACGAACAGTACAAAAATAAATCGTACTGTACGATCTAATATCGTACTGTACGATCCAACAAGATACTACTCGTACAGGACGATGGTCTAGACGATCGGATGTCGTCTCTGTTCATCGTATGGTACGATTACTATCGTACAGTACGATGTGCAAATTTTCATTAGCCCTGGATTACATACACTAATCACGGGTTAATTTTAAGTAAGTATTAAAAACAGATCGTACAGTACAAACTTGTTCGTACAGTACGAACGGCGCAAAATCACTTACTTAAACTATGTCACGGCTAGGGTTTTGGATCTGAACATATCGTACAGTACGAAAGACTTCGTACAGTACGATCTATTCACAGATTAGTCCACATAGCTTGGATCGTACAGTACGAAATAAAATCGAACAGTACGATCTACAGAGAAGAATTTTAGTTATAATTTGCAGTTAAAAAAAAACTCTCCCCCTGTGTGTGTGCATGGTTGCTCTTACTCTTACGCATTTTGTGGCCAGACTCAATAAAGTAAAAAATACAATAAATGAAAAATACAATATTTGACTCATACTCCTAATCTACCCGGTCTTGAGTCTTCCTTTCTTCCTGAGTCACTTGTGATCTTCCTGAAATGTTAGTGCTCAAGAAAAATAACAGATAAAATAATAATCAATGAAAAGCAGTTCCAAAACACTCATTATTTGGCATCATCAAAATCTCAAACTCGGGGTCATGGGTTGCAACAGTGATTGCATAAACAAAGAAGCTAATAGATGCAGGCTTCATACGAGAAGAAAAGTATGCCGATTGGATTGCCAATATCATCCCAGTGAAGAAGAAGAACGGGCAAATTCGTGTCTGTATTGACTTTAGGGACCTCAATAAGGCGTGCCCAAAAGACGATTTTCCACTTCCTGTATCCGAACTCCTAGTTGATAACACTTCCAACTACGACATGTTCTCCTTCATGGATGGATCGTCAGGATACAATCAAATCAAGATGGCGCCCGAAGATGAAAAGCATACATCATTTAGGACTCTCATCGGGATTTTCTGCTACACAGTCATGCCCTTTGGCCTGAAGAATGCTGGTGCCACCTATCAACGGGCGATGACGCATATATTTGATGAGTTGATACATCAAAAGGTCGAGTGCTACGTGGACGACCTTGTTGTCAAGAGCATGGATCGAAGAAATCACCTAGATGACTTGAGGATTGTATTTGAGAGAATCAGAAAGTACGATCTGAAGATGAACCCTCTCAAGTGTGCATTTGGGGTATCCTCAGGAAAATTTCTGGGGTACGTTGTTCGACATCGAGGAATTGAGGTCGATCCCAATAAGATCAAGGCAATCATGGAGATGCCACCTCCAAAGAACCTTCGACAGCTTCGCTCGCTGCAAGGACAACTGGCTTTCATTCGGAGATTTATATCAAATCTATCGGGTAGGTGCCAGCCATTTTTAAAGCTAATGAAGAAAGATGTTTGTTTCAAATGGGACGCAGAATGCCAGGAAGCATTTGATAGTATCAAGAAATACTTGTTAAATCCTCCCATTCTAGCAGCGCCAATTCCGGAGAAGCCTCTTATACTGTATACAGCAGTACTAGAAGAGTCCCTCGGAGCACTATTGACCCAGAATAATGAAGAAGGCAAAGAAAATGCGCTCTACTACATCAGTCGAAGGTTGATTGGAGCAGAAAGCCGTTATTCTCCTATTGAAAAGCATTGTTTGGCGCTGATTTTTGCTGTTCAGAAACTCCGTCACTATATGTTATCCCATAAAATCACACTGATATCAAAGATTGATCCGCTGAAGTTCTTGATGACAAGACCAGCATTGACAGGTCATCTAGCAAGGTGGGCAGTATTGTTATTACAGTTTGAAATCAT
This sequence comes from Dendrobium huoshanense, assembly GCA_016618105.1. Lineage (NCBI taxonomy): Eukaryota > Viridiplantae > Streptophyta > Magnoliopsida > Asparagales > Orchidaceae > Dendrobium > Dendrobium huoshanense. The sequence goes on along the minus strand of CM028343.1, from coordinate 72,270,718 downwards.
ATACATGCCAGAGAAGGCGGTGAAGGGACAGGCCTTAGAAGATTTCCTCGCTGCACACCCAATCCCGGCTGATTCTCCACTAAATGATGATTTGCCCGATGAGCAGATAATGCAGGTCGAGGAGAATTTGGCTACCATTATGGGAAATGTACTTCGACGGAGCATCATCGATTAGACCTGTCCGACCTCCAAATATTGCAAGAGCCCGAGCCGGAATTGGCCTCATTTTCGTAGCACCCGAGGGAGGCATAATGAGGTTTTCATTCAGTTTGACTGAACCTCGGACCAACAACGAAGCCGAGTACGAAGCTCTATTAGCAGGATTGGAAATTGCGATCGATGTCAGAATCCAACATCTCCAAATCTTTGGTGATTCTCAACTTGTGATAAATCAGGTCCTTGATATTTACAAAGTTGGCAAAGTTGAATTGGCCCATTATCATCGGCGAGCCCTCGAGCTTCTGAAGCAAATACCAAATGTTGAAATAGCTTGAGTTCCTCGAGGACAGAATGCTAAAGCAGATTGTTTGGCCAAATTAGCCAAAGAAATGGCGAACATCAATGAGGAGAGGCCTATATTCATCGAGGTTTACACTCGTAGGGTCTTGGAGCCCGCTTTATTACAATTCCCAAGGGCAGAAGGAATTTCAGATTCAAGTCAACAGGATGAAACTCCAGTTGACCCTCAACCTCTCCATCAGATCGTTATGGAGAATTATCCAGAAGAATATCATGTGGCAAAGAGACATAAAGCTAGTTAAGCTTCAGAATCGTGATGGCATTGTTTAGATATTGAAGTCGAAAATGATTGGAGACAGCCATTCATTGACTACTTCAAGGAAAACAAACTCCCGACAGAAAAGTCTATGGCCGCACAAATTCGAAAAAGGGCATTGCGATATGCATTTGTAAATGACATGTTGTACAGACGAGCCTTTGATCAAATATGGCTAAGATGCCTAGGGACCAGGGAAGCTGATAAAGTGGTAGCAGAAATCCACGAAGGGCTTTGCGGAGCACATCAGTCAGGTCCCAAAATGGCCGCTAAAATCAAGAGAATGGGTTATTATTGGCCAACTATGGTCAGAGATTGTATTGACCACGTTAAGAGGTGCCACGAGTGTCAAATCCACGGTGATGTTATACATCAACCGCCAAATCCTCTGCATCCAACAATAGCATCCTGGCCATTCGAATGCTGGGGAACTGATATAATCGGGCCAATAGATCCGCCATCATCAGCGGGACATCGATTTATTCTAGCAGCAACAGACTACTTTTCAAAGTGGGCAGAAGCAGCTCCATTCAGAGAGGTCACATCTGAGCATGTGATCAACTTTTTCACCCACAACGTTGTTTACAGATTTGGTGTACCACGCCGTATAATTTCAGACAACGGTACTGCATTTAAGAGTACAAAAATTTACAAGTTCGTTGATTGGCACAAAATCGATTGGCGGTATTCATCCATATACAATCCAAGAGCAAATGGATTGGCAGAAGCATTCAACAAAACACTGATGAAATTATTAAAGAAGATTCTCACCAAGAATAAAAAAGAATGGCATACGAAGATGGCAGAAGCATTGTGGGCCTATCGTACAACCTACAAAACACCAACGAAAGCCACTCCTTATTCATTGGTGTTCGGTGTTGAAGCCGTATTACCATTGGAGATCGAACTACCGTCACTCCGGGTAGCAATTCAGAATGATCTTAAACAAGAACAAAATGCCCGCCTCAGAATGGAGGAGCTCGACGCACTTGATGAACGCAAGTTACAAGCCCAACAAAATTTGGAAATCTACCGAGGAAGAATGACAAAGTCCTTTGATCGAATGGTGTGTCCTCGGACCTTTCAAGAAGGGGAATTTGTCCTGGTGCTGAGAAGACCAATCATTCCACACCAAAAAATTGGTGGCAAATTCGTATCCAATTGGGAAGGCTCCTTCGTCATCGAGAAAGTGTACCAAGGAGAAGCATATCAGTTGATCGATCTGAACGGTCAGAGACCTATGCCGCCTATCAACGGCCGACATTTAAAGAAATATCACACATGAAAATTCCATATCTGATGTATTTTGTGATAATCAAAATTTTATATGCATATTTATCAATGCATGTTTACTTATATTTTGAAATTCTCTTGTATATCAAGAATGCATTTCAAAATCTCCCATCAGACTGGGGGCATTTTAAATATTTATTTGGGTCGACATCGCGTTGCGTGCCGAGATCCCCAAATAAATATTTAAAATCTTAAAGACAAAAATCCTATCCAAAATGTCCCTACGAGACAGGGGCATTTTAAATATTCATTTGGGTCAACATCGTGCTATACACCGAAATCCCCAAATGAATATTTAAAATTTTATATTCCAAATCTATTCCATTCTAAAATGTCCCTGCGGGACAGGGGGCATTTTAAATATTTATTCGGGTCGACATCTCGCTGCATGCCGAGATCCCCGAATAAATATTTAAAATTATCAATCCAAATGTTATTTTGTGCCAAAAGAATACAAATAGTTGTTTTCTAAAGCATATGCAGGTGATCTTTCAAAAGATAGAGACAACACCTTCTACAACAAACCAAGACTCAAAAGTCAAGAAAAAGATTTTTGTGGCTACACACTCCTACAAAATTGAGCTGAAGAAGCTTGAAGTCTTCCAACATCCTGAAGCTTAAGGTTCGAATGGGTGTAAAAGGTCGGATCCAACACGCCCAAATATGGCCGGATTGCTGGCAGCTCTGTTTACTCAACAAGCCATAAGAAAGGCCGTAGTAACGGAACCCCCACTTTGTCAACCCGTCAGTAGGGACTGTAGGAAGCACGAAGGCAGATTTAACTCGACCAGTTCAAGTGAGCGTAGTCTACAAAATTCTCCTAAATGACTGGAGAATCAAAGTTCCAGTGGAGGGATGAGTCTCGAACAACTACTAAATATTCGTAGGCTCCAAAATCTGAAACCACGAAGGATGACTTCAAATCTATCAACTCCATCAAAATCAGCATTGGGGAGCGCAATTCCCATAGCTCGAGTCTGAAGCCTGAATGGGTGTAAGAGGTCGGATCCAACAAGCCCAAATATGGCCGGATCGCTGGCAGCTCCGTCTACTCAATAAGCCATAAGAAAGGCCGCAGTAGAGGAACCCCCATCTCAGCAACCAGAGGACAAAGAGCTATCAAATTCTAGCTCTCCCGATCTGATGAACTCGAGTGATTCAGATTAAAGTCTTCTCAAGTGGTTAAGGATCAAGATACTACCTACGTTCGGCATTATCATTTGAATCCAGAACCTGCAAATCCTTTAACAAATCCGTAAAGCACAAAGCGAGGATCGAAGGAATTTTTCTTCAACAAGTCCGTCAAAGCACAAAGCAAAGGATCGAAGAAAATTATCCCAAAGTTCACACAAAGCTCAAGGCTGAACTAAGTGGATTCTGTCATCAACAAGTCCGTTATGCACAAAGCTCTGGACCGACGACTTCTTGCCATTGCCTAATACAAACCTAAGGGTTTAGGTCACTAGCATCTACTCCTTCAACAAGCCCGTCAAAGCAAAAAAGCAAAGGGCTGAAGGTACAAAAATCACCTGACAAGTTAATAAAGACAAATCAGGCGATTCTCCATCAATGTCTGCAGCACTAAGCATAGGGAAAGAGAAATCAGTATCTCAACCATCTATTGATATATCTAAGAGCTCTATGAAAGAAAAATTTTAGTGTGACATCCAAGCGAATTTTTGGAGATCCACTAAAAGAAATTTTTAGTGTGACATCCAAGTAAATTTTTAGAGATCCACTAACTGAAATCCTAGTGTGACATCCAAGCAAAATCTTGGAGATCCACTAAAGGAGAATGCTAGTGTGACATCCAAGCAAAATCTTGGAGATCCACTAAAGGAGAATCGTAGTGTGACTTCCAAATAAATTTTTGGAGATCCACTATATGAAAACCTCTGTGTGACATCTAGAATAAATATCTAAATATCCACAGGGTCAATCAGCTTACAACAAACGTGATTCGCTCTAGACGCATACCACATTTGTTGGGGGGCATTTGTTAACCTCTATGTAATAACCAAAAATTACATACCTCGTACGCATCGAGAAGCAGACTCCCAAAATTCTGCAGGAATCCCGCTGAAATACCTGCGTACGTGGCACCAAACCAGTCCAGATATCCCGTTGCGATCGCGTCTCATCCCGAGATTTCTGCGTGAAACTAGCGACGGTGGCCTCGATCCTACTCCCATTCGGGCCTTTAAATACCGAGCGAACGGGGCTGAAGCATTGCAAGCCTCTCCCGATCGACTTCCACACATGACACTTCCTCTCCCACGGCTTTCACGACCGAACCCCTGCTCCCGTAACTCTCCCACTCTCAAGACCTTCCCTCTCTGATCCCAGCTGAACCTCCGACCTCCAGCCATCCCGTCAACCTCCTTCCTCCATCCCGCAGAGAGAGAGAGAGAGAGAGAGAGAGAGAGAGAGAGAGAGAGAGAGAGAGAGAGAGAGAGAGAGAGAGAGAGAGAGAGAGAGAGTGTGTGTGTGTGTGTGTGTGTGTCGAACCTACCTGGACGAACTCGCCGAGCTCTTCTCAACGTCCCGATCCCGACCCAATCGTCTCGCTCCCCCTCCGATCCCCTCCGTGCTGTCCGACTTTGCTCCTAGACCGGCTCTCCCTTCCTGTTGAACAGGAAGTTACGACATTTTTGATCGGAGCCGAGAGTAGGAGCTCTCTGACCGTGAAGGTAATCGTCCCCCTTGCGCACGCTTCTCGGCCAAATCTCATAACTTTGCCGAACTAGAGAAGGAGAGGGGAGATTATTTAACTTTTAATTTTAATTTTAATTTTTTTTTTAATTATAGTTATGTTAATTAATTATAGGTATTATAATTAATTATAATTTATTTTAATTAAAGTAATTATAATTAATTTTAATTAATTATAATTAATTTAATTAAAATTAATAGTAATTAATTATAACCTTTTATTATTATTAATTATTATTAATTAATTGAAAGTTAATTAATTTTAATTAATTAAAGTTATATATAATTAATTATTTTCTTAGCGTGGTGGGGGATCAAAAAAAAATTACAGGGCCACGGTGTCCTCGAAAGAGGGCATCTACCATGCACGCTTTTCTTAGCGTGGTAGGAAAGGCCCAGTTTTTCCGTAGTTTTCCCCTAAACAGGGGAGACGCCGGGAGGCTGCCAAAATTTGGATTGAAAATCCACGGACTTAAACAATTTGGAGCATGGACTTGATTGAACTCAAGAGAACAATTTGGGACATGGACTTGATTGCACTCGAATGGCATGCAAGAACGACGAAGAACTTGTACTTGGACTCATTTGAACATTCGAAAAGACATTAATAAAATGCTTAATTCAAACTCAAAATCAAACTTGGATAAATGATGAAGGACTTGTGTAAGACTTGAGTCGGACTCAAGCTGAACTGAACTGAAATTTGATACTTGAACAAAGTTGAACTTGAAGCTTGATTCAAATTAGATGGAAAAGACTTGCAAATTCAAGTGTTACTTGAACAATCACAAGGTTTTGAATCATATGCAAAAGCATTTGAATCCGAATAAGGAACCAATACATAGAACTTTGAACTTAAGCTTAAGTTCAACAAGTTTATTCGGGACTTAAACTTGCAAGCATTTGATTCAAATTCGAGCAAGCTCAATGTGACAACATGAGACTCTAACTTAGTAATTACTCCATGCTAAGTAGAGACCTAAATATTTCTGATGGATATCAATAATCAAACAAAAAAAGCTTGCATATTTCAACATATCATGCTTATAATTGATTGCAATGAATGAAGCCTCTTCACAAGCAAATATTGAATAAAGAATGATATGTCAACAATCGACAGCAAAGAATGACATTGAAGTATCAAAAGATCAACATGTCAATCAACATACAAATATCAATGAAGGAAGCTACACACAAAATACAAGCTATGTTCAAAGGCAATAAAAGATCCAAAGATTCATGAGCCAACACATGTGAAGGGATGTAAAGTCTTTTTGATAGTGAGGCGAGCCACATGTTGAGGAGGATGATCAGCATGTGATGTTTGTACAATTTATTGGTGTGCTGTCTACAAAAAAAAAAATACAACAATCCTCATAAATAATGTGGTCTCCTACCAACAAGTTCATTGTAATATATGATGAACATTGGGGGCTTCCCTACAATTAATGTCAATCCATTCTGATGATCAAGGTTTGGCCAATGTGTTGTCAAAAGACAATACAAATCTTGGTAATCTAAACTTACAGCGGCAAGTAGAGAGTACATACACTACTCCAACTACGTCAAGAGCTACAACGATCATTTTTGGGATGAACATCTTGACATCAGCAAGGGCACAATCATCCAAAGTAGAAGTGATGGGTTCTTCAAGCCAATAACGGAAAACAAGGAAGACGACATAATTGATAAAGCACTTATTGATTTCTATACGAGTTTTGGAAAGAGAAAGTCAGATCAAATCAAGATTGAATGAATTTTAATTCAACTAAGTTATGAACATTTAGTTAGATAAGATTATAGCTTACAAATTTCTTGATGAACAGTAGTCGTGCTTCCAACATATTGTCTGTGTGCAAATATTGAAGTACTACAACAAGTACAAGCTCCTATGACCTAAAGCAGGAGATTTGTTAGTGCACTACGATCCTCCTGCAGAAAGAAACGAGCAGTGCACGACAGTCTACCTGTACGAAGCAGCGAACAATTCTATTCAAAAGCTGCTACGTCACGCCACCGGATCCGCAACATTCATACAAGCAGACAAAAGGCATCTATTCCAAGAATACCCCCGCACGTATGGGCCCCGGCGAGCGTGTTATTGGTACACACATAACGCCTAGGGATGCTGCGCGGGTCAACAAGTGAATTCAAGTCCGAATCCGATCCTTCTATACGGGCCAATAGAAGTCGACAGGATTTGGACCACCAAATAAATATACGGTTGTGGGGACCGGTGTATTTATTTTAATACACTCATATTAGGCCTTCAAGGCCTATAATCAATAGAATTAACTCACAAAGATATAAAGCATACGAAACCCGATCCTCTGTCGACATCCAGACAGAGTTGACAATGTTCAAACTATAAATGAAAATACCCCACACCCCGGTGATGGCCGTGTTGAATGCAGATCTCAACCAGAGGGGTTCCCAAATACTTTCGAATGTATCCCAAAAGCCCAAAAATTCAAAAACTCCACAAAAAATCTCAAAATCCCAAAATTCCAAAAATATTTAAAATTGAAATAAATCCATCAAAAACTTAAAAGCAAAATCCATCCATCCTCCGCAACAGTTTGTCGAGGCGGACAAATTGAAATTAACTCTAACTCACAAAGAGCCAAATGCCTAGTCAAAAATATCACTAGGATCCATTCTCAAATAATCTTTTGCCAGTAAGGACGTGGTACGTGTCCTCTAACCGGCAGTTTCACCACCAAATGGCACTGCAAGTAAACGGTTATGACCTGGGGCCCTCTGAACCGAGTGGTTTTGCCGCCAAATGGCATCACAGATAGCGGTTATGGCCAGAGCCAATACGCTCCTTAATTGCGTTAAATCCTTGAGATATGAATCAATAGGATATGATCGATAGGGCACAAAGCCCTCTGTTAGCTAAGGTGGATTCAAATTTATCTCCTTAGACAAACATTCAACCCCGGTCTACAAGGTCCCCTTGGACGAAGCAACCCATGGCTGCCGACAAGGATCCTTCTGTCAGGTTGGGTCGACTACCTCCTCTGACTAGGTAGATCAGGGACCACGATGGCCTGGGACGATGGAACCATGGGATCTTGATCGGGTCTATCATTCATTCCCCCACCATCCGCTTTAAGTACAAGATGGTGAAATTTCTATTTTAAATATCAACTATATCCAAATATCCAATTCTCCAAATTCCCAAATCCAAATCTAGTTCTCCAATCTCAAATATCCAAACCCATGTTGCTACTATATGCCAGGTAACACGTATCTCTATACGTATCTGATCGACGACTAGCCTTAATCGAAAGTTCTCTCTCATGATCGGGAGGGGTAATTAACTATAGGGGCTTGCGCCTATAGGAAACTAGAACTCAGATCATAAAGTCCTCACAAAATGAGGGCGAAATCTCTGGGTAGTGTCTTATCTACAAACCCATCTGCCTTCCAAAATTTACCCTGGAACTTAGTTCGTTAAAACTCCCTCGCCGAATAAGAAAAGCGAGCGGAGGCCGGGGCCGAATTTTTGGAGCCCACAACCTCGAATAATGAGGTCAACAGTCCTAGCCGATACACGTATCGTCCAGGCCGATATGTTAATGACGGCTGCCTTAATTAAGAATCCTTATTTAGACTTTTTGTTTTAAGCCTGATCGTCCAGGACGATGTAAAAATCGTCCTGGCAGATATGAGTAAAAATAGAAATTCTAAGTCTCTCAAGTGTGTGTGTGTGTGTAGGGTTACTTAGCATCAGTCTCTTTGACCATTACAAGTAGACTCAAGAAGTGAAAAACAAAAATACAGACTGACTCAACCCTAAACCAACGCAATCCTGAACTAACTTCGTCTGTTCATCCGATCTTTGATTCCTGAAAAAGTTAGAAGCAACAAGTAGTCCAAGAGAAATAGTGTTTATCAATTATCAAAACATAAGCCATAAAAATAGATTTGTAACAATCTCCCCCTTTTTTATGATGGCAAACACAAGTAGGAAAATTTCAAAAAAAGTTTATTAGAATTTCAAAGTTATAAACCCAACAACTTTTCCTACCACACCCTACTCCCCCTTTTGTCATCACAAAAAGAGGGTCCAGATACACAAAAGACAACACCACAACAGAGAGCAAAAAAAGACTAAAAAGAAAACTACATAAAATAGGAAACAAACAACAAAAAACACAGACTAAAGAAATGAGGGACCCTGATCATCTGATAGAGGTGGTGGATGTGGCTGCTGAAAGTAGCTGGCAAGTGTAGTGAACTGAGCATTGAACCAGGCGATGTCCTTGTCATACTGCAGCTGCTGGTGAGTAATGAAGTTATCAAATCGGGCTAAATCCTCAGTGCGGTGCTACTCGTAGCGGGCAATATCCTCAGTGTATTGCTGCTCCTATGCAGCAACATAGGCGTCAAAGCGGGTCTCCCAACGATCAAACCTATCTATCAACTGATCAACCGGTGAGTGCATGTGTAGAGGAACAGGATCAGGAATGGGAGCGGGAGCGGGAGCCTCCTCCTCTCCAGCCCCCCGAGGTTCCTCATCCCTAGGGTGGAGACGAGTACTGTGAAGGGTACTGAAGGAACTATTTGAGTAGAAGGGAGTTGGGAGGTTAGGTGGAATATGATACTGAAGTTGGTATTTGGTTTCAATGACATAGGTTATGATGTGTCCTAAGGCTAGATTGGGTTTTCTCTTCTGACCTGGATCGCGGATTATGGTTAAGTGATCAATGTATCAAAAGATTAAGTCCGCTGTATTGAATTCTCTATGAGCCATGATGTAGAAAGTAGTGAGAAAAAGTAGAGGGGTGATGTGGATTCGGTCCCCGGCTTTTGAAATTATGGAGGTGCGAAGAAAATATTGGATTGTCCTAGCATCTTTGACTAAAGAGCTAGTCTCTCCAACATGAAAAGGTGCATTGGTCTGGCGAAGTAAGTGATTCGCCGTGGACCAGTCAAGGTCAGGATCTAAAGCGATTAAGTGCAGCTTATCCCTGGTGATGAATAGCTGTAAAAGATCAACACAATCCTGATATGTGATTTCGACAGGGCGTCGATTCACATAGGAGGTCAGGGCTGTGAAGGTAGGGTTAATGCGAAGGTTTGCAAAAAATTCTCGAAGAAACTTGGTATTGAAGGGGAAAGCAAGAGACAAGATGAAACAAAGGGAGGTGTGAGCGAAAAGATCCATTATCGGGTATGAGATGTGGGCAGGATTTATGATTTTGAAGATGGTTATTCCACACTCTTTGTAGCGATGATAGGCAGCTTCATGTTCTGCCTCTCTGAAATGAGGGTCAATTCTAGCCCTCGAAGAACTCCTAGAAGCCTGTTAAACACGTTTCCCACCAGCCATGGAGAGGAGTCAGCAAGAAAACACAAGAGGAGAAAGGATGAAGTGGAAAACCATGGCTGGATCGGCCAGAATTTAAAGAAACGGCCATATCGGCCAGGCCGATCGCAAAATTTTCTAGGCCGATATGGCTCAATAATTGCGTACATGCCGATTGGTCAAAAAGGCGGTCCGATCGTCCAGACCGATCAGATATCGGCCAGGACAATTAGACACATGCGATCATCCCGAGGAGTTAGGCCGGACGACCATTAAAAAAGCAGATCGTCCGGGCCGATTAGGTGTATCATCCAGGACGATGCACAATAATTGATTGTACCGGCCGAAGTTAAAACGTTTTAAATCTGTTCCACGTGTATCGTCCAGGACGATCAGTGGATCGGACAGGACGATTGTCCAATAATGGATCGTCCGGGTTCGATTTTAAAGATTCGAACGTGCTGACACGTGGATCGTCCAGGACGATCCAGTGTATCGGCCAGGATGATGCACATAAAATGCATCGGCCAGACGAAATATTCTATCGGCCATGACTATCATCATGATTGGTATAGAGTTCGATCAGATCGTACAGGACGATATGGTATCGTCCAGGACAATGACTTACAGCAAGCACAGAAAAGACCAGCAGATGGAATTTGAAGAGATTTTGTCCTATCATCCAGGACGATAAAAGTATTGACCTGGATGATGTGACTAGAAAATGAAACCAAGGAAAAGATGATGATGATCAAGGCCCTCCAAAAAAATAAAACAAAAGAAAAATAGACAAAAAACACAGTAAAAGAAAGTAAAAACACAACGAGGAAAAAAAACAAATATTTTTTAATTTTAATTTGTCTAAATTTTTTTTTATGGTATCATATGAGAAGTTTTAAATTTTAGAGTTCCACAAGATCAAGGAGTTTAGTCAATCCCAATCAGACAAAGGTAAAATATCTGATTCTGTTAACCCTAGATCAGACGTTCTTTATGGTACAAATTTTCTTTTGAAAACAAAAAGGGCTTAACTCAGAATAAACCTAATCGGGCAAAAAAAAGAAAATTCAATCAAAACTTATTTACAAAAAAAAAATCTCATAAATAATAAAACAAAGTAATTTTTCTCAATCATGAAACTTGAAATCAAGTCTTTGAAAATCTCATATAACCCATAAGTTCTTCTAAGTTTTAAAAGTTTTAAAAAGAGAGGATAGCTTGCCTTTTAGTGGGCTTATTTTATGCCTCTTGTATCTTTGATTTGGCTCTTTGAGCATCTTGATTTTTGATACATATTTGTGTATATATTTTTCTTTTTCAATTTGGCGTCATTGGCCTCTTTCGTTTTTAATTCTTGTAAGCTAAAAGCTCTTTTGCAAACTCTTAAATAAAGCTCAGTTGTGAGTATATCCTCCAAATATTAGAGAATATGAGCTCTCTCTCTCTAACATAGGGAAGAATAACCCACAAAACAAAACTAAAGAATCATATGATCAGTGCAAGGGCAAGATCTCAAATAACTTGAGAGATATATAAGAACTTTGGATATTATGCATAAGATAGATTTTTTGTACCAAGATAAAAAGAATCTTAGTTTCAAAAACCATTGGCTAAAGTGAGTTAGGCTTTTGTTTAGAGAATAAAGTCATACCAATAAACAATGTCGGAAGGAGGGAAACCATCAACGGTGTTTCTTCCTTTAACCAATTTTAGAAAAGCTAAACACAATCCTCAAAACTCCAAAATCTAAAAATCTTGAAAAGATTTAACATATGGAAATCCAATTAAAAAGCAAAGTGAAAACAAAACACATTAAAAAAAACACAAACAAAGCAGAAATAAAACACACTGAAACAAAACATATTTCAAGGAATTATTGAAGCAGCAGGTTTGAGCATGTATGAGCTGCGAGCCTTCATATGTCCAGTTATCCCATGCTCCCACAAGGTCTTTGGTGAGAGCACTCATGCAAAACTTAACAACAGTCAGATTTAGGAACCCAAACAGGTTTGGGCCCCTTCTTAGGAAAAGTAGAACGCAATGCATGGATGGTAAGTTGTGAATCATGCATCTTAGGTCTCCACACCAAATGTGTACTACGGTGAATGGTGCAAGTGTGTGAGATGTGTCCTAGCATGCCACATGAAAAATATCTAACTTCAGGAAAAGGGTTTCTTAAATGATTTGAGTTATAATTCCTCTTCCTAGGTTCTGGCTTAGGATCAAAAGTAGATGTCATCTGATTTTTCTTACATGTATCAAAATTATTTTGAATCCTCAAGTTAGTTCTTTTTAATGTATCATTATCAATCCTCAACTTATTCTCAATCTCTTTAGATTTTTTAAGATCAGATTTAAGTGAGGTGTGTGAAACTTTTAATGCATTATTTTCATCAATTAATTCCAAATATTTTTTGTTTAAATCATTAAATTCCTCAAGAAGATCCATGTGATTTGAATCAATAGTTGCATGATCTTTGAGAAAAACTTCATGCTCTTTTGTAAATTTAAGAGTTCTAATTTTAGGCTAGTATGAGTTTTCTTGAGTTTTTTGTATGATGCATGTATTTTCTCACAAATCTCAAATAGTTCATCATAGGTTGGTTTACATACATCTTCCTCATCACTTTGATCTTCTCCTATTAAACACAAGTTTGTAGTCTCTTCATCTGGTTCAGTCTCTGAGGAGTCAGTACCAGATTCCGCCCAGAAAGCCTTTTGGATTCTCTTCTTGTCCTTCTTGAACTTAGGTTTCTCCTCAATCTTTTCCTTGCTTGTGTTATCTTGAAGTGTCGGGCAATAAGTTCTCACATGTCCTGGTTTCCTGTAATCATAGCAAACAATATCAGAAGATTCTTTAACATGTTTATGATCCTTACCTTTTCTCAAATTTTAATTATGCTTTTGTTTCTTTCTTAGAAAGCTTTTGAATTGCCTTATGATGAAGGAAACTTTATTGCTTTCAGACCCGAAAGATTCAGAATCTGATTTGTGCACCTTTAATGCAACTGTTTTCTCCTTCTTCTTCTCACCTGCATCAAGATTTCTTTGATTCACCCCTTGCTCGTAAGCAATGAGTGAGCCAAGTAAGTTATCAATAGAATAAGTGTTCAAATCTTTAGATTCAGTGATTGCAGTAATTTTAGCATCATACGACAAAGGCAAACATCTCAAAATCTTGTTAACTTTTTCATAGTTTGAAAGTTCTTTTCCTAGTGCATGCAGTGAAGTAACTATCTGAGTAAACCTTGTGTACATGTCAGAAATCGATTCATGAGATTTCATACAAAAAAGTTCGTAGTCATGCAAGAGAATGTTCAAATGGGATTGTTTAACCTCATTAGTACCTTCATAGGTGATGCACAATTTATCCCAAATCTCTTTACCAGTTTTGCAAGTGGAGACACGCATGTAATCCTCAGATTTTAAAGCACAGAAAAAGCAGTTCAAACATTTTGCATTCAATTGAGCTAAATCTCGTTCATCGAAAGTCCATTCAGTAAAAGCAACTTCAGTTTTAACACCATTAATTTCACGAGAAGGTGGAGAATAACCTTCTTTGATAAGCATCCATATGCGATAATCAGTAGATTGTAAAAACGTTGACATGCGGGTTTTCCAAAAATCAAAAGGAAGGTTATCAAATAGGGAAGGTCGGGTACTAGAATACCGTTCCATAGTGTTACGATTCCCAAGGTTAACCATGGATCAAATTCAAAAAAATTTCAAACTTAAATTTTCAAATCCCACTCTGATACCACTTGAAAGTTTGTTAGGGATGTTAAGCCCTATAGAACTGGCCCAAGCTAACCAAGGGGGGGTGAATTGGTATTTTAAAAATTTCTTTTCACAAAGAATAAAAATCACATAAACCAAAATCACACCACAAAAATAAATGCGAAAATAAAAGTGCGGAAGCAAGAAAACAAGAACACGGAAATTTATAGTGGTTCGGTCAACTCGACCTACGTCCACTCCCCGGAGGCGCCCTCCGAGTATTCTACTACAAACGTGACTCTCCTTTAGCCCCCACAGCTAGGCGGAGAAGCCTTTACAAAGCACCTCCTTTTTGCCACCCCAGCAAGGCAGAGAACCTACCTCCTTTTGCTTCCTCCTGAAGCTGGCAGAGAACCACAATCAAAAGCTAACTCCTTACCTCTACCGACCCTTCCACGGACGAGAAACTCTAGACGAAGAATAAGCAGAGCGATCCTTGAAGCAACCCTTATGAATCCCCTCACAAGCTCCCCCTCACAAGATCCTCTCTCTCTCCCTCTCTCTCTTTCACTCCTCAAGGCCTTCTCAGGTCAAGGCAGCAGCCAAAGGTCATCCAAAATGTTGAACAAGAGTTCTTAAATAGAAGATCTTCAAATGAGCTCATTAATTGCAAGTTGCCGACAATATCATCCTGACCGATATGAACATCGGCCTGGCCAATCAGTACAAAACTCAGAAGATCAGTCAGAGCATCGCCCTGGATGCAAAACTGGATGATTGAAATTTGGCTTGATCGTCCAGGCCGATCTCACGATCGTCCCAGCCGATCAGTTCAAATCAGAGGAAAATCATCCAGAGCATCGCCCTGAATATGAGCTGGCCGATATTTATCGTCCTGAAGTAACTTAAGGTTTTTGAATGGGACTGCGATCGTCCAGGACGATCCTGCGATCGTCCAGGACGATCCTGCGATCGTCCAGGACGATCCTGCGATCGTCCAGGACGATCCTGCGATCGTCCAGGACGATCCTGCGATCGTCCAGGACGATCCTGCGATCGTCCAGGACGATCCTGCGATCGTCCAGGACGATCCTGCGATCGTATCAATCATCCTTAATTACTCCCTTGATTTCCTGATCAATTAAGGCATAATTTGAGAATTTCGTCCAGGCCGATCAATGATCGTCCTGGCCGATAATTTAAAAATACAGTATACCTTAATTGTCTATGGCGGCTACTTCTTTCTGTTTTAAGCTTATCATCCTGGCCGATACACATATCGTCCAAGCCGATATGTTAATGACGGCTACCTTAATTAAGAATCCTTATTTAGACTTTCTGTTTTAAGCCTGATCGTCTAGGACGATGTAAAAATTGTTCTGGCCGATATGAGTAAAAACAGAAATTCTAAGTCTCTCAAGTGTGTGTGTAGGGTTACTTAGCATCAGTCTCTTTGACCATTACAAGTAGACTCAAGAAGTGAAAAATAAAAGTGCAAACTGACTCAACCCTAAACCTACGCAATCCTAAACTGGCTTCGTCTGTTCGTCCGATCTTCGATTCCTGAAAAAGTTAGAAGCAACAAGTAGTCAAAGAGAAATAGTGTTTGTCAATCATCAAAATATAAGTCATGAAAATAGATTTGTAGCACTAACTTTTTTCTTAGGACTTCAAGTAATATAAGTAGAGTTTGGCACATTCATATATCAAACCAATTATATTAATGAATTATTATAAAAGTTTGATATGAAGAGATTCAAATTGAATAAAACTCCTATAAGCCCATCAACTAGACTTGATTTAGATGAATCAGGAAAATCAATAGATCAAAAACTTTATAGGAGTATGATATGTTCACTTTTATATTTTACTGTTAGTCGGCCTGATATTATGTTTGTTGTATATTTATATGCAAGATTTCAAGCTAATCCTAAAGAATCACACTTAACAACAGTTAAGTAAATATTTTGCTATTTGATTAGAACTCATAAGTTAGGCTTATGGTATCCTAAAAATTTATTATCATTTAATTTAGTTACATATTCTGATGTAGACTATGATGGTTATAAGGTTAATAAAAAAAATATATTTGGAACCTATCAATGTTTAGGATCATCACTTATTTCTTGGTCTTCTAGAAAACAAAATTCAGTCGCTTTATCTACTATTAATGCGGAGTACATCGCCATAGGTAGTTTTGTTGCTCATGTTTTATGGCTAAAGCAACAAATAAAAGATTTTGAAATTAAGCTTAAAAATATTCTTATTAAATATGATAATACAAGTGCTATATGTTTAATAAAAAATCACATACAACATTTATGAACTAAACACATAAAGATTTGGAACCATTTTATTAGAGATAATGTTAATAAAGGTGATGTGAATATAGATTTTATCAACACAAATTCTCAAATAGCTGATATCTTTACAAAACCTTTAGTTGAAGAGAGATTTTGCATGTTAAGATATATGCTTGGGATATTAGATCCTAACATTTAAATTTCTTTTATATTTTAATTCTTTTTTTGATGTTGTCAAATGGGGAGAATAATAATATATGTTAATCATAACTCATTTTACATACATATATTTAGGGAGTGAATTATTTTGTTTAGCAAATTAGCATTCAAAATATTTCTCAATTATATATATATATATATATATATATATATATATATATATTTCTAATGCTTAAAAGTCACGATAAAAAGTTAATTTGCACCTTTTTTATAACTATAGCCAACATAAGTTTGTCATCATAAAAATTCAAGAGATTATTGATATTATCAATCTCATAACCTATTTTAGAGATTTTAATGATAAATAATATATGCTTGAATGTTCTAATTTTTGTGCTGAGATTTATATTACACAACTTAAGTTCAATAAAATGATGAGATTAAGATGGACTAAGATGGACAACTTGAAGGACTTTATATTATCGTAGAAGTATATTAGTGGTCCATTAATATTTACTTGCATGATTTGATTTGCTCACAATCTAAATATTTATTATTTATATATTAATCTTGATATAGAAATATATAAGATTTCTTTATTAAATAAATTTTTTAACCTTCATTGATTACATAATTATTATAAAATATAAAAAGATGTATAATTAGGGAAATTAAAAGTAATAAGCTTATATGGTAAAACTTTTATTATGTATTTATTTTAAATTGACTTGTTTCACATCTATTTATTAATGTATAATTAATTTTATATAATTTACATCATCTTATTATATTAATATTCAATATATCCTTAAATATTAAAAAATGTGCATACATTTTTATTTTACTAAATATTATACCATTTTGATAGAAATATGGTTTAATTTTTATTGCATTAGATTGTTTGGATTCTAAAGATAGAAACTAATAGGTTATATGACTCATTTAGATTTTATTAAAATTTATAATAAATTTCCAAATATTATATGATTTTAATATAATTTATTTGGTAGCCATTTTTGCCTTACTTTGGATGTATATAAGGACTTTTTGACTTTCCCATGTGGTTAGCCATTTTATAGCCGTTTAAATCTTATATATTTAATATAAATAAGTTCTTAATAAAATATAATATTATTAGTTGATAAATTAATATTAGATTAATAGTTTTATTCAAATTTGACTTTACTTATCATTTCCCTTTAAATACCTCTCTTCCTCTTCATGTAAGGGCTGCTCAAAAAGGAAATCTCCAACAATTCTTCCATTCTTCCTTTCTTCTTTACATGTTAAATTTTGAGAGGAGAAACTTTGATTTTTATTCCAATAACTCTTTTCATTTACGAGATCAAATTTTTGGTTAGAAAGCTTCAACACACAAAACTGAGTAACATCGCTTAGAGTTCTTAAGTTTATTTTCCTTCACTAAATCTTTATTTGTTGTTCTTTTAGGGCTTCACCATATATTTTGTTATTTGGTAAAATATTAGTGGGTAATGTTACATTAAGTTTTCTATATTACATATTTTAAATGCATAAAGTTAGCAAAGTAAATATTTTTATTTTCTTTAACGTGGCATAGATTTACATTTAAAATCAAATTTATTTTTTTATTTGAAGAGTTAAAGTTTAAATCAGCAAAAAAAAATATTTTTATTAAAAATATTATTTATATTTTTATCAAAATATAAATCTATCATAAAGTGATCAAATTTAATATTTCACTTACAAGTAGTGAGGTGATTAAAATTAATTTGTAAGATCACCTTAAATATTGTGGACATTTTATTGCAAGATAATTTGATCTTGTATTATTTACATCAAAAGATATTTTTCATTTTTTTGATCTAATCCATTTGCTTAGTGAAGTTTAAATTATAATTAGATTGGGTTGTACTCGCCGATGTAGGAGAGTACTTAGGTGGTAAAGAACTTATTTGATTTAAAGAAGTGAGGTTCCTGGGATTAGTGAATTCTAGCCCAAGAGTTGACTAGTGTGGACGTAGGTCGGATTGGAATCTGGGCCGAACAACAAAAAATATATTGTGCCTCTTATTTTCATTTCTTGCATCTATTTTTCTTTATCTTTTTTCATAAAAATTATGTTATTTCTTATTCTTTCCAAAATAACTTTAAAATTATTTTAATTTCCTTTTATTAATAAAATTTTTAAAAATTCCCAATTCACCCCCTCCCCCCTCATGGGTGCCATAGTCATCCAACAAGACAATCCCAATTTCAGAAACCAATTTTTAAGATAGACATAATGCTTTGCTTACCTCAATTTAGTCAAAGTAACCTTAGGTGTCCTAAGTGTGTTTTTGCCGACTAGAGTTGAAGATGAGAATGTCATAAATGTACACGACTAGAAACTTTATAATAAAAGATAATTAGATCATATCCATTAACACTAGGGGCATTAAGTAAACAAAAAATTACACTGCAGAAAAAATGGTTATTTTTGACGGTACACTGAAGAAAAATGGTTATTTCCAGTGGTTAAAAGGCTGCCAAAAATAACAATAGAAATATCGATGAATTTTTGATGAAATTTTAGGTGAAAATTTTGTGGCAGCATTTCCGTAGAAAAATACCACCTGCTTTAAGTAGACCAACAATTTTTTTCGCTAGAAATTTTGCTTGAGAAAGTTCTACTTAAACATTATGTTGTCTTCTATCTAATTACGCAAATTTTCACATGTGTGCGATAACCTCTCTCATTTCGCTCCCATTCACCCAACTACGTGTGAAAGTCCTCTCTCATTTTACTCCCATTTGTCGCTCGATTAGGCAGTCATTCCCTCTTCCATCTAACTTGCTCTCGAAGACAGTTCATCTTTGCCCTTCATCGTCCATAAGTTTCTTTAGCCAACTATTATGTCATTCTTTTCCATTCAACATAATGGATCCCTTATTTCTCATATATTTAATTATCAATTCTTCAATTGACATTATAGATCGCCTTACATGTTTTACAAGTGGATATATGTAAGCAATTTTAAAAATTTTAATGCATAAAAAAACTAAATCAATTATTTAGATTTTAGTTGTGATTATTCTGACTACCGCATTTGGTCACTGGTGGCAGGTGGTGTATAGAATGGATGAGTTTATGGATTAAGTTCATAAGTCTACACGTACAAAAGATAGTCCTCTAGTGGCTTTATCTTCTCAAGAAGTAGCTCTGAGAGTTTGTATAGCTAACATGTGGTTGCCCTTATGGTAGAGCTAGAGCATGTACGAAAATAACAACCTGACCTAAAGATGTTGATGCAGCAAAGTTATATATTGAAGGAACTGTAGAGAATAAGATAGTAGTTTAGTGGAAAGCATCTATTATCGATAAAGGAGGAGAATGAAGAAATAGATTATGACTAGAATATATGTGTGTGTAGATTTTATATTGAGTTTATTGTATAAGAATTGGATGTTTATTGTAAAACTATTTGGTAATTGTAGAATATTTTCTTTTGATTAAATGCATTATTACTTTAGCATTAGTATTTATGTGCAATGTTGAAATGTGAGGATAATATTTGTATATTTTGATTGTCTATGATTGTAGAACTATTGTGTTGTACAATATTGAGGGAAGGTGTTATTTTTGGTCTGTGTTATAGGTTTCTAAAGGATTTTTTTAGGATTATCCAATAGACTTCTGGTAGATTATTCATTGGAAATGATGATACGATTAATTATAAAGAAATTTTTAGCAATCTATATCCACCAGAAATATCAGTGGAATTTTAGTCGAAAATGTCTGCTATGAAAATCAACGATCCTTCTACCATAACTGTACACTGGAAATTCAGACTGTTTTTCAATGGAATATTCCATCTTTTTTTTTTTTGCTGGAAATAATCGGTGGATAAATTGCTAGAATTCCATTTTTGGTGAATGAATCCATTAGTAATTGAATTAAAAAAATGTCATTTTTTGTCCACAATTCTGTCAAAATTTCGTTGGAAATTCATCAAAAATATTTCCGACAAATAATTTTTGCCTAGCCACTCATAAAGGCTATCTAAGGGTCTAATTGTCATTTGGACATAATTTAATGGTACCTACTTTATAATTAATTTTAGATAAATATTTAGAGTTAATAATAAGATCAAACATGTCATGTTATATGAGAATTAGAAACCTACATTTAATTATGATTTTATTAATGAATTTACTATCTATGCACATTCTCAGAACGCCACCTTTCTTTAGGGCCAGTAACATTAGAACTACACATGAATTTAAGCTCTTCTTGAGGAAGCCTTTCCTAAACAGTTCATTTACATATATATCAAGTTTAACGTATTTTATATATAGAGATCACTTAATAATGAGGTAAAGTTGGTAATTGAAAACTTGAGATGAAGTTAAACATATTGAATATCCCACATAAGTGACAATCCATCTAAGAAGTCATTAAGATATGTATCACTAAATTAATATAATATATGAGAAACAAAAGCAGGTATGTGGTACTTAACTAGATCAAATGAGACCTCTCTCACATATCATATTTTTTGTTTCTTATTTATATATCAATCTATCTATCACATCAAACGAATGTATATTTGTTCTATACATGTCATATAGCATTAAATATTAATGCATATATATCATGTATTTTTATTATATGCAATGTAACATGTCTATCATGTATTTCCTATGCAACATATGTCCTTATATTAGTCTTATCACTCTTGTGCCTGTATCAATTAATTATATCCTGTAATTTATGAATTTTTTTATGTATGCACATGTCATAAGCATATGAAATCAAGATAAAAGATCCTTCTATATGTGATATTTTTCTTGTATGCAGACTTATAGGCACAAGAATCAACCTTATATAACATATCACAAGTGTCTTCATATAAAAAAAGTAATCACTTCCTACTGGTCAATATACCATATCATATCATTCATTCTCATTATTCCTCTATTTTTAGATCACTTAGGACTACACCACAAATCTTATTTAAATGAAAGTTTGTCAGCTCACCTTCTTATACAGATTAATAAGTCTCCAACCATTCTCAATTAGTAAATCATTTCTAGTCAACCTTTCTTTCTTTTACACATATTTCATACTATGTATATCAAAATAACGTAAACTATAAACACATCATATGTAATGCTCATAACATATAAACCTACTATACTTGTCAATATGCCAAAAATGTATATTGGATCAGATGAACAATAAATTAGTGCACATTATATATTTTATGCCCAAATATAGTACACTAACTTCTGATTTTTTTACACTCAATATTTATCTGCTCATATATATATATATATATATATATATATATATATATATATATATATATATATATATATATATATATATATATATATATATATATATATATATATATATATATATATATATATATATATATATATATATATATATATATATATATATATATATATATATATATATATACATACTGGTAAAATTTTAACATAAATGAGATAAAAATATCCAGGATAATGATATCTACGACATGCTAAAACTTACCCAATAGAAAATCACTAAAATAAGAGAGATTATATTTTTATCAAATTTAGAAGGGATAAAATAGGAAAAATACAAAATGACTAAAAATTTAGGTACGAATAAGAAAATTTTTCACAATTGGAAGGAAGGATGAAAATGACCCCGAAGCAACTTTCTCTCTCCTCTCCCTCCTCTCTCTCTCTCTCTCTTCCTTTCTCTCCTCCCTCCACAAGTAAATGAATGGGAAGAGGATGGCGGCTTAGGAATTTTAAGCAAATGGTAAGAAATAGTGCCACAGCGCTCCCTCAAACGAATTTTTAGGAATTTAGAAAAATTAACTTTGAGGTTATTATAATTGTTCCTAGACAAACTTACATCTAACACTAATTACAACTAAAAGCTTGTGGATTTAGGTATGTAATAATTTTGAGCATAGAATTAATGTGGTTTCATACCTTATGAAACAAACTTGGAATTCAACTGAATCTAATGGCGGAACCAGCCCTTCATCTTAGGGGGGGCAAAATTTTCTTAGTATAATAGACTAATATAAAAAAAAAAGACATAATTCAAAGTGAAATCATGTATTTCATTATGATAGGAAAATTGAAAATCATTACAGTTTTATCAATCTATTTTGCATTTTTTGATAATATTGGATAACATCTTCATTGGGAATCAGATCAAATACATCCTTTTCAATATAAGACACAAGACAATCGTTGAGCCAATCATCACCCATCCTACTACGCAATCGATGTTTGATAATTTTCATGGCTGAAAATGCTCTCTCCACCGTAGCAGTTGCAACTGGTAAGGTTAATGATAAAGTAATAAGTTTGTAAACCAAAGGATACACATCATTCTTCTTGAACTTAACAATCTGCTTTGCAAGATCAGCAATGCTTCTTAGAGAGGAGAACTCTTCACTGGTCCGCATATCGATAATGTATGTTGCTAATTGATTTTTAAGAGCAATAACCTCAATTGTAGAAAAATCACTTGGATATAACTCTGCTAGACGTGTCAATTTCCTCTCATCATAAGCACGAAAAGAATCACTTGGGTTTAAGCATGACATACACAGGAGTAACTCAGCACTTGATTCTGAAAAACGATTATTTAGCTCTTGAAGTTGCATGTCAACTACTGTATAAAATAAATCAACACGATAATGATGTAGATTTGTTTTATCTTCACATCCTCTTACTGATCGACGACGAGTTTTATATGTTTCATTCATGTTTGGAACAACAACTTCAAAAACACCACAAAAACGTGACACTTCATCTAGTAAACCATTCCATCCATTCTCCCTTAGAAGTTGCAGTCGTTGTTTAGAAATTTGAACCAATTTTATAGCATTTTCAATGTCTTGATCTTTTCTTTGCAATGATTGTGATAACTCATTCGTAATGCCCAATATATCAATCATTAAATGCATCGTAAAGATAAAATCAAAAGACTCCATTATATCAATTAGAACACCCGCTTCAACTGATTGCTGATCATGAACCCCTTCTTCCTTAACAATCTCTAGCACCTCGATCACAGAAGCATACATATGCATAAGACTAATCAGAGAATGGAAATGGGAACTCCAACGAGTATCACTAGCTTTTTGTAAATTTGTCTCCTGATTCATACCTTTGCCACTTATAAGATTTCCATTTTTAAGATGAAGAAGTACTTTCTCATGCTGAATACTTTTAAGAGCATCTGATCTCTTACAAGAAGCCCCAATAGTATTAATTATTCTAGAAGTGAACTCAAAAAGATGTTTTACTTGCCAATGATTTTTTGCTACTGCTACCAAACATAGTTGGAGTTGATGAGCGAAACAGTGAACATAAAATGCTTGAGGGTTATCATTTAGAATTAGAGCCTTTAAACCATGAAATTCCCCTCTCATATTGGATGCCCCATCATAACCTTGACCACGTATCCTTTGTATGCTCAACGAGTGTTTAGCTAGAATGTCTTCAATAGCTTCCTTCAGTGTAACTGCATTAGTTGATGTGACATGTTTGATGCCTATAAATCTTTCAATCACTTGCCCCAACTTATCCACATATCGCACTGCAATAACAAGTTGTTCTTTTTTAGCAATATCACGGGATTCATCAACTAAAAGTGAGAAGTATGAGTTACCAATATCTTTCATTATATATGTCAAAGTTTGAGCTGATGCAGCAAAACATATTTCTTTCTGGACTTTTGGTGAAGTTAACTTCAGATTTGAGCTAGCATATTGAGATGCCACTGTCTTAATTTCATCATTATGATCAGCTAGAAAGTCCAGTAGTTCTAAATAATTTCCTCGATTATCTGAATTGAAAGACTCGTCATGCCCACGAAATGATAATCCCTGGCGTAACAAAAATCTAACACAATCAATGGCTGCATTCAACATGATTCTATATTGTTTTTTGTTCTTGTCATCTTTGCTTAACCATAAAGCTGAAACACTCTGTTCTTGGTTCTTCATCATATCTTCACATTTTTGTCTAGCTTTATTATGTACACTATTGTGATCTCCAACGTGACATAATAATTTCTCTTTCTTCTTCCAATTTTTGAAACCTTCTCCAATAAATGAATCCCCACCACCTTTACCTTTAATAATCTGCTCTTGAGGTTTAAATAGATAGCAATAAAGACAGTAAACAGCATCTTTCTGCACACTGTACTCTAACCAATCAGAGTATTCATCAAACCAATTCGGATTGAACCTACGTGCAATATTTCCATATAAAGTTTGGGGAAATTGATGACTTCTCGGTTGATGTGGTCCCTTCAATAGATATGATCTCCGAATCTTATCTCTATCATTTACATCATAACTCCAAATAGGAAGTCGGAGTCCTGGATCTGCTGGGAGATTGTTAACATCAATTTCTATTCGCTCTTTTCTCTTTAAATAACGCTCCATTTCTCTAAATCCTAAAATGAAATTTATTACCAAAGAAGAGTAACCGTCAATCAAAATATTAAATAAAATATGAAGTTTCTAATTTATATATATGTCAAAGTTTTATGTTTTGTAAATGACTGTTTAAGAGGTAGGATGACTCCTACAATGCTAATAAGCTGAAATTGATGCATCTTTGAACAAAATTGAGGCAATAAGAAGGATATTTCCTTTATGTTTTCCCTGAAATTGAACCATCATTTCTTCTGTCCAATGCCAACATTGATTTTAAATACTTCCAATTTATATAATTTGGAAGCAACCAATCCAAGACTTGCAGTGATGGGAGCTTCGTGCATTGGGTTATGCTCTTTTTTAATTAGTCTAACACCCTAACAAGCATTTTCACAATTTCTAGATACAACACCTATTTTCAACAACTTCAAAATATTTTCATAATTTCCAAACATGTTTGGTCTCACTTAATACCTACAAAAATATAAATAAAAAAACAAGTTGCTGTAGTGAATACAAACATAGCTTTATAAAATCAAACCTTCGCACATGCACATTCTCTACAATCTGAAAAAAATAGTTGATCCAACATTCCAACTTGTGGTATGAAAATAAATAGATATAGCAAAAATTGATATAGCAAAAAAATTGAAGATCAACCATGAATCCATGAAAATATGAAATACAACAAAGCACACATTATTTTGGTATGAAAATCCATCAAAATAACAAAAAATCAAACAAAAAATAACAAAGTTCTCACTGACCGGAGGCGGGAGGCCTTGCGATTCAAGAAGCCAGTCGAAGGGATCCTGCCGAGTGCCGACAACGAAGCCCTGTGATTCACGAAGCCAGATGACCGGTTCCCGTGCCTCTCTTGCGCGAACGGCGAATCATCGAAAATCCGAAGCAGAAAGCAGGCTCCCACGCGATGGCGATGACGCGAATCACCGAAGAGGCGATGCTTCCTGAATCCTGGCGTGAGGCGTCGTGCTTTGTTTGTGGAATACGGCGGGTTAGGGCAAAGGGGCAAAATAACAATTTTATGAGTCAAATTACTAAAATACCCCTCTCTAATAAAAAAAAATTTTTTTTAAGGGGGGGCAATTGCCCCCCCTTACGGGTGAACAGTTCCGCCCCTGCTCAGGCGGGGAAACGGATGGTAGGAAAGTATCCAAGCAAAGTAATTTTTGGAAGGCAAGGAAGTAGACATTTACAATCAAGTTTTGAGGTCTGGTCTAGCAACTGAGTTTGTCACTAATGCGGCTTCTGTGGTCGCCTCTAACGAACATGAGCAGGATTTTAAGTACAACGCTGAATAGCTGCGTGGATCTTTTTTGAGGTCCAACCATTTTCCTGTACATAATGGATCAGCGTGAGGGTTTTTCAGTCGAAGGAAAGAAACACATGATGTGTAAGTTTAAGAAATCAATATACATACTTAAACAAACTTTCTAACAATGGTATCTTAAATATAATAATACCATTATTTCCTTTGGATTTAAGAAAATTATTATTGATCGGTGTATATATCTAAAGGTTAGTGAGAGCACGTTTTTTTTTTTTTTTTTTTTTATGTTGATGATATTTTGCTTGCTGCTAATGATCTTGGTTCATTATATGAAATCAAGAAATTTCTCTTAAACAACTTTGAAATGAAAGATATAGGTGAGGCATCATATATGATAGAAATTAAAATATTTCTTGATAAATCACAATAAATATTAGGATTGTCTCAAGAATATATATATTAATAAAGTTCTTGAGAGATTTAAGATGAAGAAATGCTCAGCAAGCATTGTTCTAATTCAGAAAGGAGATAAATTAAGCATCATGTAATGCCCAAAGAATGCATTGGAACATAAAAAATGGATCAAATTTCTTATGCATATATTATTGAAAGTTTAATGTATGCTCAGACTTGTACTAGGCCAGATATTAGTTTTATTGTTAGAATATTGGGTAAATATCAAAGTAATCCAGGACTTAATCATTGGAAAGCTGCAAAGAAGGTTTTACAATATCTAAAGGAACAAATGAATATATGCTCACTTTTACAAGATCTGATCACCTTGAGGTGATAGGATATTAATATTCAGATTTTGCTGTATGTATGGATTTTAGAAAATCCACATTTGGATATCTATTCCTTTTAAGTGGAGGAGCAATATCTTGAAAGAGTGTGAAGCAATTTTTCATTGTTGCATACATAATGAAAGCTGAGTTTGTGGCATATTTTGATGCCACAATTCAAAGATTATGGTTGCAGAATTTTATTTTAGAAGTTGGAGTTGTTGACAGTATTATCAAGCTAATGAAAATTTTTAATGTAATACATCAATAATCTTCTTTTCTAAAAACAACAAGTATTCAAAAGGTGCTAAACATATGAAGTTGAAATACGTTGCTGTTAAAGAAGAAGTTCATAAATAAAGAGTATCACTTGAGCACATTAGTACCAATCTTATGATTGTGGGTCCATTAACTAAAGGGTTGTCACCAAAGACATTTCATGAATATGTTGCTATGATGGGCATTTCCGAAAATCCTTATTAAGTTTATATTTGTTTGCGCTTTATGTCTTTTGATACTTTGAGCTATTTTATTTTGTTACTGATAATTAGTATATCTTGTTTATTATGTTGTGTACATATGAATGTCTATGTGAATATTGACATGATTTATTTTTTATAAAGTCATTATTGTTTACCCATTATGAGTATATCTTATAATGGTTCATATTAAGTATAAGATTAATATCATGATACATAGAAGGAAATGCATCGAACTAATGATGTGTGACCGCCATGATTCATATTAATTTTATACATAATAATGAATTTATGATTTGACCCATTTAAGAAAAATGATTGCATCACTACAACAAAATCACATATTACCAGCGACCTTTTCTGACAAAAATTAATCATTTTTCGGCAATTTCTAGCGGTAAAAATTTCCGCCGATAAAATCCATGTAGGAAAAATTTTTTCGATGGTAAAAAATTCTGGTGGCTATCCGATGGAATTATGCAGCCAAAAAATAAAAATATTAATTAAAAAAATTTCTCTGCCTGGCCACTCGCCTTCTCGAGCTGCACGGAGGCACTCCTGCGTTGCCCGCCCAACTGCCCAATTGCCCAGCAATAGGAAGCCCCGCCACACTGCCCGCCTGCCTGAAGCCCTCGCCCGTGCTACCTGCCTGCCAGAAGCCCCGCCCCCTGCCTTCCCGTGTTTCCCGGAGGCATTCCAGTGCTGCCTGCCCAACTACCCGAAGCCCCCGCCCGCTCTGCCTCCCTTCCGGAAACCCCGCCTGCTCTGCCCGCCCATCTGCTAGCACGCCTGCATCCCATGAGATTCGAACACCGGTTAGTTAAAATTTTTTCTAACACCCAACCAGATTGCTATATAGAAAATTATGTTTTAATTGTCAGTTTTTTTATATTTAAACCATACAATTACGTAAAACTAAAAACTTATATTTAATTTACTAATTAATTTTATTATGAAAATAAAAAATTAATAATTAATTTTAAAAAATTTAATAATTACTAATTAATTTAAGAATGAAAATTAATTGAAATAAAGTATTACAATTAAAATTTAATTAAAATAAATTATTAACTTAATACTTAATTAAATAACTTTTAAAATTACTAATGACTAAAAATAAAATTTCAAATTAATTTAAATAATAATTTTTTATTTAAATATTTTTACTTAAATTAAGGAAATAGTTAACTTAAATTAGGTAATTTTTTTTATAATTTTGTTAAATCATTTAAATAGTAAAATTTTTAATCATTTTAGTTAAATTATTTAAAATCCGCCAAAAATATGGAAAGCCATCGGAAATGCCACCATAAAATTTCATTGGAAAGAAATCGTCAGAAATTTCCACCGAAAAAGTTGTCTTATTGTCTTCCGTTGGAAAATTGTAGGAAAGCCACCGGAAAATTGACAGTCAGAAAGCCGACGGTAATGAATGATTTTCCTGTAGTGTATATTGCGCTTTATATTTATAATAATTAAATTATTAATTGGATAATATCATATGGGTCAAGTGGAAGAATGTTAGAATAATAAAATATAATAATTATGCAATACATCACAATAATTATTTAAGTATATATATTTAATTATATAAATCATAAAGTCCATATATTTGAATTATTGAAATTTAATTATTTATGTTTAAATCCTATTGGTCAAGAATATATAATTTGATCAATCTTTTATGAACCGATTGATCAAATAACTCCTATGAACAGTTATTATAACTAAACCATAAGAAATAACTATATGTCATCTCTCTCTTTCATTATGGGAGTTAGTTTGTTCTGTAGAGCAGTAACTCATGAAAGAAGAAAGTGAAAGGAAAAATGGAGAGAAACCATAGTTCAGAATTCAACAAATTCAAAATGAATCAATGTATGTTTTCTTCCAATTAAAATCTAATGAAAATCATATAGTTAAAGATATTGTGGATTTAAGACTTATGCAAATTCATGTTTTTCGTTTTGATTTCTTTTACATAATTTATGATACAAGTTCTTGCAATAAATAGAGAACTCATAATCCATATTGCGAGTTCTTGTAAAAATTATATAACAATCTTAAAGAAAGTTCTTGTAAGAATATAAGAGCTCTTTTTATCTAACACATAGTCCATTATTCCTTGGAGCCAATTAGGTTCAATCAAATTCTCTTAATGATTCAATAAATTTTTGCAAGTACATGATCTTTGGTAAGTTCATCATCTTTGATGAGTTCGTCTTCCCAATCTATGTCCTAAGTTGGGATAAGCAGAATTTGATCCTAACATGGAAGATATATAGGTTTGCAAGTCAATTGTTTGAATCACATTAATATTGATTATGTTTAATTCCTCTATAAACAACAAATCCTTGTTGAGTTTGCCCTACCAATGATGTCTTTGTTAAGTTCCTATGGTGATATGTTTTATCTTTGCTTTATATATTAACTAGCTGAGTAAACATACTCATAATGCTTACTATAGGGCATAATTTTTCTAGCATATCATTATACCTTATTTTGGGCACATATATCTTGGGGCTTACAAGAATAAAAAGAAAAGTCTTATAAAGTTGTACCAGTCGTGGAACTTCATTAGCTTAATCAACCACTTACAGTAGCAATACATATTTATTCAATTGTTATCATGATCATCGGTTTCCGCAATTTGATTTGTTTTATTTCTTTCGATGTCTAACATTTAAGTTTGCTTTATATATTAACTACTTATGCAGCTCGTATCAATGTACAAGACTTGGCGCCTACTTTAGCTCGATTAAGTATAATTAACAAGAAGCTTTTTTAAGTTTTCAGTGATTCTAAGCATAATTAACAAGAAGCTTTTTTAAAAAAAATAAAAGAAACCAAGCAAAATAAGCTCACTACTCTGTTCTAACACCTCAAATTCAGGCTCTAAAACAGTCAATCTCTGAAGCCCTGAACCAAACAAACATTAATTATTTTTAAATAATATTTTTTTATAATTTTAATTAATCAAATAAGCCCTCAGGAATTTTATAAAATAGACCATGCGGTTTAAAGTGACCACGGAACATAATAGAAGAATACAGAAAGCTCTGTAACTATCCATCCAAGATACTGACGCTGAAGTCGGTTATAGACACATCACAAACACAGTTCTACAGAAACTCGTGAGGAAAAGATGATAACCTTCAGACATCATATTTATGACCTCTTCTTCCTCTTATTCTCCTCGCGTTTCTTCTCTGCAGAGTTCTTTAACTACAACGATGACAAACAACCAAAACATTATAAAGATTATTTGCATATTAATTATTGTATCAGATGACCACAGAAGTCATTCATGTTTACCATGATAACAAGGATGCGGACAAGAACTGCAATGAAATCGGTAAAGAGGGTCAAAGCATGCTTCACGTAGTCTAGGTCGCCATGATGGGCCTTCTCAATGATTTCTTGAGTATCAAACACAATGTATCCCAGGAAAATCAACAGACCAAGATAAAGCTGCAAAGGGGAAGAGGTTATCACCACAAATAGTATTTAAAAAATTACTTAAAAAAAAAATACTTCAAAGCAACTACAGCAATGGACAATTCCAATTTATGATCTCAATGATCATGTCGTCTGCTTACTTACCTCAAAGTTGAACATGGAAGCACTGCTGCCGAAGATGAATGATGCAAACCGCATCCAAAAGAGAATTGAAAAGCCAGCAGACAGCAGGCCACCAAGGTAAAGGAACTCCCTGCGCTTCGACACAATGGCTGCACCTGAAAAGCAAGCAAAGGCTAAAGAAGTGCCAACAAATCCAGTTACCAAGATCCTGCAATCCCCAGAAAAAGAATAGGTATTAATTAACACGGAATTAAAAAAGAAAGAAGGTTTGAAGATAATTATATCACTAAAGAATAAAAAAATTAACTACCGAATATTTGGATCAGATTTTAAGACCAAAAAAAAAATTACTTGAAATCTCCATTTTTGTTCAAAAGCTGACTAAATATAATAATATACTTGGCATTATCGTAACTAATTATGAGACCTATGGAACGAAGACACCGTTTTCAAGGAGTTCAGCTTGGCAGGATTCTAACTCAGAAATTTCGTCGATCGAGCAAGGGAACCAATAAAAAAAAAATACTTAGAAAGATTCTTTAAAAATTTGTAGAATATAACAGATCACATAAAAATTCCAGTGGCACCACAACTTGGCAACCCAACCCAACAGCCTAACATACAGCCTTCTTAATTCTGGATCACTCTAGTTGATTTAAAATAGTCGGTTTAAGGTTTTGCTGCATACATATTCCTCTTTAAGATCATCAAGGTTGCTGAACCACCCTCCTTGTCCATCCCCCACTCGATAGCCTACTTCCACATCCTCTTGGACCTTCTACATAGCAATTCTTTTCGCTTTCAACATTGTGTCGTACTCTACTTAGCATATGTTTTCTCCTTCGCCAATCAATGACCTCTTCTTATCTACTGATGTCAACAGAAGCTATCACCAGAACCATAATCATAAGTCCTTCCTTTGTGCTTATTGTCCAGGCTATATCCCTTTTCTCACTGTTATAAGATGTAAATAAATAATTTATCGTTTAATTTAAGTTTTTTGTCATATAAATTTGGGAGCAGATTATTTACTGGGTTTCCGAATTTGATTTCACGATGAAGTGATGATAATTAACCTAGGTTAAGTACCAGAGTTGGACTTCACCAAAAATAGTCCAAAAATGACACACGTTGTAGGACGCAGGAGTCCCCATCATCAATGCCTTATTCCGCCCAGTGTATCACGGCCCGAGAAGTCCAACCTGTGACGACATTACGACATTGCCCCAAAAAAATTTGTCTACACGCTAAATTCTTTAATTTGCCTCTAGTAGTTGCCTGGTTGCTTTGGTATGCTCTTGACGCTCTGGATTGCCTTGGTATTGTCGTACAAATTGCCACGACATTGGTGGATTGCCATTAAGTGTTGATAAAAATGATTAACGCTCTACCAAAGTGTGAATGCAACCTCATTTGCTCATTTGATTTCTTGCAGAAGAGGGTTCATAACCAAAAATAAAATTAGTTATAAAAACGTTGTGTTCTCTTAGCATAATTGATGTCCCCTCAATATCACATTTTTAAAAAAGCAATTAATTTAACATATATCCAGGAAATGCAGATGCCTTTCCCTGCCCTCACTAACCGATTTAGATGTTTGAGTTTCGCATGGTTATTTACTTAGCTTAATTATTTTTTTGTTTAAAGAGGATTTTTAATGTTTATTAGCTTAACTGAATCACCTGTTTAGCATTGGATATACATATTCTGTATTTCAGAAAAATTGGTGAAGAAAGAACACCCCCACCAAATATATGGAGCAACAAACCAGAAAGGTTGATCCAATATCCAATCAATATGAGACAAACAGTGCTACCATCCTGGAAAGCACAAATGGACTTGGAAGGGACTTTCTCTTAGCTAATGGCCTCACAAAACAAAACCAAAAAAAAAATATAAAAAATAAAAGACAAGTATCGTGATATTTGGCGCAAATAAGAGATTAGAGATGTAAGTGAGCCAAAGCCGACTTATAAATCGGGCTTGAGCTCAGCTCAATGGTCAATGAACCGATCTCAATAGGCTAATTAGTCAAGCATGAGCCAACCTCGTCTTGACTCATTAGTTTGTGAGTAGTCCCGTTTAAAAAATATTACTATAAAATATACTTAAAATATGTTAAAATTCAAGAGTTTTAAGTAAAAAATTTATTAAAAATATTAAAAGAAATATCTCACTTTCTTATATCAAGTAATTCTTTATTATCTTTTAATTTTTCATTCTTTTTATAATTTTAATATACCAATTATTTCAATCATAATATTTTTTCTTTTCTATCATATCGAGCCAGATTTTTTCTCGGCTCAAACTCATTGAATTAAAGCTCAAACCCAAACTCAATTAATTAATCAAGCTCAAGTTAGGGGTGACTCGGGCTCGTCTCGATGGGTTTACACCACTAGAAGAAACTCCAAAAAGTATAAAGTACTTTGTTGATTGGTCAAAAGATATACTTGGATGTGAAAAGATTTTTAGGGTGATGTCAACTATATAGCACATCCAAACCTTCAAATTGGAAGATGTGTTTGAATGCACTCTTTCATATACCCAGCCAACTATAAGAATCCATTTCAATGAACATTTTAGAAGGATTACCGGAGAAACATATGGTTTAATTACCTATTCATCATAGAAGATCATTTCAATAAGATAGTATGCCTTCTTTCATTAGAAAAACTATTATAAGAATAACTCTACATAGTTGTTTTTCCCGTACATTTAAAAGTACTTTGGGTTGAACACTTACATGAAATAAAACACCACCTATAATTCACAAATAGATAAGAAAACTGAAATAGTGAACTTTTTTTTTTTTAAAGAACAAGACAATGCTGTTGTGGAGCTATAATTCATGAAATCCAAAAACTTAGAATGAGACTTCCATAAATACAATTTGCCTTCATATAGTGAAGAGCAATAGTTAATGAAAGCACAATGATCATCAATTGCAGAATATATATATATATATATATATATATATATATATATATATATATATATATATATATATATATATATATATATATATATAATTTCTTAAAGAAAATTCACAAGAAACATACAAGACATAAGAAAAATAAAAGGCTTCCAATGACAAACAAAAAATAAATTGACTTTGTGAGAATGTGATTTAGTTCGGTAGAACCAAGAAGGATGGAATTAAAGGTGAAGGAGAAAAGTTCAAGATCATCCATTGTAGTTTATTATGATTTTTTTAGAAAATTAATGATAATGCAATACAATAGGATCTACCTTCCAAAATGAGACTCAACTTTGTTTTTAATTCAAAGAATCTAAAACTATTCGAACAATCATTGCTAGATGTCAAAGAGGAATACAAAAAGGTGATTCTTATAATAGGGATCTCAATATTAAACTTAAAGGTTTATTGAAGAAGGATCACATTATGGATATGACAATCAGTACGATTAAAGGAGACCTTAAAAATGCCAAAAAGGGAAAATTTCAAGATGAATCAAAAGGAAAAGGAAGCCCGACTCTTACCTATGATGCACAAACATGGATACAGCGCCACAGACATGGAACACATCAATTATTGAAAATATAGGACACAGACACAAGTTGGACATAATGTTATAAATTTTATATTTTAAAAATGGTGTATAAAAATTGAATAAATATAATATAAAATTTTTTAAAATGTTAGACGTCAATGTTAAGATGACAATAAGAATTATTGTGAACAATGTTTAAAATTGCGTAATCGGGTATTGAGGCGTTTTTCGTTCGTGAGGCGAGGCGTAAGCCTTAAAATTAAAAAGTTGTGTAAACATAAAATGATAAATTTTGTATATACTAATGAATAAATAATATATAAAACATAAAAATACACAATATATGAAGTGAAATCTAAATATCCCAATAATAAGACAACATGAACATAATAATATACCGGTCTGCTGGGGGTTCAAGGGGGCGCTGCCTCCTGGCGGGGTTTGACCTGAAGTTCTGCTTATTTTTAAAATTCGTAAGTTGTTTGTATGAAAAGATACCGAGCGGTATCGATCATATACCTTACGGTACTGAGCATGTATCTACTCGGTACCGAGCGGTACAGAGCATGTACCTGCTCAGTATCGAGCATGTACCTAGTGGTACCAAACATTGTTGTACCTAGAGGTACCGAGCATGTACCTAACGGTACCTAGCGGTGTCGAGCATGTACATTAGCTTTTTTTAAATTTTTAGAGGCGGATGCCTCTCAACCATGAGGCAAGGTGCGCCTCAATAAACTTGAGGCGTACGCCTCAAATCATGAACTCATTGCGTGGCTTTGAAGCTTAAAGGGATGAAATTGTGCTAAGGCGCGCCTCTTATTGCGTAATTTTAAACCATGATTGTGAAAACAAAATCGCAACTTGCCAAAAAGAAATGAAAATGATAATCTTCGATGAATGGTGTATAAGTGTGGATGATTGATTTGATGTCGTGAATAGGAAATAAGAAGTTTAATATTTATATTTTAAATAAATGAAAATTTTAAATACAATAAATAATATTGAAGTATTTAAGGCATGGGTGTCAGACACATGTTCAATTTGTATTTAATTTTTTTTAATTAGAACCTTTCGACATGTCTAGCACGGGGTCAGAGGCGTGTCGGACGCGTGTCACGCTGCACGCCTTTTTTAGGAGAAGTGTCGGTGCATCATAGTTTACTACTATTCACAAGAGCAAATCAAGCTAATGGGTATAGCCATTATCCAGGTTAAGCTTTTGTAATAGCCAATCAATTAGTCTAGTAAGAACAATGCAAGTTGGTGGCAATGAGTCCTAATAATCAAAGGGTTAGCAAATTATACCCCAAAGTGGTCAAAGGGATAGTAAATTAGACTCTAAATTGGTTATAATGGGTTGATTCAAACATTTAGGGTCGAATCTTATTTAAATGCTATGTTTTCATCCTTTCCATATTTATTCTTAGATTTTTAACCTTTTCAAAAGAAATTCTTCATACTTAAGATAATAGTTATATACAATCTATTAAGGGGCTGTTTGGTTGCCTGAATTAAGAGGGTAAAGTAAAATAAATACATGTATTTACTAAATTCGGTTGTTTGGTTAATTTTGAATGAAACAAAAGAAAACCCTCCGAAGTATTAGACGTGTATTACAGGAGGCGGATCCCACGACTTTGAAAGCCGCTCAATTTGAGAGGATTTAAAATTCTTCGCTCGAGAACAGCACGAGCCTTCCTCCGAAGAGCGAAGTCGAACAGCCAAGAGGGAGCCGAAATCGAATAGCAACGAAGGAAAGGAACGATTGAGCGATCCTTGCTTCCTGTCGCTCTCGAGCAAATGAACGAAGTCCGACAAGGGAGCCGAGAAGCAGGGTCCAAAGCTACGGTGAAAACAACAGTGTTTTTTTAGTACACCGAAGAAGAAGCCCGTTTCAGGGTCGGTCAAAACCGACCTCCAGTTCCTCGTAGGCCGTATCGGCCGCTTCCTGAAGAAAGGTCGTTACTCTCAGCGCGTTGGTACTAGTGCACCCGTTTACCTAGCTGTCGTGCTCGAATACCTTGCCGCCGAGGTAAATTTCTTTCCATTCATCTATATTAATATTCAGATCTTGGGTTTGTAAGGTTCGATCTGTGATATGTTTCTAGGTTTTGGAGTTGGCTGGAAATGTAGCAAGGGACAATAAGAAGAACCGTATCATACCAAGGCACATTCTTCTTGCGGTAAGGAACGATGAAGAGCTTGGCAAACTTCTTGCTGGTGTGACATGTGTTAGGATGGATGAAGTAAATACAGAGTAAAATTCAAATGTATTTAGAAGTATCTACTAATTTAATTTAAATCGAGGTCAGTACAGCAATTCAAGTGGAATTTAACTTAAATCGAGATCAGTACCGGTGGAGGCAGAGTCCAAACCTACGGTGAGAACAACACTGCCGCCAGAGTGAGTCCCCGTCCCATTTTGAATTAAATTCCCTTCCCTCTCCCTCTGGTTCGCTGAGCTTTCTCGGGGTCTTGAATACAGGCGTCAAGTAACACAAAATAATACTAAATATAATAACAACAATGTTTTATAAATACACTAATTTTAATGTCAAAATAAATTATTAAAAAAATAATATTTTTACTTTACTCTAGATGTACTTAACCAAACAACGGAAACAATTCTCCAGCGTTTATTTTGCAGACAACCAAACAAACTCAAAATATTCGGAATGCATTACATTTACTTTACATTGCATTTCTTTTTCAAGCACCAAACAACCCCTAAATGTAACTTATAATTTTAAATTTAAAAAGATTTTGTCACCCAAATTTTAGAAATTAGTTAGGATTAGAAATGCGCTTATGCATTTTAAATCGATCGAAGTCATTTGGTACAATAAAATTAAAACATCAAGTACAATTCTAAAACTTCGAGATTGGGCTGCCTAACCTCCTCATCATTTCTATCTATCTCTTTAAGTGTCAACGAACTCATGAAGACATTGAATGGATAACTTCTTTTTCCTCCATCTCTAGCACTTGGAATGCATTAAAACAATTTTTCATTGACTCACTAAAAGCCCATGAAACCAAATTTCACTTTAGGATGTCATAATTAAAATATGTCCAGAATATTAAGTTTCAAAATCTAGACTACAGATTATAGCCATTTAGAGAGACATCCAGCAAATAGAGAAGGGAAGGATTAAAAATCCATCAGCTTGACCACTAAACCTTACAATCTTGTACCTAAGACTCTTTAATCATTTTAAAAAACATTTTGCTACATAAAGTATTGAAACTTGGAAGTCAAAAAGCTTCTGAAATTCTGCTCGGAAGTCAAAAAGCTTCTAAAATTCTTAATATTTTGGTTCTTATAATTGGGGAAAATATTTTTCTAACTCACAAATTTACAATAAAAAAACAAATTAATATGATTTTTCATGAAGTTTGCACAAAGAAGTGTATACATTATATGTTTACCAAAAACATTAAATTATCAATAAGGGCCACAATTTCATTAGACATATGGCATTACCTAGGATCAAAGTCAAGAATAAGCTCAAAAAGTGGACCAATAGATGCCCCCTCCAGTACGGCTGTTGCCATCAAATAACCAAGCCTCTTCCTCTGCTCAAATAAAATGAAACAAATATCAACATAAATGAAAAATAAGATAAATCAACTAACAATAGAAAAAAGATCCCAAAAGTTACAACAAGATGAAAACAATACATTTTCAGATGGAGGCGTGTTCATAACAAATGTTATGCCAGCAAAACATCCAAGCATGGTTAAGATACCACCAATGTTGAACAAGATGTGTAAATAAACACCAGCCGCAGACGCCACAAGAGCAGAGCATAGTGTCAAGTAAACCTGCAAAATAGATCCATAGATTAATTACATCATAAGTAAATACCCTGGCATAAAAGAACTCAAAATAACCAGCCTAATGTTAACAAAAAACAGTCATCAAAAGCATTAGCACATCTTGAGACAAACTTTTAAACAGTAATTCAAAAAAACTCTCCGAAGAACTAGATGAATAAAGTTAAGAAATTAATAAGGGTAGACTGCCAGACAGAAAAGGGGAAAATCATACAGTACCAATATAAAACAAGATAACCCCTCCAAAACCAACACGTGAGGGACAAAACATCATGCAACAAGAGATACAGCAAGTTAACCCTGGAATACCGATGAACAAATAAAAAAAAAAGAGCCCCAAAATTCAACCAGAGCATCTAATTGAACGACTAAAAGGGGTCAACGCCGTAAACATCATCAAGAATTCTTCCTAAATAATCACAATCGTGAAGGTAGAGAAAGCCAAAGTACCGATTCGCAAGCACAATACGCAAGCCCTAAAAAGACCGAGAAAACGCCTAATAGATAGCCGAGAAAGCAAAAAACCGGAGAAGTACTCACCAGCCTGAGGTGCTTCTGTACAGACGTAGAGATCTGCCGGAAATTCTTGAGCGAATCATAGCCCCAACTGCCGGCCTGCCCCTCGAAGAACGCCTCCATTACCAAACTGACGATGATAGAGAGCAAGAACGAAAATGCAGAAACAATACTTCAATTCGCAGATTAATATGGCTACAGACGGCAGGCAATATTTATAGCTTAAATGACCGATACGAGGCAGTAAATTGGTTACCCCTGTAGTTCCACGTAATTACGGTTTTACCCCTTAAGGAATCCTCTTTTCTCGGGAAGCCTCTGGACCCTCCCGCGAATAAGCTGTGCCTGCGGCTCAACGTGCTATTACTTTAGGCTATAGCATCGGCGGCCAATTTTTTTTAACAGCGGGCTACACAAAAGAAAGAACAATTATCGTCCGATCGGAGGCAATTTTCCGCCAAAAAACGAGTTGTACCGAGCAAATACCGAGCAATACCAAATAATAATGAAGAATACCATCATTTGAAGACCTAATACCAAGTTATACCGGGCTTTACCGAGCAAATACCGAGTTATACCAAAATTGTACCGAGTTTTTCCCAGAAAAACTCGGTACAACTCAGTATTTCTCGGTACAGCTCGGTATAACTCGGTATTGGTCTTCAAAGAACGGTATTTCTCATTATTATCAAATAATACCTAGTTGTACCGAGCAAATACCTAATTTTTGGACGAGAAATTGCCTCCAACCGGACGTTCCTCTACGTCCTTGCACCGGACGTAATAAAAGTTCCAAAAGAAACCGCATCACGACCAGGGTTTAAATTTTTTGTTTCCTGGGCCGGGAGATATCCTAATCCAGTCCACTATAATTTATTTCAATTAATATGCTGTAACTTTTGGTGCATTACTTAGGGTGCGTTTGGAACGGCTGCAGCTGTCGGTAAAGTAGGTTGTGAAATTATTGTACATAAAGTTGCTTCCTGAAGTTGCTTTATATAAATCATTATATTTTGTTTGGATGGCGTAACTGTAAAACTGATGTGCTGCAGCTGTATGAGAACAATTTACCTTCATACCCTTATATATATTTAGATGAAATATATAATTTTTAAAATTTTAATTTTTTTTAAATGTATATGATAATCAACTAACAATTCTAAATGAAAATTGTATCACTTCTTAAGTTGGTAATTTTTTTTTTAAATATATTAAAGCTGCCAAATTTTATTTTTTAATATTGTTGTAAAAAAAATTATTATAATATATTTGTCCTTAGCCAGCAAAGAATTTCCCAAGAAGACAAAGTCGGATATAAAAATGCAAATCAACATTACCGATGCCAAACAATCTCTCAAATAATTAACAACACTACCGGACAGTTTCAATCTTCATTTCGCAAACTAATTTCAATCTCACCAAGTCCAATGATTTCTTATTCCTTATGAGTTCTAGCATTTGCAAATTAATTTAAAATTAACAGTAACAGATATAAATAAATGAACTAATGAATAAAACAGACGCAGATAGTTCGGAAATGGATAAAGATGCATTCGATGGAGAAAACAGCATATATGATTCATAAAACACATAATTCAAGAATATTGTGAGTTTTATTTCATTACCTTGGATAATTTCCCATTTGCAGTCAAAGCCTTGAGTTTAATAGATAACAATCAGTTAAACCGAGAATGCTGGCATATAATTTTTTACATGAAGAAGCTCCAAAAGGGAAAATCACGAGACTTCCCTACTTGAATAATATTCACTATTATAATTGTTGCGAGTTAGAAAATACGCGGTGATAGAGTTTGTAAATTTGCGTCCGAGCGTTGCACGTAAGTTTAACACACAAACAGAAAAGAGAAGTGAACACCAAAAGTTTTTACGTGGAAAACTCAAAAAGGGAAAAAACCATGGGGCCTTGCCCAGTTGCAAAATTCCACTAGTGTTTTCGTAGATTACAAATGGCGGATTTCGTCCCACAAGTTGGGATAATCCAAGTACAATTTGTTTCTTCCACGAAATTTATAAAATTCTGCAAATTCCTGGCGTTTCCCGAAAATCCGGCAGAGTTCCGGCGTCTTCAGGCGGCAGGAAGAGCTCCGGCGGCGGTGGTCGAGGAGGTGAGGAATCTCCTTTTCCCCTTTCTCCTTCTCCTTCTCTTCTTCTTCTCTCTCTTCACTTGAGTCCCCTTAGTGTAGAATGAGGGCTCTATTTATAATTTTTCTGGAGTGGCATAGCCCGTAAATAGGCGTGAGATCAAGGGCGAATTGGGAGTGGTTTGAATGGACGGCCGATATCGAATCCTTTGATCATGCACCGTTCATTGGTCATTTGAAGGCCTTAATGATGTCGGAATTTGATGATCTTGGGTTCGTTGGATTTGTCTCGTCGAGTCGTTTGATTCGAGTTTAAGCTCGTCAAAATCGGAGACTGTTTGGTAACAAAACTTGCGGTTTGAACCTTCCAACAGCGCTTTGAACCCTTGATTCGGACTCATTTGGGCTCGGATTGGGTTGATCTTGGTGTCGTTGGGTTCATATTTCTGAGACGCTCAGTTTGACTGTAAGCTTACTGAAATCGGAGTTCATATGCTCCTGAAATTAATTTTTGAAGTTTCCAACTAGCTTTTGCCTCGAGATTCGTGCCCGATCAAGATCATTTTGCGATGTCGTATCAGTTGCACCCCTATTTTCGGACGTCGTAGCTTCAGAAGTCCTAAAATATGCGTCACAAGTTTTTTTTGAGAATTTTCCCGAGCGAGTCGGAATTATTCTTGCGTGTGGGGGCCTTGAATGGTCTTGAAAGCGTTAAAATTGAGTCCGGGATGTCAAAAAAAGTGTCCGGGGACAACAAAAATGCCGCCGGCCACTCCCGCGCAGAACCGCGGTCCGCTCGCGCGGGCACGCGCGTGAGTCGCGCGCGGATGCCTCCGCGGTCGTCTCCACGGACCGTTCCGCAGTCCGCTCCGCGGACCCTTCTGCGGACCCTTCCGCGGTCCTCCTGCGCGGACCGCTCTGTGGTCCACTTCTGCGGTCCGCTCCGCGGACCGCTCGCGGCGTGCCGCCGCTGCAGCCGCAAGGGCTGCTGCCGGTGGCCAGCCAAAGGCTTGCCGCGATCCATGCGTTGTCCGCGCAGTTTTGAGGAGAGAGATACGTCGGTTCGGCCCACCGACTTTGTGGGGCCCACATGCACGAAAATAGCAGTTTTTGGCAATTTTTTTGTCCAAAAAATTCTGAAAAAAACCCAAAAAATTCCAAAAAAT
Source organism: Dendrobium huoshanense (assembly GCA_016618105.1). Lineage (NCBI taxonomy): Eukaryota > Viridiplantae > Streptophyta > Magnoliopsida > Asparagales > Orchidaceae > Dendrobium > Dendrobium huoshanense. Next base: position 72,228,740 of record CM028343.1, on the reverse strand, counting down.
TTGAAATTTTTTTTAGAAAAATAGGGAAATTCCAAAATGACAATAACTTCCCTCCTTTCTCTCCAAAACCTATAAATAGGCTCCCTAGGCCTTAAGAAAACTTGCAACTTCTCTTTCTTTCTCCCTCTGGCTCTCTAGCGGCTGAGGCTTCCGCTATTTTCGAGTGGGAAACTTCACCTGCTCGAATTAGCGCTCCTCCTCGCTCGCAGGAGTTACGAGATTTCTTCTCCTCCCCCACGGCTCTCTAGTGGATGAGGCTTCCGCTATTTGCGAGCGGGAAACTTCCCCTGCTCGAATTAGCGCCCCTCCTCGCGTGCAGGAGTTACGGGATTTTCCTTCTTTCCCCCATGGCTTTCTAACGGTTGAGGCTTTCGCTATTTGCAAGCGGGAAACTTCCCCTTCCTGAATTAGCGCCCCTCTTCGCGTGCAGGAGTTACGGGATTTTCCTTCTTTCCCCCACGGCTTTCTGACGATTGAGGCTTCCGCTATTTGCGAGCGGGAAACTTCCCCTGCCTGAATTAGCGCCCCTCTTCGCGTACAGGAGTTACGGGATTTTCCTTCTTCCCCCACGGCTTTCTGACGATTGAGGCTTCCGCTATTTGCGAGCGGGAAACTTCCCCTGCCTGAATTAGCGCCCCTCTTCGCGTGCAGGAGTTATGGGATTTTCCTTCTGGTGGATTCTTGTGAGGCAATCAAAATGGGTGATCGCACTTCTACCAAAGATATTTCCGTCGTAGAAGATCGTCCTACTGCCCGTTCAGATGGTTCGAAGAAGGCTTCTAAGGAGAAAAGAGCTGACGACGTGGTTTCTACCATTACGGAGGACTCCTTCATCTATTTTAGAAAAAATATCATTTTCCTAATGACTTGGTGATGAAGGTGCCGGCGAGATCTGAGCGTGCATGCTCACCTCCTCGAGGATACGTGACAGTGTATGAATTTAGTTTGCGAGAAGGTTGCGATTTCCGCCGCTGACCGAACTGGTGGATATCCTAACGGCTTGTGGATTGAGTTTGTCTCAATTCTCCTTCCGGGCCATGTCGGTGGTAGTGGGCTTGATCGCATTTTTTAGAGAACATGGAGCGGTATTATCTGCAGAATATCTATCCTGAATGGGGCGTATCTATACTGATCTACAGGGCCGTATTTCCTTCAGATCTAAATGGTTGAAAATTCGTACTCGGGATCCATCCAAGGATTGGATTAGCGATTATTTCTTTGTGCAAAATGATTGGGGTCTCCAAGAAAGGTGGGGGAGTTAAGGGAGCTACCTATTCCCCTTCATGTAGGACCGGACGACTTGTTGAGTATGTTGAAGCTTCCTAATACCGAAGCTCTTCGTTACGAAATGCGCTCTCTTAGCAAATGCTTGGATGAGAAATATTTATTTAAGGTGGGACTATCCACTCATGCAGGGAGGTCATACACACAGAAGTTGAAGATATCCACAAAAGCCTCGGAAGTCCAAATAACTCAATCTAGGCGACCCGAGGGCGAGGGAGATTCACATACGCCTAAGAAGAAGAAGTCGAATAAAGTTTTTGCGATTGCTGGAAAGGGCCCTCACTTTTCTCCGCCTAGGATATATATCCCCGAGGATGTACTGAAACATAAGTGCATCGGTCGTCGACGGACCGAAGATTTGGTGAGTTCACCTTCTTTCCATTTCTGTTGTGTTTGCATTTAATTTTGAGGATATACTTTTCACTTATTTTTTTCTTGCACAGTTCCTCGAGGCGAACAAAATCTTGGATAACTGGAACGATGAGTTCGTGAAGGACAAATACCTCCAGGGAGAATACAAGAAGAAATACGACGGCATGGTGATGTATTTGATGTTCGTGGGTTTATAAAAAAGACAATTTTCTTCTTTATATACGTTAACTCATATGTTGAGAAAGCCTTTCTAATCTGCATGAATGTGAGAGATATTCAGTTTGGGATACTCTGACCTATCCGAGGTTGTTAATCAAAGCATTTACTTGATGATTTTAACCTGTGTAGAAGAGGTCGGACTAGATCCCCCTGGGATTAGTCACTTATTGATTGAGATACAACCTGAGTTGTGTATTTCTCGAACCATAAGAGAAAGCTCAGAATAGAAGAGACAGTGCAATAACAAAGCAAACATCACATTACTATATTATATAAAACAACACGACGATTCCCTATTAAACTTAGGGATACAAAAACAAATGTTTTTCTACAACAACGTACAAAAACCTCAAAGAAAATACAAGGCACAGTTACAAAGCAAAACGAAAGTTACGAACAATATTACACATAACAAATAGTGACATCAATCTTCTACTGATAGTATTTTCAAAGGTTGTCCACATTCCAAGTTCGGGGAAGCGTCTTTCCGTTCGCATCTTTTAACTTGAAGGTTCCAGGCTTGACCATAGCTGTTACCAAATAAGGACCTTCCCATAGGGTGGAGAGCTTGTTACATTGAGGGCCTTTTCCAGCAGCTTCAAGGCTTCGCAGAACTAAATCCCCAAGGGAAATAGTTCGAGGTTTTATCCTTCGATTGCAGTGACGAGCGATCTGTTGATGGTATGCAGCGGTCTTAAGTGAGGCTACATCTCTTGCCTCGGGGAGGAGGTCTAGATTCGTCCTGAGTTTTTCCTCATTCTTATTGAAGTCGAAGGTCTGAACTCTATTGCTCGGGACTCCTATATCTACTGGTATGACTGCTTCTGTACCGAAACAGAGGTTAAACGGAGTCTCTCCTGTAGGTGTTCTGGCTGTGGTGCGGTAAGCCCATAGGACATTCAGGAGTTCTTCAACCCATTGCCCAGCCTTCCCAAGGCGTGTCTTCAGCCCTTTCAGAATTATTCGGTTTGTGACTTCCATTTTCCCATTTGTTTGAGGACGGGCAACAGCTGTGTGGACGAGCTGAATGTGAAAGTCTTTACAAAAAGACGTAAAGATTTTTCCAGTAAACTGAGTTCCATTGTCGGTGATGACCTTTGCTGGGATACCGAAGCGACAAATTATATTCTTCCATAAGAATTGTTTGGCGTTCGCTTCAATGATTTTTTCCAAGGGCTCTGCTTCCACCCATTTTAAAAAATAGTCTACAGCTAGGATGATGAATTTTTATTGTCCTGTGGCTATAGGGAAGGGCCCCATTATGTCGATTCTCCACTGGGCGAAAGGCCAGGGACTTTGAAGAGATGCAAGTTCTAGAGCTGGAGTATGGGTGAGGTTGGAATGTAATTGGCAGTTCACGCACTTTTGTGTAAACTCGAGTCATTGTAGGACAATAGAACCCCTGCTTCATGATCTTATAGGCCAAAACTCTTCCTCCAAAGTGCTCGCCACATACTCCGGAATGAACTTCTCAAAGCGCATAATCAGCTTCTGAAGGTGGGAGACACTTCAGATATGGCCCGATGAAAGCGCGCTTGTATAATTCATCACCAATAATGGTGAAATTTGCTGCTCGTCTTCGAAGTCTTGTTGCAGCCATGGGTTCTTCAGGCAGTATCCCATTTTATAAGAAAGACAAAACAGGATTGATCCAAGACTCCTCCCTTGTTTCGTTGATCGACTATATAACCCATGGACCTTGAATGCTATGAAAGTGGATTTCCTCAATATGCTTCCTCTTGTAGATGTCTCCTGTTGTAGATATCGCAAGCTTTGAAAGAGCATCTGCTCTCGCATTTTGGTCTCGGAGAATGTGTATGATCTGATATTCTCCTATTCGGGTTAAAAGCAGTTTTGCAATCTTGTAATATTCGGCTAATTGTGAATTGTGAATCTCGAATTCTCCCTCTACTTGGGATGCAACTAATTATGAATCGGTGTGGATTACGAGATTCTGCGCTTCACAATTGATTGCTAGCTTTAGCCCAGCAATAAGAGCTTCATATTCCGCCATGTTATTTGTTGCCGGGAATTTGAGTCGGAGCTACTCAAGAGTAATCTTCTATGGAGATATTAACAGAATTCCAACTCCTGCGCCAGAACTTCCCGAGGACCCATCAACGTACAACGTCCAACACGGAGGAGAAGGAAAAGCATCTGGTTGAACATCAGATGCTAGGACGGTGAATTCAACCACAAAATCTGTGAGTGCTTGAGATTTTATATCGAGTTTAGACAAGTAGTGAATGTCAAATTCGCCAAGTTCTACGGACCACTTGACGAGCCTACCCGATGCTTCTGATTTTTGCATAATACTTTTCAGCGGCAGATTTGTGTAAACTCCTATTGAGTGGGCTTGGAAGTAGGGACGTAGTTTCCTGGCGGAATAAACCAACGCCAATGCTGTCTTATCTGCTAAGGGATAACGCCCCTCCATCTCAGATAGGATTTTACTGACATAATAAATAGAGCGTTGCGTAGCATTTTCTTCCTGTACTAGGACAGAACTGATGGCTTGGGTCGAAACAGCTATGCATAAATACAACTTTTCTCCTAACGTCGGTTTGGAAAGTAACGGCGGGGAGGCCAAATACTTTTGTAGCTGTTCGAAGGCTTCTTGGCATTCGTCCGTCCACTGAAAACCATAGTTGCGGGCACCTCTGAGTATTTTGAAGAAAGGGAGATATTTGTCTCCTGAACGCGCCAGGAAACGTGACAATGCTGTAATTCTCCCGTTCAGCCTTTGGACTTCTTTGATGTTCTTCGGGGGCACCATATCTCTTAATGCATTGATCTTTTCGGGATTGACTTCAATTCCTCTGTGGGTTACCATAAAACCCAAAAATTTCCCAAAAGTAACTCCGAAGGCGCATTTGGTGGGGTTGAGTCGCATATTATAACGCCTCAGTAGACAGAAGCATTGCTCCAAGTCGAAGATATGTTGAGACTTTTCAAGACTCTTAACCAACATGTCGTCGACATATACCTCCATGTTACGCCCAATAAGAGTTTTGAAGACTTTGTTCATGAGGCGTTGGTAAGTTGCTCTAGCATTCTTGAGCCCGAAAGGCATTACCCGATAACAGTACAGTCCTTTGTCTGTTTGAAATGCTGTTTCTTCTTCATCGGTCAGATTCATCTTGATTTGATTGTAGCCAGAATATGCATCCATGAAACTTAACATTTGATGACCAGAAGTGGTATCGACTAATTGGTTGATACGTGGAAGGGGAAAGCTGTCTTTTGGGCAGGCCTTGTTGAGATCAATATAATCTATGCACATTCTCCATGCGCCACTCCCTTTTCGAACCAAGACGACGTTTGCTAGCCAATTAGGATGATGCACTTCTCGTATGAATCCGGCTTTCAGAAGTTTGTCCACCTCTTGTTCGATTGCCTGCTGACGATCTGGCACGAAATTTCACTTCTTCTGGATGATTGGTTTGTTTGCAGGATTGACCTTAAGGGAATGTACAATTACTTCGGGGTCAATTCCAGGCATATCCGCCGGACTCCATGCAAAAATATCCTGATTTTCTCGTAGAAAATCTGTGAATATTTTCTTCTCGTCTTCTAAAAGAAGCGACCCAATCTGCACCATCTTTTGAGGATGTTCTTCAGAGATAGATACAGTGGTGAGTTCTTCTACTTGTGAGGCTCTCTGAGGTATGTCCTCGCTCCGGAGATCGAAATCCTCTATGTTTAGAGTATCGGCCGAGTGTGTTCTGACCTGCCTGAGATAGCAAGTTTGTGCTGCTTGCTGATCTCCGCGTACCACACTAATTCTTGTTGGAGTATGAAACTTCAATTTGAGGTGAGGGATAGAGGTGACAATCCCAAAAATTGATTGGAGTGGCCTTCCAAAGATAGCGTTGTAAGCCGATTCAGACTTTATAACAATGAACTGAACATAGTGTGTGGATTGCCGGGGAAATTCTCCAAGTACAACTGGGAGACTAATTATCCCTTCTGCTCGTACAGGTCGATTATTGAACCCGTATAGAGGACGCTCAGTGGGCTGGAGTTTTTCTCTTGTGAGGCCCATGTTGAGGATGGTAGAGTAGAACAAGACATCCACAAAGCTGCCGTTGTCTACAAGAATTCTCTTAACGTTGTAGCACGGGTCACCTATGCCTGCATTTATAACAAGCGGATCTTGGTGAGGGGTTTTTACTCCCTCCTAGTCGAAATCATCAAAAGTGATGGAATGATCTACACGAGCTTTCTTACGAGTTGGAGTTTTTTCCACAACCAAAAAGATTTTATCAGATAGCAGAGGGCCTCCAGCTATTGTCTCAATTTCTCCAACTGCGATTTGGTTGTTTACTGGTGGCCTCTGCTGTCGTTCTTGCCCCCCAGTAGGATGAGTTTCCTCTCGGGGAGAAGGATTCTGAATAAACTGGTGGAGATAACCTTGGCGGATAAGCCTTTCAATCTCCTCCTTCAGTTGTCTGCAAGCTTCAATAGAGTGACCACGACTACGATGCAAATGACAGTATTGGTCCTGATTTCCTGTGTTCGGCTTCAAGGGATGTGGCCACTTTATCGTATCCTGATCTCGAACAGCCATTAGCACATTTGCTCGAGATGTATTGAGAGGAGTGTATTCTTTCTCTTATCGAGGTTCTCGCCGTAGTAATGGAGGCCTCGGGGGTAGATTGTTCTTCTCTTGCTTCTTTCATTGCGAGGAAGAATTATCTGTTCCAGGTGCTCCCTTACGCTTTCCAGTAGACTGTTCAAATTGTTTACTATGGGCGTTTATAGCCTCATCCACTGAGATTTGAGCTTCCACCCGGTGAATTAAATCTGCATATGATGGAACGGTGTCGCGCATAAGTGCCGAATAGAAGGGGTCAGGGCGAAGGCCTCCAAGGAAGACTCCCCTCAACAGTTCAGGATCTACTCCTGGGATTTGTCGAGCTTCAGTGGAGAATCACTGAAAATACTCCTTCAAAGACTCTCCTTTGTTTTGGCGAATTCCAGAGAGGTGGGAGGAGTCCTTAGCAATCCTTCGGTTGGCTACGAATTGCTCGACAAAAGCTTTTGCTAATTTCACAAAAGAAGAGAATTGTCCCTGATGGAAGCGAGTAGAACCATGTGCAAGCCTGTCCTTTGAGAGTGACGGGAAAGACTTGGCAGAGGAGAGCGTCCGAAGCTCGCTGAATGTGCATAATGGTTTTGTAGTGGTCGATATGTTCGTACGGGTCGGACGTCCCATCGTAAGACTCGATGCTAGGTAGCTTAAATCTAGCCGAAATTGGGTGTTGCAGTATGGCCTCAGTTAGAGGTGAAGATTCCTGAAAGTCTCTCTGTCGGAGAATTTGTCTCGTATCTCTTTGGGGGAATTCTTCCCTTAATAATTTTCGCAGTTCATGATGCAGGGCGTCGTGAGGGAGGTCTTCTCCATGTGGTTGAGCAGAGTCTTCAGGAAGATCTGGGAGGATGCGAGGTTGTCGAATTGAAGGTGGAGGATGTGTAGAACTTGCCGTATCGGCAAGTTCGTTATCCTGTCGAGACTGAGGAAATCTTCTAGGTGGGGGAGATGAACTTCTGCTGGAGGATGTCCAAATTGGACCTCCTCAACCCGTGGTGGATTTTTGGGGAAGAAAACTTCCTCCTTTTGTGCTAATGCCAGCTGTCGATTCTCCCGCAGGAGTTGAAGAATCTCGTTCTGAGATTCTTCCATTTTTCAGATCCTTTCCTCCAAAGAAGGCCCTGAGGTCCTTTCGCCTGCAGCATTTTTCCCCCCGGGGTGCAAAGATACTAACATTGTTCGTCTATGGTTAATAGACAAGTTTCCGGACTGACGAGAGTTGGAACGAGAAGCTCCAACCAAATGACTGCTGCGCCTATTCACCATCGTAGCAGTACTCGAAGTAGTGGGATAGTTGTTCCCACAGATGACGCCAAACTGTTGCGAGTTAGAAAATACGTGGCGGTAGAGTTTGTAAATTTGCGTCCGAGCGTTGCACGTAAGTTTAACACACAAACAGAAAAGAGAAGTGAACACCAAAAGTTTTTACGTGGAAAACCTAAAAAGGGAAAAAACAACGGGGCCTTGCCCAGTTGCAAAATTCCACTAGTGTTTTCGTAGATTACAAATGGCGGATTTCGTCCCACAAGTTGGGATAATCCAAGTACAATTTGTTTCTTCCATGAAATTTACAAAATTCTGCAAATTCCTGGCGTTTCCTGAAAATCCGGTAGAGTTCCGGCGTCTTCAGCCGGCAGGAAGAGCTCCGGCGGCGGTGGTCGAGGAGGTGAGGAATCTCCTTTTCCCCTTTCTCCTTCTCCTTCTCTTCTTCTTCTCTCTCTTCACTTGAGTCCCCTTGGTGTAGAATGAGGGCTCTATTTATAGTTTTTCTGGAGTGGCATAGCCTGTAAATAGGCGTGAGATCAAGGGCGAATTAGGAGTGGTTTGAATGGACGGCCGATATCGAATCCTTTGATGATGCACGGTTCGTTGGACATTTGAAGGCCTTAATTATGTCGTTGGGTTTGTATTTCCGAGACGCTCAGTTTGACTGTAAGCTTGCTGAAATCGGAGTTCATATGCTCCCGAAATTAATTTTTGAAGTTTCCAACTAGCTTTTGCCTTGAGATTCGTGCCCGATCAAGATCATTTTCTAATTTCAAAGATTTTGTGTTTTTGGCATTTTTTTGATCAATTTTTTATTTTTATTACTAAAAAATATGAATAACTTTGTATTTATAAAATTTTTATCGTGTAACTTTTTATAAGTTATGGAGAACAAGATTATGCATATTTTGAATATTTATTTGAGATTTTTTACTAGATAATTTTAAAAATATAGTGATTTTTATCTACCTTGAAATTTATTTTAACCATTAAAATAATGGTGTAGTATAATAAAAGCCTTAAAATATCATTTTACATAATCCCTAGTTATTTGATAATTTATAAAAATATATATTTTTGCCTAATAGGATTCTTTATTATCTACTATTATGATATTTAGAAATCTTCTTATTTAAGCTCAATTATGCATTATTTGCTATAATCCATTAAAAATAAAAGTGGATATGTGCTTAAGTAATAGCTGGTTGTTATTATTATTATAGTATTATGATAATAATACTATGCGTGTGTGAAAAAATAAGTAAAGATAGTTGACCCATTGGTTGGAGGCTGATTGACATATACAAGATAGTGGGCCGTGGGCTTTACTTTAAATAAAGTGGTTTGGTGTTATCCTCTACTAATTCGTGTGATACATTGGTTAGGAGTTATAAGGAGATTATTACTATGCCGATGGGCATAGAGTGATGACTCTATTTATTAAGCTAATGGTTTATTAATACTTATACTAACATTAAAAATACCATAATACTTAGGACTTCTTACTTATTTAGTGTGAATACTGAAATGCATATTTTTGAGGTATTTTTTTATTATTGTATGGATTTATTATTACTATATGAATTTACTATTATTGCATTATTTAACTACTTTTGTCACTCAATTGTTATTATTACTGATCTCAATATCGATACTTTTTAAGAATATTGATTCAATGTACTTATACAAAGCATGTAAAATGCTAAGAATGTGATATATAATAACTAGATATATAATATCGATACTTTTTAAGAATATTGATTCGATGATCTTGGGTTCGTTGGATTCTTCTCGTCGAGCCGTTCGATTCGAGTATAAGCTCGTCAAATTCGGTGACCGTTTGGTAACTCAAATTGCGGTTTGAACATTCCAACAGTGCTTTGAACCCTTGATTCGGACTCATTTGGGCTCGGATTGGGTTGATCTTGTGTCGTTGGGTTCGTATTTCCGAGATGCTCAGTTTGACCGTAAGCTTGCTGAAATCTGAGTTCATATGCTCCCGAAATTAATTTTTGAAGTTTCCAACTAGCTTTTGCCTCGAGATTCGTGCCCGATCAAGATCATTTTGCAATGTCATATCAATAGTAAGAGATAAAAGGTACCCAATCTCCCCCATATGAAAAATCTAAATACATATAAGATCCAAATAAAATTGACCAGTTGTCTTGAAGAAGCTTGCCATATTCACTAAACAAAAGAAAAAAGTAATGCAGCTATTCACACACACACACACACACACACACACACACACACACACACACATATATATATATATATATATATATATATATATATATATATATATATATATATATATATATATATATATATATATATATATATATATATATATATATATATATATATATATATATATATATATATATATATATATATATATATATATATATATATATATATATCATATGATTCACAAACTTAATCAAATAAAACTGAACATGCTATCAAACATATAAAACTTCCTAATTCATCTCATCCATCAATGCATCTGTGATTTTCTCTCGTAACTGAACCATCTCCTCTGCTCCTTCACCATCTCGTACCACCCGATTAAAATCATTCCCTTCCGTCTCTACTACTGATTGCCCAATTCTATACTCATATGCCTCCTCTGGTATATATGTTCCATTCGCATCACATATATTGAAATCAGGGTCTTCCCGACTGGGATGTCGAATTATGTAATTATGCAATGTCATGGTCGCTATCACTATTTTTATTTGTTTTTTGAATGAATATGTAGGCATATCTCGTAGTACAACCCACTTCTTCTTCCAAACACCAAATGATCTCTCAATTACACCTCTTAAGGAAGAGTGTCGCTTGTTAAAAGTTTCTTTCCTCCCACGTATTAATTGGCTTCCTCTTTCAAAATCAGGGATACAATATTTGGTATCTGGAAATGGCTTCAAAAATCCCCGTTGCATCGGATAACCAGCATCAACAACATAATATTTTCTTGTTATAAAGTACATGTACTTTAGTATAAGTTCTATTACTACTAACGTTACAATTATATAGAACATACCAGGAGGTGGCATGGGAAAGTTATTACGCCTATTACGAGTTGCAAATTTAAAAATGCGACTATCATGTGCACTTCCTTCCCATCCTGCCATGATAAAAGTGAAGCACATGTTGAAGTCGCACACAGCCATAACATTTTGCGTCGTTGACCCACATCTTCCTATATAAGTAGCTTTCTCAGCATTCGAAACATGAGCATCCACATGTGTTCCATCGATTTCTCCAATACAGTCCTATTTAAGAAGCGATGATTAGATATTATATTCATTTAAACATTCTTATAATATTATATTTAAAAAATGTACCTTGAAATATGGCATATATCAATTATCATACAAAATATTCCTTGGGATATCACCAAATTGAGGATCGATATGCTTGATCACTGAACATGAAAATTTCACCAAAGCCTCCAATCCAATAAAGAAATACCTACTGATTGTCTCAGTAGAGTGTTGAAACCGCTCACATGTAGACCTTATTGATTCATTATGCGATAAAATATATAAAGTCATCGCAAGTACTTCTCTGCTTGTTGTCCTTGATGATCCATTGAGATGATGAACACATTCCAATTCAAACAATAGATCTAAAAAATTTGTTTGAGACATATGAAACATGTTATGAAACCTCGTTGGATGACCTTGTAGTAGCTCTCCAATCCATTTGTCTCCTCTACATGATGATGTCATACACGGTGTCTTGCAAATATATGTTTCATAATACTCATTTATAATACATATTGCCGCAATAAACTTTTTAATATTTGCAATATCGGCTGACTCACTTAAATTCCCATTACATTCCATTTCTGTATATAGATAGTAATAAGTATTAATAGATTATTTCTATAAATAAGTATTATGCTCTCTAAAATAGATCATAGTTTGTAGCAAAATTAAAAGATTCATAAATAAGCTATATGAAATAAGCATTAGCATGTTGCCAACTGATCCCCACGTGCAATGTTTCCAGATATAGCAGGTTTTTAACAGACTAATGTATAAAACACAATAATCCAGTACAACTAACAAAAATACCGATACAAAGTATGGCTTCAAATAATATACTAGAACTTGAAAATTGCACTAAAGCATTACAAGAATGAAAATATTTAATCGGCCACCTGCACATTAATATTCAAATAATTACTGAAGTATGCTGCAAAAGATCATAGGATTCACATGATGTGATAACTAGACCCATTAGATCCTAAAATTTCTCTAGAGTAGAAGTTCTTCAAGGAATCCAGGTTATTGTTGACAATAATTTTCGTGAAAGCTTCTTCAGCTTTACCTTTTGCCAGCTCGGTTTCAAGAGTTTAATATACAGAATTTAAAACAACAAACTCTTGGCAAATTTCTGTCAGATAAATCTCATTTTTGAGATTTACAAGGTTCAATGATTCATGCAAAGATGATCTCGACTGCGAGAGACATTTCAGTAGCTTTTCAAACTACTTATTCAAATAAAGAACATTTTCTTCTGCTATTCTTCTCTTACAGGACTCCTCAATTGGACATAATACTTATCACAGCTTCGAGACTAATTTTCCTTCATTAATCAGTTAGACTCAGTACTTAATAATTTAATCTGAAAAGTTAATGTTTTTTTAACATTCTGCCAACATCATTTGCTTTATAAAAACAATGAAAAACATTAATTGGCAGGAATCTACAAAGCCAACCTGCTATTATCTTCATCAGTGAATGAACTAAAATAAAAGTTAGTATTACCAATTGCTCCAATACGATTAAGGTAAACTAATAGAAACTTTGGTAGCATTTTATAGAATCAGCTAAAATATGCCATCAAATTGCAAAACTATATATCCAAAGCATTTAATGTTCTCTGAAGGTCCTCATCTTCATTTTTAATAAAAGAAAGACATTGCAATTTCAAAAACATAAGATACACGTAAGATAAACGTAAGATCTTTCAATTATTGTAGTAAAAACATAAAATACACGTAAGATAAACTGTTCAGAACAACATATTCAAAATACAAAATTAATGTATAAAACACATTTAATAAACTAATATTTTTAAAGAAAAACATAAATATCCAGGAAATTATGATGTTGTATCATGATTTCCGTAGCAATATTGAAGATAATTAACTCTTCGATCAGGACAAATTGACATAAAAATTTCTCGCTTTGTTGGATCCTCGAGAAGCTTTGTAGTAAACAAATAAAGTGGCATATCTTCAAATGCTTCAGTTGTTTCTTCAAGAACTTTAATGGCAGTAGAAAGGGATGGAGTATCAGTTATTGACTTTGATGCACTAATTCCACAGGTAATATTTGTGCAAGAATTTACAAGCTGAGTTATTTGGCTTCTTAGAAATGTTGAACCAAATATTCTTTTCCTTCTACTAGTTGACGTTGTAGATGAAGGACGTTTCAATTGGCTACAATCATTGATGCTTTCAAGATTTTGTGAACGATCTTCAAAAGACTCAGAACCTATATCAATGTGTTTAGAATCTTCAGTATCATTTTCATGGTTAAGTCCCTGGTTTGAAGTCCAAGCATGATCTCCGGTAGCAACAACACCTTGGAACATAAGATCTAGCTTATCTTCAAGCTCAGGATCAATGCCACTGTATCTAAACTTTTTTGCATTTGGCACAACCTAGAAAGAAATATTTAATTTATAGAATTAGAAGGCCTAACATGAAGGTTGAATTAGACTAATACATAAAACATATAAAATTATTATTTAGCTCTAATTTTTCTTTCCACCATTCATCAGGTGCGTCAATGGTTTTCTTCCTAGGATCCCAACCAAGTCCAGTGGATCCACGCTTCAATTCTTTCCATAATTTTCAATCTTTTTTTAACTGATCCCATTTATTTTTCAACTGAACTTTATCATACTCTCTTCCAGGTTTTTCCAAAAAATTCTTAATTAAATTCTTCCAACCCTCTTTATTGAAGTATGTAGTTGGTCGATTGCTGAGTTCAATCTCTCTTAGACATAAATCACAAAATATAATCTTCACATCTTTCTCCCATGTTGCGGAAGGCCCGCCATCCTTTGGTTTACCCATTGAATTTATTAATCATTGTAAGTGGAAGCTTTTATTTTGAAATTTATGCTATACTTTTCATTGATCACCAACATCTGCAGATTTTTAAATGTTCCATCAAATCCTACATGTTTGATAAAAACAATTGCGATTTCTTAATTGAATTAGACTAAAAATGATGCCAAAAATAGAACAAAGTTTTGAATATATCAAAGGCTTAGGAAATAATATCAGACCAAAAACGAGTTCAAAATCTCCCAATAAAGCCTGTCAATACAAAGAGCGGGGGGAAAAGTTTTTAATTTGGTATCTTGAATTAGAATAAATGGGATGCCAATAACATGTCATGAAGCTTTTCCTATAGAAACAAAAGGGTTATAGGCAGCAATGGCTGATGAAAGATGAGTTCACAGAGGAAATCAATCTTATCAGTAAGAAAGCAAGTAAGCTAAATGCCATTAAAAAATGGATAGAATAAAGCACCCACTTCCCAAGCAGATAAACTACCTGTTTCAACATCGAAAACGAGTTGGTGAAGGAAGCTATAAATGAGTCAAGAACGCAGATTTCAGATCTTGAACCTCAAGAAAAAATCCCAAACCAGACTCGGCAATCCAAACCTAACACCTCTACTACAGAAAATTTGAAAGACGATACTAGGGCTGTACATGCTGACCTAAAGAAGACTAGAGGACCAATCACCTCACAAATTCGTATCAACTGTTCTTCTTTGGCATCAAAAGTTGTATTCTTAATTATATGAACAATACAAGCGCAGCATCAAACGCGACGCCAAATGTTTCCAGAAACCAGGAAATGAAGAATAATAAGAAGAAAAAGAAGTGAGAAGCTTTCTCACCAACCCTAGAAAGATCGTCGGTCTTGGTTCCGATCGGGTAACAGTGAGCGAACTTCCGTTTTGCTAAACTTCTGATTCAACAAGGTAAAATGTTCTCGAGGGTGGCAGAGATGAGTGCCTATCGCGAATGCCGAGCGAGATGAGATGGAAGCGGAGGAGGAGTTGCCTGGTATAGAGGAACTTTGTGAGGCTATAAGGGCATTACTGTATTTAGCGTATCTATGAATAGCAGAAAGCACGCGAACCGCAGGAGGCTTCTTACGGATGTGAGAAGCAACCGCGGGACGTGAAATTATCGAGAACGGAGTGCAATCTGTCCGTCCCAAACGACCACTCGGTTGTGTTTGATAAAGCACAACAGCGAAACACCCATCCCAAACGGGCCCTTAGTCTAATTAAATTGAGAACTTTTGTAATAATGTAACAATTATATATTGATTAATTTTGTCATTGTTTAATTTTATTTTGTCGAGTAGATGATGTCAGACAATAATATACGAAACCAGTAGGCGGAGAGCATGAGGGAAGAACATAGTGAAGTATGAATATGAAGAAATAGAGAGAGAAGATAAGAGATTGTATGAATCAAGATGAAATATTTATTATTTAGGCCAGAGATAGTATGTGACTTGCAAAAGCTTTATATTACAGAGAAAGAAACAACATATCTCATTTTTCCCTCTAGCGGTTCTTTCTTATGGTTTCTCTCTTGTAATGATGCTCTATTCAAGAATGTTGAAAATTCTCCCTTTCTCCTTCGTCCTCCCCTTTTATGGAGTCTGGAAAGTTACATATGTTACATCTTTGACATGATGATTGTATTGTTAGTCTATGTTGTAGGTCAATTGTCGACATCTGATAATGGCAAGTCAAATGGGCTTGTGAACACTCATTGTCATTAGTTGTGAGAGTTGGTTCGAGAGCCACATTGAGATTGGAATGGTGAGTGAGTTGGACAAGTATCATTAGAGTCTAATTAGGAAGACGGGATAATGTAGACTATTCAGACCATTATGTAGTTGCCTTTTTGTGAGATGAGAATGGTGAGTGATGTCTTGGTGAGGCCGTTCTTTTAGATTGATTTGGTTGTGAGTGTAATTGCCCATATTTTGAATTTGTCAATTTTTTTTCCGAAGTCACTATAACTCCAAATTGATATATGTCTTTGTCATCATTTTTTATTGTAGTATTTTACTTATAAAACTATTTTTATAATTTTTTGTCACAGTTGAAAATTCATAAGAAATTGATACATGTTGGTACAAGTGAGGATTTGGGGACCATTAGGTGTCCGATTTGCAAATAGATTTTATTGATATTTTTAAATAAAATGATTTATTTTATGCATATTTTCCTATATATTTTAAAGCTCAAAATGATTTATAAGAATTTTAAAATAAAAATTGATTAAATTATATTATTGTAATAATATTATATTATTATTTCTTTGAAAATATCTTAAAGCATTACCTGAATTCCTTTTTCTTCTTCAAACGACATAATAGAGTGACAGCTCGGGATTTTGAGAAAAAAATAGATAAGAGAGAGAAAGGAAAAAATTAGATTTGAAGGTTGTGGTGCGATTTTTATCTGTTGAGCCTGTTCGAAAAAATTCTCGTCTCATTGTAAGAAAACTTTATCATATTTTTTATTTCAAAGATTTTGTATTTTTGGCATTTTTCTGATATAATTTTTGTTTTTGACTTTCTGTTATAGAAAAATATGAATAACTTTGTATTTGCAAAATTTTCATTGTCTAACTTTTTGTATGTTTTGGAGATTGAGATTATGGACATTTTGAGTATTTATTTGAGATTTTTTAATGAGTGATTTTTAAAATATAGTGGTTTTTGTTTACCAAAAAATTTATTTCGACTTTAAAAATAGTGATGTAGTATAATAAAAATCTTAAAACATCATTTACATAATCCTTGGTTATTTGGTAATTTTCTAAAAATGTCTATTTTTGCATATAAGATTCTTTGTTGTTTACCATTATGATATTTTTACATATTCTTAATTAAGCTCAATTATATATTATTTACTACAATGCATTATAAATGAATGTGGATATGTGCTTGAGTAATAGCTGGTCAATATTATTATCATAGTATTATAATAATAATGTATGTGTGTGAAAAAATAGATAAAGACTGGTTGATCTGTTGGTTAGAGACTGATTAGCCTGTATAGGATGGTGGGCTGACGAGCTTTATTTTAATTAAAGTGATTTAGTATTATCCTCTACTAATTCACGTGATACATTGGTTGAGAGTTATAAGGAGTTTATTACTATGCCGACGGTCAAAGAATGATGACTCTATTTACTGAGCTAACAGTTTACTAACACTAATACTAAAACTAAAATACACCATGATACCTAGAACTTCTTACTTGTTTAGTGTGACTACTTAAATATATATTTTTGAGATATTTTTTATTATTATATAGATTTATTGTTATTACACAAATTTACTGTTATTACATTATTCTACTACTTTTATCACTCGATTGTTATTATTATTGATTTGGATATCGATACTATTTAATAATATTGATTTAATGTACTTATACTAAGTAGGCGATATACTAAGTAGGTGACATATAATAACTAGATAATATGTGTACATTTTGATATGATTTTACTGCATTGATTCAATTTTAATAATCTTCATCGATATTTTTATTTGATGCTTTTATACAATTTATGTAATAATTAGAATTACGGATATGATGATTGTTTATAAATTTGACACTTATATTGTTTTACTACTTTACTAGCTTTAATACTATAATATTTTACTATTTATATATTATACTACTACTATGTCTAAATTTTATTTTATTTATACTGATTTAATGATTATATGAGTATAACTATTAGGATTTAATTGTTGACATGCATATTGCTCATTTACCAAATTTTGAATTCATTTATAAGTTTTAGTAACATGCTGGACTTTTTAAGCTCATTATATCTGGTTAAATGATTTCACGTCAGGGTAGGGGAGCAGGAGTATGAGGCTTATAAAGATTCTTAAGGTTTTTTTATTATAGGTATTCTTTTATACTCATGACATAATAGATATATGATGATTATATATAATTTTTGGGATTGAATATATGTATATATTAATGTTTTGAATTATAGAATTTGCTTTATTGTTTATTATTAATAGATAATATTAGATAGCTCTAGTTATTATTTATTAAAAAATTAAAAGAAAAATTCTTCCAAATTAGATTCTTGAGCATCACAATTGGTATCAGAGCATAGTTATTAGAAGAATTGATTATAATCAGAGCTGCAGGATTTGATTGAGAGTTGGTAGAGTGGATAGATTAAGGTGTATTAGTTTGAATGACATGTGATAGAATGAACTATATGGCTATATTTTTTTTTATGATTTTTTATTTGATTTAATTTGAATTTTGATTATGCGGATTTGGTTTATCTTGATTTTATGCCTAAATCCTTAAGGAAAATTTTGGGGATGACAGTAAGGTAGGTAGATTATAATAGCTCGTATTTTGACTTTGCTAATTTTTTTAGAGTCATTATAACTCTAAATTGTAACCCATCTTTGCCACAGTATTTTGATCATAGTATTTTATCTACATAATTTTTTGGTAATAATTTTTTGGTACTTTAAAATTTGGTACCTATTACTACAAGTGAGGATTTTGAGACCATCATATATTCAATTTGCAAACTAATTTTATCAATATTTTCAAATAAAATGATTTATTTTATGAATATTTTTCTATAATTTTTAAAGCCCAAAATAATTTACATGAGTTTTAAAATGAAAATTTATTAAATTATATTATTATTTGTTTGAAAATATATTAAAGCATAATTCCTTTTTCTTCTTTAGATAGATGGTTTAGAATTTTTAAGGAAGAAAAGATAAGAGATAGAGAAAAATCCTAAATTCGGAGGCCACAATGCGATTGTTATCCGTCGAGCTTTTCGGGAAAAATTTTTATCTTGCTGTAAGGAATCTTTACCCTATTTCTAATTTCAAAGATTATGTGTTTTTGGCATTTTTATGATCAATTTTTTATTTTTATTACTAAAAAATATGAATAACTTTGTATTTATAAAATTTTTATCGTGTAACTTTTTATAAGTTTTGGAGAACAAGATTATGCATATTTTGAATATTTGTTTGAGATTTTTTACTAGATAATTTTAAAAATATAGTGATTTTTATCTACCTTGAAATTTATTTTAACCATTAAAATAGTGGTGTAGTATAATAAAAGCCTTAAAATATCATTTTACATAATCCCTAGTTATTTGATAATTTATAAAAATATATATTTTTGCCTAATAGGATTCTTTATTATCTACTATTATGATATTTAGAAATCTTCTTATTTAAGCTCAATTATGCATTATTTGCTATAATCCATTAAAAATAAAAGTGGATATGCGCTTGAGTAATAGGTGATTGTTATTATTATTATAGTATTATGATAATAATATGCGTGTGTGAAAAAATAAGTAAAGATAGTTGACCCATTGGTTGGAGGCTGATTGACATATACAAGATAGTGGGCCGTGGGCTTTACTTTAAATAAAGTGGTTTGGTGTTATCCTCTACTAATTCGCGTGATACATTGGTTAGGAGTTATAAGGAGATTATTACTATGCCGATGGGCATAAAGTGATGACTCTAATTATTAAGCTAATGGTTTATTAATACTTATACTAACATTAAAAATACCATAATACTTAGGACTTCTTACTTATTTAGTGTGAATACTGAAATGCATATTTTTGAGGTATTTTTTTATTATTGTATGGATTTATTATTACTATATGAATTTACATTATTGCATTATTTAACTACTTTTGTCACTCAATTGTTATTATTACTGATCTCAATATCGATACTTTTTAAGAATATTGATTCAATGTACTTATACAAAGCATGTAAAATGCTAAGAATGTGATATATAATAACTAGATAGCATGTGTATATTCTAATATGATTTTACTATATTGATTTGATTTCAACAATCTTTACCGATATTTTTATTTGATG
The DNA here is from genome assembly GCA_016618105.1 of Dendrobium huoshanense. Classification (NCBI taxonomy): domain Eukaryota; kingdom Viridiplantae; phylum Streptophyta; class Magnoliopsida; order Asparagales; family Orchidaceae; genus Dendrobium; species Dendrobium huoshanense. The sequence continues at coordinate 72,209,010 of CM028343.1, read as the reverse complement.
CTTTATATAATTTATATACTTATTGGTATTATAGATACGATGATTTCTTTATAGATTTGACACTCATTTTATTTTACTACTTTACTAGCTTTAGTACTATAACATCTTACTATTTATATATTATATTATTACTACATATGAATTATTATTTCTATATTGATTCAATGATTATATGAATACAACTGTTAGGATTTAATTGTTGACATACATATCGCTCATTTACCATACTTTGAATTTAGTTGTAGATTTTGGTGACTTGCTAAACTTTTTAAGTTAATTATATGCGATTAAATGATTTTAGGCTAGGGCAGGGGAGCACGGGTGTGAGGCTAGTTAGGATTCTTCAAGTTCTAATTCTTTTTGTTATAATTATTCTTTTGTATTCATGATAGAGTAGATATGTGATGATTATATAGATCATGCATATTATATATGATTTTTGGGATTGATTATAGATGTATACATTAATGCTTATAATTATAGAATCTGTTTTACTATTTATTATAAATAGATGATATTATATAACTCTAGTTATTGTTTATTAATATATTAAAAGAAAAATTCTTCCAAATTAGGTTTTAGGGCATCACAGTGAGAGATGTCCATAAGGGTGGTGTATAATGCTAGTTATTGTATATATCACATGAGGGAATCTTGGTTATGGATGAAATGAATCGAGATTTGTTTATCTAAAAAGAAACTTCTAAGGTTTCTCTCACCTAGAGGCAACTACCTGGAAGAGGTAGCCAGTACTGGTCTGTTGTGCTCCATTATTAAGTTCTTTTCTTGCTCTTAAGAGATTCCCTTGAATCAACTGCTCTAGAGATGACTATATCCTTTTATTGCTAAACTGAAACATGACCTACAAGACACCTGTAGATTGATACATTCACAAGTTTTCACGGGTGTATATTTAGTTTCATAATTTATGCAACCCTTTGAACATAAGGTGTCAAAAAGGTCAGATAAATGAAAATCAAAATGAAGAGCATGAGTAAATGTAAATTTATTGCTATAAACCCTGGTGAGATAGACCCTTTCATTCCTTTTAGTATTCAAGCTTCCTAGAAGCTACTAATAAGAAGGCACGAGTACCCTTTAGCATGGGGGCTGTGAATAAGGAGGAGGTTACACTAAGTAAGGCTGTTGTTACAGAAGAGGACCGAGTGTCTATTGACTCAGTCGATTTAATCATGGGTTCTCTACTGAATAGAATGTGAGCTGAGGTAAGAAAACCAATTGTTATTGGCAATGACCAGTCGCCTGGAATGGCTACGAGAATTTTATAGATAACTATTCATGTTGTCCTGATAGATGGACACATGATAAATAAAGGTAGATGTTACGATCCAACCCAACTGGGACAGATCCCATCACTTTGAGTCACGACGGATAACCCCAGGATCTAGTTATGGAATTTATTTTCAAATTTTTCTAGCAATACATAATGAAATACATAACCACAGAGCTTCTACAAACATTCAAATATACAAAAAAACTCATCCATAATTTTCTTTCTTCTCATTCTTCAAAATAGTCATATATATTACAGTGCATGGCTATAAACAGAAAGTACTTGATTCAATTTTTTCAGAATAAGTGGAAACATAGGAAGTGTTATTTGGAAGGATGGCATGAACCATGTAACCATCTGGATGAAGAGGATACCATGTGTTTAAATAAATAATTTTCTATTGAAGAGATGGAAGCGGTTATCAAACAATCTGGCAACTATATTGCACCTAGGTATGATGGGATAACTTACTCCTTTCATAAAGGATATTGGGACATCATCAAGGAAGATCTTTGGAATGCTCTAAATCTATTTTTTCACTCGGGAATGATGAATTCCAAGTGGAAAAAAACATTAGTTGTTTTGATTCCAAAGGTTTCTAATCCAACTTCTCCTTCCAACTTTAGGCCAATAAGCTTGTGTAATGCGGTTTATAAGGTTGCTACAAAGGTCATTTTAAACAGATTATCTTCCATCATTCCTAAAGTGATCTATGAAGAACAAGCAACATTTTTGAAAGGTAGATCCATGTCGGATCACATCTTGGTGGCTCATGAAATCTTTCACAAATTTAGACATTCAAAGTCTACTAAAGGATTTGTTTCTTTTAAATTAGATTTGGAGCAAGCATATGACTCCATGGGATGGCCAATTTTGGGGAAAACATTAATGTACTTTGGCTTTCTTTCTTCCATTTATATTCTGATTTTGGAGTGTGTAAAAAATCCAAAATTCTCAATATTAATTAACGGGAATTCTTCAAGATGGATAGAGGCTAGGTACAAATTTCGTCAATGTTATCCCTTTTCACCTTTTATGTTTATTCTTTGTGCTCAACTTTTATCCAATGCATTTAACAAAGAGGTGATAATTATGTTGTGCGCCTAAGTCCAAATGGTCCCATGATCTCTCATTTGCTATATGCAGATGACATCATAATTTTCTCCGAAGCAAATTTGAAAGTCGTAAAGAAAATCAAATGTATAATTGAAGATTTCTGTGATTGGACTTGATAAAAAGTCAATGTAAATAAACCTTGCATCCTATTTGGGAATACAATAAGAAGAAGGAAGAAAAAGGTTATATCTCGCATTATGGGTATTAAAGGAGTCAAAGAATTATATTATCTTGGAACCAAGATATCTTTAAAAAGGTTAATCAGAGAGGATTTTCAATTCATTATTGAAAAGACATTGAAGATGATCAATATTTGGGGATGTAAATTAATTTCCTTGGTTGGAAAAATAAATTTGGTAAAAATAATATTACTTTCTTATACTGGTTTTCATTGTACTCATTCTTTGGTTCCAAAAGGCGTTATTGATGAGATGGATAAACTATGTAGAAGTTTTATTTGGAATAAGATGAATGGAAATTATGGTTTGCATTATGTAAATTGGAATGTTATGTGCTTTCCTTTGAAATGGGGTGGGAGAGCTCTTCATTCTTGTCATGATAAAGTAAGCCCTCTAAGAGCTAAACTGGCTTGGAGATATAATCAAGAGGAAGAATCATTGTTGCATAAAGCTTTGTTTCCTAAATATGATTACTTATATGGGGATCATTTTTCAAAGAGGATGGGATCCACTGCTTGGAAAATTATACATGATAGGGGAGTATTTTAAAGCCTATAGTAAGATGGAACATTGTTAATGGTGAATCGATAATTACTTTCAAAAATATTTGGATCTTGGATAAAAGTCTTAACACATGGCCTACATATGTGCTTCCACAAGGTTCAGAAGATTTCATGGTGGACAGATTCATATCAAGAGGATGCTAGAATACAGAGAAATTTAGCAAGGTTTTCGATTATGATCTCATGAATTTGATTTCTCAAATTCACATTTCTTCTGATTTGTCAAAGGATCGTATGGAATTAATATCCAAAACTCTGGTAAATCAATTTCATCTCTTGCATATGAAGCTTCACTTCATAATTCCTAGCAGGTTCAATACTGGAATTGGATAAAGAAAGCTAAGCTTTCTCCTCAGGTTGAAGGTTTTTGGTGGAGATTGTTCAATAAAGCCATTCCAATGATTGATTTTTTATGTTATAGAAGATTGCAAAGGCATAATGAGTGTCCTAGGAATTGCAATATGCTAGAGGATATTGAACATGTGATTATAAAATGTAAAAAACTGTGTGATATATTCTAACACCTAAACCAGTGGGGATTTGGCATTCCAACATTCACTTCGTTGGAAGAATACTTCAACTGGATGCCGTTACAAAACTATTGGTTGGTTAATTTGTTTTGTAATACCATTTATTTTTCATGGAAAGCTAGGAATAATCTTCTTCATGAAGGTAAAAAAGATAGCTCTTTAATCATTGTTATATAAGCTCTCAGCTATGCAATAATTTTAGCATCTAAGTTTTCTTTTTAGTCGGGTAAATGGGCTGCTAATCAGCTTCATAAGATGTTGGATAATCATTGGCATCCCCCTTCAATCGATTGGATCAAGGTTAATGTTGATGCATCTTTACTTCAATCTTATAAAGTTGGGATTGGGGGAGTTTTTTTAGATTTTAAAGGTAGATTTCTATTAGCTTTTGGACATACTTGTGTTCATTGGGATATATCTCGGCTGAACTATTAGTTATTCAATCAATTAAAGAAGTGGTTAAAGATTGGATGTTAAACTACAAGGGGATCATCATTCAAAGTGATAATACAAATGTCATCAAGTTTCTCCAAGATGATTTCTATAACAAAAATAATGACTTGGGAATTTCCTTCAAAGAGCACAAAAATGTTATTTTTAATTGTATAGATACGAAATGCAATAAGTTAGCATATTTTTGTGCTAACTATGCAATTTTTAGCTCATTTATTTGAGACGATTTAGTTTAGAATAATGTTCCTCCTTTTATTTTTTGTTAAAGGAGGAATCTAATGTTATTTGTTAGCTTTTTTTGTTTTTGTCATTTTAATTTACTTGGTTGCATTTTCTCAAAATAAAAAAAAGGGTAACCTTTTGAACCCTTCACACTCTCCACTTGCAAGAACTCTATCTTAAACATTCTCTCAAATCACTCTCACGCTTTCTCTCTAAGAAATATGAAGAAGGATATTTTTCACAGTAAGTTTTTAAGACCTTATATACGAAAGACATGAAAAAATATTTAGAAAATAAAAATTATTCAATTTGACCGTCCACGATTGTACAGTACGATCAACGTCATATGTATGAATAGTTTAAAATTTACTCGTAAAATCCAGTACGAACCAATTTCATACTTTGAATGACCTAGGTACGAATTGATGTCGTACAATACGATCAATTCAAAATTGAATAGATTCATCCATTGTGATTCAGTACGAAACTATTTCATACTCTGAATAACATACTGTATAAACTATTTTAATTATACCATACTTCATTCGGTATGAAAATGGCCTCAACCATTTTGTACTCTAGAAGTTATCTGTATGATCTTATGATCATACAGTACGAATAGTTTAAATAACTTATCTGTTCATCTAGATGAAAATATATGCAAATATTTTATACTCTGGATGTCATCTGTACAAACCTATGATCGTACAATACAAATAGTTCATAAAAAATTAGAAGTTCATTAGGAAAAATTTGTGCGTATTTATTTTGTACTCTAGGTGTACATACGAAACTAACTTTGTATAGTATGAATAGGACTTAGAAATTTTCCTAGCATAGTTTGATTAACTGCTTTCTGGAGGTACACTCAAGCCAAATCATCCTATACAATACAAGATAGTACAGTATGATTTATTTGAAAATTTTATAAATTTTTACACTCTCCTAGTGTTTGTGTGCATGGTTACCCAATTACAATCACACTCTCTCAGACTCAAAAAAAGTATAAAAGTACATACTTCAAAAATAGTAAACCATAATCTAATCTGACCTGAAGTCTTTAACTGTCTGGAGATGATTTTCTTAAATGTTAGTATACACAAATAATAAAAATAATATTTCCAATAAATATTAATAGAAATAGTAGAAAATATAATTATATTTTGAAATCATAAAAAACACACAGGATATAAAAATATAGTTATTAAAACTATGTTTTAAAATATATTTTGTTACAAAGGCCCTAAATATACTCTCCTTTTCCTCTCTGCCCGAAATAAATATGGGATAATTATTGCCCCACTTATTATATGCAGGTGTGGGGGTTTAGTAACATTATAAGTACTATTTTGGCCTTATATGCTCGATGCAAGTATTGGAGGGATTTTGGCCTTAATTTTTATATACAGGTGTGGGAGGTAAAGGGAGAAATAAGTAGACGTGGATATATAAGCAAGCATAAGGACATGTGCATTATAATAATTGCATTTCATATGTTAATGTTATAATGGCTTATGTTTAAGAACAGTTTTAAATTATGCACTATCAAACTCTAAACTTCTATTTCATTTCTGATAGAAATGTGAAATGGAAAGTGAAATGTGAATGAACTTCTGAGAAAAAGTGTTCTATACTAAATTGGGGAACTTCTGTGAAAAATGATTATTTGTGTAAAAGTTATAGCTATGTAATCAGGTACATATTAAAATTCTGGTAAGTTCATGTTTTGCTCTTTCTTTAATTATTTCTTGGGTCTTTATTCTTTCTTCAATAAATTGTTTTAAACATTTGAATTGCATGTCGATATCTATAATGGGTAAGGGAGGATGTCTATTTAACTAGTTGAGCTCACTATGTTTCTTTTAATAGTTCAGTAAAAAATGGGATCTAGTGGTGTAGATCGGGTTTAGAAAAGAATTCTCTGAGCTTTGAGTTTAAGGTATTGATTTTTATAATCCAGTTGATTTATTTTAATGTGTAGACATTCCTTCTCTTGATTAATGTAATTATGTTTTATTGAAATGAAAAGTGATTAGAATGCTTATATATTTTAGATATTAGTAACACTAGTTGTTTGAAATCGGTGGATGAGTTCATTAATTATATATTTAAGTAAGACCAATCTTTCTATTAGATCATAGGGCACCACACGTTATCTCACTTCAATCACTCATCCACTACTATCATAAGAATCACTAGTCATCATCTACATTAATTTGGAGCATTGGAAAATCTACAAATCAAGGCAAAACTCACTACTCTTGGTGTGTTTAATGAGTGTAAAATTCTTAATGCTATTCTATGTGGAATAGTGTTATAAAATGATATCTAAAAAAATATCTTTATTTGATTATGACAAACTTAAAATTTATATGAAAGTTTAGATTCATTAGAGAAACTTTTTTTGAATACTAGATTAATTGAAAATGAAGGTAAATTAATTTATGCTTGAGATTAGAGAAATCTCAGCTCATCGTGAAGTATAAAAGCTATGAGAATACTCCCTACATGAGAATACCAAAGCCCTAAAATAGATGGGAAGTCTGTAAATAACAAATTCACCTTATATTTTCCTCCATCAAGTCATAAAATTAAGAGAAGAATGCCTAATGAACCTAAAAGCAAAAAAATCCTAATTTGCATTCTTAAACTCATTTCAAAAACATTTTTTTAGAACTCCATGTACAATCATTTAACTCAAATTATCAAGCTTATATTCTTGACAAATTTCAAGCATAGTGTCTTCTCTAAAATGGCGCCTTTGGAATAAAATTCTAACCCTAGAATTCGACTTCCCCCTATTGCTATAAAATCCAATTGAATAGCGAGTGAGTAATTGGTATTGGTGAGTCAAATTAGTTATTAGTATGACAATAATAACATTGACAAAAGGTAAGGCACCTTCAAGGCAATGACTTATCCAAGGATATAAGAGATGCTTAAGACTTGAAATAACCTTTTATATAGATTAAAACATCAAATTTAAATAAGAATTTGACTCTTAATAGGACTAAATGGAGAAAAAAGATTCATATAGACGATCCCACATAGCGAGATTAATGCTTGATAATGTTTTTGTTGTTGTTGTTGGAGTCAAACATCATTAATTTCAATAACTCATAAATTTCATTACTCATTTTATTTGGCATCCTAAAGATATTTAGGAGCTATTTGATATGCAGAATAACGCATTTCATAAATTAGGCGGTTTGATTTGTTTTGAGCGGACCATAAGTAATTCCTTGAAGCGTCATTCGTGCGACTTCAAAACCCGCTCAAATTGAGCGGGTTACAAAACCTCTGGCACAAAATACTGATTCTGCTCCCTTCATCTCCCTTCTTCCCACACGCTCTGCTTTCTTCTCATTCTGCACTCCTCCATTCTCACGCTCCGTTTTTCCCACAAGTTTTGTACTCTCGATTCCTTCCCAATCATCATCATCCTCCCCTAAAAGACTCTGTTCCATCACAAAACCCTCAAAATCATCACCTTTAACCCTAAAACTGTCACTATTGGAGGCCAAGGAGTTTCGGACCTCGGCGTGTTTCTTATTAATTTCCTCCGATGCTTGGTCCGCTTCTGGTATTTCGCCAAACGGTTCCGTTTCCAAGACAACCTTGAGATGATCTTGCCGGAAGAAGATAACCGTTGATATAAGCTTGGCGATGAGATAAGAGAATATAAGCCCAACGAATACGGCCTAGGCAAGCTCTTGCCAGACTCCCATCAGGATTGTCTGCTTGAAGCTTCCGAAAAGCTCTACTTGGAGTTAACTCTGGATATTACAATACCGAGTGCAAATGAAATTCAAAAGAAGCTACTGAAAATCCCTAATTGTTGTTTGATGTGATAATGTTTGGTATGTAGAATTAGATGGTGAGCTAGTTTTGTTTCATTCATTTTCCCAGATATCTTGTTTGCTCATAAGTTTCGATCTTTCTTCCAACTTTAGCTCTTTTATTAACGGAGTTTTTTTTTCCCCGAAGCAGAGGACTGAAACGTCGGTGAGGGGTGTATTTTTTGAGTTGGGCGGAGAATGTTGTACAAACCCATTGGAGGCGACGAGAGGTTTAGTACTCTTTTGATTCTATTTGGCTGGGGAAGTATGGGTCTTATATGACGAGTTCATTCTAAATGTTTCAAGCTATCTTATCTAGTTTAAGGTGCAAAAGTTTTTATCTTTTGGTAAACTTGAAGTGACATACTTTCAACAAATACATTAAAGAATTGATATGGAATTAAAAAGCTTAAGTTTGATTGACAAACTTATATAATTTGGACATAAGAAGAGCTGGCATTCAAGATGCATTCTGAAGCTATAGTTCAAAGATTTGATTTGGGTTATGTTGCTTCTTACTTTGTTCTATGTTATACAAATGTAACATTAGTATTCATATGTAGTTTGAGGAAGAAGTCATGGTTTAAAATTGCACAATAAAAGGTGCGCCTCAGCGCAATATGATCCCTTTAAGCCTCAAAGCCCATGCAATAAGTTTAGGTTTTGAGGCTTACGCGTCAAGTTTACTGAGGCGTGCCATAAAGCATGCCTCGCCTCACATTTTTGAGGCAACACCTCTAAAAAAACTAATCTAATATATTTTAGTTCAGTTCGGACCCCCAATTACCAACGTGGAGTCGTGGATTGCCTAGTGAGATGTCGATGTGACATCAACATTTATACCCTGGTAAGAATAAAATGGCAGAAAAATTTCACAGTTCACGCAACATTTCAGTTTTCAACTGCTGGCATACATTTCAAGCATTCACTCCTGATCAATTTCAAGCATTCACTCAGTTCCTTCTCAGATGTCGTCACCTCTAAAAAGAAAGGTAATTTGCTAGCATATTTTTTGTTCAAGTTCTGCATATTTTATGCTTATGCTATGCGTAGGAGTTCAGTGTTTTAAAGTTCTTCATATTTTATGCTTACGCTATATGTATTCATTCCTTCTCGAAATGTTTTAAATGTTTGATGCTTTGATGTCATCATATTTTCTCTATATTTAGGGTTTATGACTTTATGTTGAAATTTAAAATCTAAACTCTAACTAAATTTTAAGTTTTTAACAATTAAATCCTAAACTTTTAAAATAGAATAGTTTGTGCCAATTTTATGCGTAGGATATGCGTATGCTATATATAAGCACTGAGTACTCTATGCATATATTGTGCATATATTTTGCATTCTTGTGCGTATATTGTGTGTACTCTATGCATATGGTGTACGTATTATATGTGTATGTTGTGCATGATATTTGCGTATATTGTGCATACTCTATGCTTATGTTATGTGTATTTTGTGTGTAACTTATTTACTTATTTTATACATTTTTATTTTTTATTTTTCAGATATATGTTCATCCTATTATCTATCGATGCTATATTTTGACTTTTTGAATAATCTGTGATAATTTTGCTCAGCAAATTTCTCCTGAAGTTGTGTACACATTGAAATGTTTAAAGATCATACCATTTTTGTAATATATTGGATTTGAACAAAATGTCCTCTTATTTATGAGCTGATCTCAAGGTGGAATATTTAAAAACAATACTTTATTCTTAAAGGCTAGTCTATTCCATTCATTGCTGATGAAGTGGCCCTTTTTACTGTTCTGTCAAATAAAGGAGAAGAAATATTCTAACTTTCCTTAGAACATACATCAGTTACATCATTGGAAATTAAGACAGACATGCTGGAGTTGAACAAGAAAACCCCCTGAGACTATGTTAAGAACATTCATCATGTATTTATCTTCAAAATTAATTTTTCAACTTAACAACTTTAAAACCCTTGGTTGCTTCAAAGAATAGCAAATAATGCAGATTATTTTTTGTCAATAAACTGGGCGGGATCGATTAGGAAATTTTTAGTTGGAGAGTTTAATAAGGCCTCCTCCAATATTTTAAATAAGAAGCCAGCATGTTACATCAACGATTTTATACCTCTGCTGATTGTGAGTGCTAAGTACTAATTGTTAAATTCATTCGAAATTTTATTTAATTTTTATAATTCATTTACTAAAATTTTATTTCATCTTATACAAATTTGATTCATATAGTATATTTTTTTTTCATGCTCCTATGTATGCTGACAAAAGGCTTCATTTTTTATGATGGGCTGATTATATTATATATACTATATAGGTGATCACTAATTTATTTATTAATCTAAGAAAAAGTCAAAATTTTAATGTCCTCTAGAGAGTTTCCCAAGCTAAAATTGGTCTGGTTAACATTAAGAAATATACATCAGACAGTCCTCCATCCCCTGATTCCCCTCATGAAATATCCACCCATCAAACCCCCCAATCTCCTCATTATAGCCCACCTCCTCAGCAAAACCCCCACCAATCTCTTCAGCAATCACACTTTAGTTTTTCTATTGAAGCACTAGATTCTCTCCAAGAAAAAATAATCAAATCCTGCTAAGAAACATGCACAAAACTCTTTCTTGAATATGAAGGTAGGCTGAGCAGAAAGTTTGAAGATCTAGTTGAAAGAGTAGAATATATTGAGGTCAAACTCAATAATTACTTTGATCAGAGCAAATTATTTCCTCAGAAATGATATGTTAGCTACTCTTCATCTTACAATAAGAAATAGAAATTAGATATCCCTCCCCCCAATAAACCAATCCCCCAAAATGTGTCAATCCCATCCAAAAATGAGCCAATCCTCCAAAATGAGCTAATCCCAGTCAAAATGCAACTAATTTCATATACAAATCAAAATGAACCACTACCAGTATATTACATTCAAATAATTCCTGATTATGCAAATAAAATAGTAAATTATAAAGGTATTTTGAGTCTGAGTTCTGAGAAGAGAAATTTTATATATGAATGCTTGAAGAAGTTCAATCAAAGGTAAAAATTGTAACTGTTATGAACTCATAATTATCTTAGTTTTATATATGGTATGTGTATTATAGGCGTATGGTATGCGTATATTATGCGTATGTTATGCATATATTATGTGTGTGCCATGCATACGAAATGCATATGCTATGCTTATAATATTCATATTTTATGTAAATTTTTGGCGTATTTTATGTTTCATTTTTTTTCAGGGACAATAGTGTCTTTTTAATAACCTTCTTATTTCTAGAGCCAACATTGATGAGTTCTTAAGCAATAATTATTTAGTCAAAGAATATGTAGATGTTTTTGTCCTTTTGTATGAGAAGTGTAACCTTATGCCTGACAAATACCATAAATTTCTATACATCTTGCCAGTCTATTAGGTTAGTAACTTAGTATTCAGTTAATCAATTTTACACTAGTTTTAATATTTATTTTCCATTTCTTATATTTACTTCTTATACTTGCAGAATAATAAAAGAAGGGATAAATTGTCCAGAATTCAAATCGATCATATAATCAAACTTTCTGTTACTTCAAACAATATTTTATTGCAGCAAATCATTGAATCCTCACACTGGACTCTTCTAGTTGGTTTGTTGAAAGAACTAAGGTGAACATTTTATTACTCGTTGTCCCACCGCGTCAAAGAGCATAGGCTTGTTGTTCCAAAAATCATAAGTGTTTGATGAAATCATGAAATTGATGAACTTTTCAATTTTTTAAAAATTTATAGAACTAATCCTTGCTTTATGTATTTTTCATATTAATATTCTATATTCTGATATGAAAGAATATTTTGATATTGATATCAGAAAATGGAAGATTTCTACCATTACCGGTGTGTCAAAATAAACCAACTCTATTGATTGTAGAATGTATGTTTGAAAATATATGAAAAGGATAAGTCTTGAAGGTAACACTGATTGGACTGATAGTACTAGTTGGCAAGAAGACATGCCAAAGTATAGAGCTGAATTTGCATATGAAATTTTTTATAAATCATTTGAAAAATAATAGTTTTTTTGTTTTCATATTGTTTATAAAATGTTTATTTCTGAATATTGAAGAATATATTTTTTGTTTCTAGTTTTTCACATATAGAGTTTATTTCTATATGTAAATGTTATTTACAATGATTTTATGAAAAACTAACTTATTTAATGATCATTCGCATAAATCACACAAATCGTATGCATATCATACACAGATTATAAGCAGATCATATGCATAGAGTACGCATAACATATTGTTTAAAAGAATTTTAATATTTGGGATTTATGTTTAAGGTTTAGAGTTAGATTTTTTTTTTTAAAGGAAAAAAATAATTTTATAAATAATTTTTAATGTTTTTTAAAAATACATATAAGAAACATAAAAAATATGCATAAAATATACAGAATATACGCATACATTACGCAGTTATCTATATTTATAAAATTGTTATTAGATTATTTAATTAAGTAGATAGATCAATATTTTTGGATTCTTTAAATTAAAATGATGAGGAATATGGTTTACACATTAAAATTAAATTTGTTATTACACTTTAGACTCAATGTGATAATTATTATTTTATTTTATAGTCTTAAATGTATTTGATTAAGTACAAAGAGTTTAGGAATTTTAGTGGATAATATTTAAGGATGAGGAATAAGGAATATGATATTTAAAGGGATTTTAGTGTTTGGTTTTGTGTTTAAGGTTTAGAGTTAGACATTCTTTTTTGTTTAAAGAAAAAAAAAAAATTTATAAATAATTTTTAATATTTTTTAAGAATACGCATAACATACGCACAAAATAAGCATAAAATATAAAGAATATACGCATACATTACACAGTTATCTATATTTATAAAAATTTTATTAGATGATTTAATTAAGTAGATAGATTTATATTTTTTAGGTTATTTAAATTAAAATGATGAGGAATATGTTTTACACATTGAAATTAAATTTGTTATTACACGTTAGACTTAATGTGATTATTATAATTTCATTTTATAGTCTTGAATGTATTTGAACATGTACAAAGGGTCTAGAGAACTTAGTGGATAGTATTTAAGGATGAGGAATAAGGAATATGATGTTTAAAAGAATTTTAATGTTTGACATTTGCATTTAAGGTTTTGAATTAGACATTCTTTTTTGTTTAAAGGAAAAAAAATAAATTTATAAATAATTTTTAATATTTTTTAAGAATACGCATAACATACGCATAAAATACACAGATTATACGCATACATTACATAGTTATCCATATTTATAAATTGATATTAAATGATTTAGTAGATAACTTTATATGAACTGTCGGGTCGTAACATGAGTAATAATTTTTGTTAGGTGTAGACTAATGGGTGGCAGATATGGTTGGGAGGATTGGTTGAATTTTTATGAGCCTTTGTTGACATTTTATTACTTATTATTGTTCAATATTTAAATTTCCACTATATAATACCGGAACACTTAGCTTAGGGTAACTCATGATTATGCAAACAGAAGTAATACAGCCTAGATATAAAATAAGATTTTTTATACTTATTTTTGAAGTAAAAAGGGTTTAAAAAATATTTCCTTCTATCAAAGACTATATTACTTCTCTTTGCATAATCAAGTCTAAACATCAAAGCAAGACACCATGACCCCTATTGCCCTACATCTAAAATTCTTTTGGTTGAAGTTTTTTAATATAATGTACATAGGTTCTCTTGTAAATTGTATTTGTTATAAATATTCTTTTAATTTGTTCCTAGTTTTTTATTTTATACATAGATATTCTTTATTATTTAAAGGAAAAATAACTTTTTTCAATAATTTTTATTTTTTAAAAAAATACGTAGATCATACGTAGATAGTATGTCTCATTTATGCATATAATACGCAGTAAATACGCAGTGAGTACGCAAATCATTCGTAGAATATATGCATAAATTGAAAAGATTAGGAATATGATTTATATTTTTAATAATAATGAGCAATAATTTTCATTAGCTGTGGACTAACAAGTGGCAGATATGGTTGGGACTTGGGAGGGTTAGTTGAAATTTTATGAGCCTTTATTAACATTTTATTGCTTACTCTTATTACACAGAAGATGGCTCTAGAAGATGCAAGGGAGGCACGAAGAAGAGTGTGTAAGGATATAGGTATATTCTTCTACGAAAATGAAATTCTATTTAATGTTACAATATCACCTGCTTATTACAACATGATTCATTCAGTTGGAGCATTTGGGATAGGCTTTAAACCTTTAACCATGTATGATTTAAGAACATGAATTTTGAAGGAGTTGAAAAATACTGATAAAAGCATTGAAGAAATTAAGAGGATTTGGGCCCAAACAAGAGTAACAATTATGTCAGATGGGTGGTCTGATATCAAACATAGAAGTCTAATCAACATCCTTATTAATAATCCTTATGGTAATATATTTTTAAGATCAATTGAAGCATCTGATTAGGTCAAAGATGCTGAGTTCATAATTGAATTATTAGATAAGATTATTGATGAGGTTGGAGAATATTTGGTTGTATAAGTTGTGATAGATAATGTAAGTTCTTATAAGGCTGCAGGTAAAAAACTTATGGAAAAGAGGAAACATATGTATTGGACTCCATATGCTTCATATTGCATAGATCTGATTCTTGAGAAGCTTAGGGAGCTACCTCAACATAAAAATGCACTTACTAAAAAAATCAAGTTTATTTACAACAACTCTTGAGTTCTAGCTCTTATGAGGAAATTTTCAAAGAAAAAAATTCTAAGGCCAGTCGCAACAAGATTTGCCACTAATTACTTGACCTTAGAGAGCATGCTATATGGTAGTCAACCTTTAGAGGCTATATTCACATCTACATAGTAGTTGAGTTGTGCTTGGGAAAATAAGGCTGAGGAAAAAGAGATTAGAAAGATTGTTTTAAATAATAGATTTTTACAAAGTGTCTTATATGTCATTACAACCACTAGACATTTAGTTTATGTTTTAGGGATGGTGGATGCTGAGAAAAAGTCTGTAATGGGTTTCATCTACAATGTCATGGATGAAGCTAAAGAGATGATTGCCTTCAACTTAGGAGGTAATGAGGGAAGTTTTAGGGAAATTTAAAATATTATTGATGATAGGTGGGAGCTACAGCTTCACCGACACTTGCATGCAGCTGGCTATTACCTAAACCCTTAGTATCAATATGCAGATAACATGTCTACAAACTCTGAAATAAAGTTGACATTATATCATTGCATGGATCATCTAATAAATGATGCAACTGAAATATCAAATGCTCACATGTAATTGGTACCTTTTAGGAATAAAGAAGGCTTTTGAATTACAACAAGCAAAAGACAGAATTATCAAATGATCTCCATGTGATTTTATTTAATGTTTAAACTATTAAGAAAGTTGCTACTTAGTTTTTGCGTGTTTTACATTTCTTGTAACTTGTATTGTTTTGATGATTCCAAATATTATTGTTCTAGTTATTATTTTCTTCTAACACTTTTTTGGAACAATTATTTTTGTTCTTGTGTGGACTAACATTTCAAGATAATCGAACTCCAAACTACTGAAGACTTCAAATCAAATTCAGTATAAGGTAGTTTTTAAATTGAAGTCTATATTTTTCAATTTATTGAGTTTGAGAGAGTGTGATTATAATTGAGTAACTTAGCACACACACACTTGGGAAGATCTTTAAAAATAAAAAAATTTTCTTATACAGATCGTACGGGATGAATCATGTTTGAACGGGATGATCAGGTCAGTTATACCCCTCGGAGAGCAATTGAACGAACAGGAAGTGAGAAAAATTTTCTAAGTCCTGATCATCAAGACGAATTTTCTTATTCGTCCCTAGAAGATATTCCTTGGATTCTCACTTTGAAATGTTCGTCCATATGAAGTGTACCATTCATACCAGGACGATGTCCTTTGGATCCTTGAATTGAACATATCATCCAAACGATTCACCATATTCATCCCAAGACGATGTCCTTTGGATCCTTAAATTGAACATATCATTCAGACGATTAACCCTATTCGTCCCAGGATGATGTCCTTTGGATCCTTGAATTGAACATATCGTCCAGACGATTCACCTAATTTGTCCCAGGATGATGTCCTCTGGACACATGACTTGAACTAATCGTCCAGACGAACTCCTATATTCGTCCCAGGAAGAAGTTCTTTATTCCTTAAAAATTTGGATCATCTTGCAGTTTTGTCCAAACGAACCCTTGATATAACTGTTCGTACCGGACGAACTTAGTTCGTACGGGATGATGATCGGGTACGAAGTTATTTTTACCAATATACATTGGGTTCGTAAGCAATAGTTTTTACACTATTCGTATAGGACGAAATCACAATCGTACGGGACGATCGAGTACGTACAAAATTTAAAATTAGCAATTTTTGGATGGTTTTTATGTCTTTCATATAAAAGGTCCTTTGTAAAATACCTTGTAATCTTTTTGGTCTTTAGAATTTGTGCTTACTGAAAAAAGTGTGAAGGAGAGAGTGAGAGAGAGTGTTTGAAGAAGAGTTCTTACCATTGGAGCTTGAAGGATTCACTTGGTTCTCAAAGGTAAGGATCTCAACTTTGTGAATTATGATTACTTCACTCTTTTCTCTTGTCCTTTTAGATTTCTTTTGAGAAGATCTTTCAAAGAGATCTGATTCTGTGCCGACACTTGGTGAAAGAGTATGAACAGCGTGAAGGTTCTCTGCCTACACTTGGAGAGTGTGAACAGTGGGAAGGTTCTCTGCCTACACTTAGACAGTGTGAATAGCAAGAAGGTTCTATGTCTACATTTGGAGAGTGTGAACAGCGGGAGGTACTTTGCCTATACTTTGAGGGTGTAAAAGGACGACGGTTCTCTGTCGCACCAGATAGTGGTGGATGAGATTTTTGTGAAGGCTTCTCCGCCTTGCTGTGTGGACAAAAGGAGATACACTATTAGTATTAGTGCAATACTCAGAGGGTGCCTTCGGGGAGTGGATGTAGGTCGTGTTTGACCGAACCACTATAAATCTTGTGTCTTTTTATTTTTCGGTGCTTTTCTTTTTGTTTACTTTACTTTTTCCTGTTGATCTGTGATTGAAAATTCTTTTTACAAAAAATCAATAAAATTTTTATCGGTTTATGAAAGTTCGTTAGGGATGTTAAGTTCTTAAGAATTAGCTCGAGGCTAACCAAGAGGAGGGATGAATTATTATTTTAAATATCTTTAAATCAAAACATAAAACTTAAACCAAAACACCATAGAAATCAAAGTGCGGAAAAATTAATAAATGCAGAAGCAGTAGAAATAAAACACAGAGATTTATAGTGGTTCGGTCAAATCGACCTACGTCCACTCACCGGAGGCGCCCTCCGAGTATTGCACTACAAAACTGACTCTCCTTTTTCTCCCACAGCAAGACGGAGAAGCCTTTACAAAACCTCCTTTTTGCCAACCTCGAAAGGCAGAGAACTCAAATCCTTTTACTTTCTCCTAAAGCATGCAGAGAACCTCGACTCCTTTTGCTTCCTCCTGAAGCAGGCAGAGAACCTTGATCGATTGCTGAAGCTTACCTCTCCCAACCCTTTCAAGGATAAGAGACTCTAGTGAAATAAGAAGTGGAACAATGCTTGGAGCAACCCTTGTGAATCACCCTCAAGAGCTCCCCCTCATAAAATTCTCTCTCTTCCCCTCTCTCTCTCTCTTTCCTCTAGGCTCTCTAAGGTCAAGACACCAGTAAAAGATCTTGTTGCATGAGAAAATTTGGGTCCGTTAAATAGAATTTAAAGAACCAAATTTATCATCCAGGATGATAGGAATATCGTCTTGGTCGATCAATATAAAATAAGCTCAATCAGCCAGGACGATTTGGGATGATCTGAAGAAAATTAGTTACATCGTCCATGCCGATACAGTATCATCCTTGCATATTAGTTCAAATTCAAGTACAATCATCCCGATCATCGCCCAAAATAGATACTGGGCAATGTCAATCATCCAGGACATCATCCCGACCGATTCTGTGATTAGCCTGGCCGATGTGATCATATCAATCAGCCTTAATTACTTTCCATAATTGCCAGATTAATTTAGGCATAATTATGCTGCATCGTCCAGGCCGATATGGAGATCGTCCTGACTGATACTTTAAAATAAAGAATACATAAATTAGTCATGGCAGCTGATTCTTTCTAATTTGAGCCTATCGTCCTGGAAGATACAAGGATCGTCTAGGATGAT
This sequence comes from Dendrobium huoshanense, assembly GCA_016618105.1. Taxonomy (NCBI): domain Eukaryota; kingdom Viridiplantae; phylum Streptophyta; class Magnoliopsida; order Asparagales; family Orchidaceae; genus Dendrobium; species Dendrobium huoshanense. The sequence continues at coordinate 72,190,554 of CM028343.1, read as the reverse complement.
TTACTTAATGATGGTTTCTTAACAAGGATGCCCTAATTAGGGTTTCTATTTTTAGTTGGATCGTCTTGACCGATATGAATATCGTCCAGGCTGATGTACTTAAAACAAAAAAAATTAGAAAACCCCTCATGTGTGTGTGTGCAAAGTTACTTAGCAACAAGAACCACTTTTATAATTGACTCAAGAAAGAAAAAAATACGGACTCGACTCAACCTAAATCTACTCGATCTTGAGCTGGCTTGAGTTACATTTGATCTTGTAGTCCTGAAAAATTAGTAGGTAAGGTAGACATATAAAAACATAAATGTTTGCTATTATCAAAAGTTTAATCCATAATCTTAGATTCCCAATAATCTTCCCCTTTTTGATGATGACAAACACAAACAGATAATTCCAAGCAGTTATGGTAGTTCAGTAAAAACAGTGTTACGAAAAAGTAGTTCACTATGTTCCAAAATTTAAAGTACATGATACATAAAACTACTCTCCCTTTTGACATCAAAAAAAGGAAGGAAACATAACATAACACAAATAAAAACATAATAGAAAAACGAGGGACCCTAATCATCAGACTGATGTGGTGGTGGTGGTGGCTGCTGAAAGTAACTAAAGAGCATAGCAAACTGTGCCCCAAATCAAGCCATATCTTGGTCGTGCTGCTGCTGCTGTTGTGCAACATAGGCATCGAAACGGGTCTCCAACTGATCAAATCTCTCTACCAATTGATCCAACTGAGAGTGCTGGTGGAGAGGAGCAGGTTCAAGAATAGGAGCGGGAATCTCCTCCTCCTCGCCCCCCCCTCCCCCCCGCTTCCCATCCCCTGGGTGGAGATGAGTACTGTGAAGGATGTTGAAGGGAATTGTTTGAATAGACGGGTGGCTGAAGGTCATGAGGAGCAGGATATTGAAGCTTGTATTTAAATTTTAGAACATAGGCAATGAGGTGTCCTAGAGCAAGATTGGGTTTCCTCTTATGACCTGGATCGCGGATTGTAGTTAAATGCTCAATGTAGTGAAAAAACATGTCAATAGCATTGAAATCTCTATGGGCCAGAATATAGAAGGTAGTAAGTGAATGTAGTGGAGTGATGTGGACTCAATCCCCAGCTTTTGGAATAATAAAAGTGCGAAGGACATGCTGAATTATTCTAGAATCTTTGAGTAAAGAGCTAGTCTCTCCAACATGAAAGTGTGCATTGGTGTGGCGAAGAAAGTGATTTGCAGTGGACCAGTAAAAGTCAAGATTAGAGACAAGGGTATGCAGCTTATCCTCAGTGGTGGACAGCTATAACAGTTCAGCACAATCCTCATATGTAATCTCGACAGGACATCGATTCACATAAGAGGTGAGAGCAGTGTAGGAAGAATTTATGCGAAGTTTTGCATAAAATTCAAAAAGAAGTTAAGAACTAAAGGGAACTGCGAGGGTGAGAATAAAGCAAAGTGAGGTGTGAGTGAAAAGATCCAGTACCGGATAGGAGAGATAGGCTGGATTGATTGTTCGGAAGAGAGTAATGTCATACTCTTTGTAACGATGGTAGGCAGCCTGATCGTCTGCCTCCCAAAAATGAGGATCCAGCCTGCCCTTCGAGGAGCTGTCAGACATCTAACGAGCACGCTTTTTGCTAGCTATAAGCAAACAGGAAGTAAACAAGAGAGGAGAAGAATATTGAAGTGAGAAACATTGGCTGGAAGGCTCTGAATTTAAAGGATCGACTAGATTGTCCAGGCCGATCGCAGGAACGTCCAGGACGATCAAGTGCAATTATTGTGAACAGGCTGATTGGTCAAAAAGGCGGTCCGAACATCCAGGACGATCAGATATCGTCTGGGACGATTAGACACAGGCGATCATCCCGAGGAGTTAGGCCGGACTACCGTTAAAAAAGCTGATCATCCAGGCCGATTAGGTGGATCATCCAGGACAATGCTCAATAATGGATCGTACTGCCAAATTTAAAACATTTTAAATCATGCGCCATGTGTATCATCTAGGACGAACAGTGGATCGTCTAGGACGATTGTCCAAAAATGGATCGTCCCGGGCGATTTTAAAGATTTTAAACATACTTACATGTGTATCGTCCAGGACGAACAAGTATATTGGACAAGATGATAACCAATAAATGCATCATCTAGGATGAAAGAGTTATCGGCCAGAACGATCAAGATGATTATAGCAGAAGATGATCATACCATCTAGGACGATAAAGGATCATCCATGAAGATGAAGGCAGAAAAGTCAGAACATTCAACAGATGGAGTTTTTGAAGAAAAACGAACACATCATCCAGGACGATAAAGATATCGATAAGGATGATGTGAGAAAATTTTAAACTAAAAGGAAAGATGGAGATGATCAGAGAAGGCCCAAAAATAATAAAATGAACTAAGGACAGCAATGAAAAAAATGAAAAAGGCATAAAAACTAGCAATGAAACACTTTTTTTTAATTAGCAAGAAATGCATATGATAAATGCTCCAAATAATTAAATTTTAAAGGTTTGTAAGATGAATGAGTTAACAGAGTCAAAATCTAAAAATGTAGAATATCCGATCTTGTTAACCCTAGCTCGGACTCCTTTCAGGGCAAAATTATCTTTTGAAAATAAAAGACCTAACTCAGAATAAACTAATTGGAAAAAAGATCCGTTCAAAACTTGCTCCAAAGAAAATATCTTATAGAATAATATACTAAATCAATTTGTCTCAATAAGAGAATTTGAAATCAAACCTTTGAAAATATCAAGTAACCCATGAATTCTTCTAAAATTTTAAAAGTTTGAAAGAGGGGTAAGCTTGTCCTTTGTGGGCTCATTTTATGCCTATTGTCAATTTAAATGACGCTCTTTGCGCATCTTTTAATTTTTGATACACTTTTATGTATATAGTTTTTTCAATTTGGCATCATTGCGTATCTTTTTATTTTTGACGTCATTGGCCTTTTTATTTTTTTTGTTCTTGTAAGCTAGATCCCTTTATCAACAACTCTTAAAATTTATTTAGTTGTGAGTAGATCTTCAAGATATTGAAGAAGAGAAACCCACTCTCTAATATAAGGAAGAATAGACTACAAAGTAGACTTTAGCAATTATATGATAAATGCAATAGCAAGATTTCAATTAACTTAAAAGATATATAAAAGCTTTGAATATTATAAATATAAGGTAGATTACTGTAACAAGGTAGAAAAGATCTTAATTTTAAAAACCAGTTGTTAATTTGAGATAGATTTTTGTTTAGAAAAGAAAATTATACCACTAAAAGAGGTTAGAGTAAGTGAAACCATCAACGGTGTTTCTCCCTTTAACTGATTTAGATATGTTAAAACATTAACCATAAATCTCCAAAAAATAAAAATAAGAAGAGAATATAAATTCAACGATGATCCAAAAAGAAACGTGCTAAAAGTAAAAATGACAAAAAGTAGAGAAAGAAACCAACTAAATAAAAAGTAAAGGATTGATCAGAAAATAATGTAACACAGATTTAATTAAGTAGTAAAAATAAGCAATTAAGAGTCATGAGCCTCTGCAGTCCAAGTACCATATGCTCCCACGAGATATTTGGTGAGAGCACACCTGTAAAATCATCAAATATCAGATTTAGGAACACAAACAGGTTTGGGTTCCTTCTTATGAAAGAAGAATGTGATGCATGAGTGTTATGCAGTGAATTATGCAATTTGGGTCTCCCTACCCAATGTGTACTATGATGAATGGTGCAAGTATGTGATATGTGTCCTAACATACCACATGAAAAATATCTAACTCCAGGAAAAGGATTTCCTAATCGGTTTGGGTTATAATGCCTCTTGCTAGTTATTGGCTTTGGATCAAATGTGGGTGTCATCCAATTTTTCTTACATGCATCCAATTCAGTTTTAAAGCTCAAGTGAGCATTTTCTAAATCAATCTCCAAACTGTGTTTTTTTATGCTCATATTCTTTAGTAGAAGCTTTAAAATCAGATTCAAGCGAGGTGTACGAAGCTTTCAAAGAATCATGCACAATTATTAATTCAAATACTTTTTATTTAAATCATAAAATTCATCAAGTAGAGACATGTGATTGCTATCAATTTGAAAGTGATCTTTTCTCAAAATTTCATGCTCTTTTTATAAAATCAAAAATTCCAATTTTAAACTAGTGTGAGTTTTCTTAAGTTTTCTATATGATGCATGAATTTTCTCACATATTTCAAGTAATTGGTCATAGGTTGGTTGGCTTACATCTTCTTGGTCAGATTGTTCAAAATCATCAGCCATTAAGCACAAATTTATTGTAGACTTTGCCCAGAAAGCTTTTTGGGTTTGCTTCTTATCTTTTATGAGCTTAGATTTCTTGTCATTCTTTTCTTTACTTGAGTGATCCTGAAGTGTAGGAAAATCAGCTTTGACATGTAACGGCTTCCTGCATTCAAAACAAACAACATTAAAAGAACCTTTAAAATTTTTGTTATCCTTGTCTTTTCTCCAATTCTGATAATGCTTGTGACTCTTTATTAAAAAGTTTTTGAATTGCATAGTGATGAAGGCTACTTCATCGCTTTCAGACCCAAAAGAATTTGAATTTATTTCATTGGCCTTCAGTGCTATGGTTTTCTCCTTCTTTTTCTCACATACATCAAGATTTCTTTTATTCACCCCTTGCTCGAAAGCAATGAGTGAACCAAGTAAGTTATCGATCAAATATGTATTTAAATCTTTAGATTCAGATATTGCAATAATTTTTGCATCGAAAAAAGAAAGCAAATATCTTAAAATTTTATTTACTTTTTCATAGTTAGAATGTTCTCTTCCTAATGCATGCAATGAAGTAACAATCTGAGTAAACCTTGAATACATTTTAGAAATCGATTCAGAAGGTTTCATATGAAAAAGTTCATAATCATGCAAGAGAATATTTAAACGGGATTTCTTGACTTCATTAGTACCTTCATAGGTGATACACAATTTATCCCAAATTTTCTTACCAATAGAGCAAGTGGAAACACGCATGTAGTCTTCAGATTTTAAAGCACAGAAAAAATAGTTCAAATATTTTACATTAAGTTATGCAATATCTCTTTCATCAAAAGTCCATTCAGTAAAAGGTACTTCAATTTTAATTCCATTAAGTTCACGAGAAGTGGAGATTACCCTTCTTTAACAAGCATCCACATGCGATAATCAATTGATTGTAAAAAAGTAGACATGCGAGTTTTCCAAAAATCAAAAGGGATATTATCAAACAAAGATGGTCGGGTAATAGAATACCCTTTTGTAGTATTATGATTTATGTTGTTAGCCATGGATCTAAATTTAAAAAGTTTTCAAACTTAGTTTTTATGAATCCCGCTCTGATACCACTTGAAAGTTCGTTAGGAATGTTAAGCCCTTAAGAAGTAGCTCGAGGCTAACCAAGAGGGGGGGGGGTGATTTGGTATTTTAAATATCTTTAAATTTAAACATAAAACTCAAACCAAATCACCACAAAAATCAAAGTGTGGATAAATAAATAAACGTGGAAGCAGTAAAAATAAAATACAGAGATTTATAGTGATTCGGTCAACTCGACCTACGTCCACTCTCCGGAGGAGCCCTCTAAGATTTGCACTACAAAAGTGACTCTCCTTTTGCTCCCATAGAAAGGAAGAGAAGCCTTTACAAAACCTCCTTTTTCCCAACCCCGGCAAGGTAGAAAACCCAACTCCTTTAGCTTCCTCCTGAAGCAGGCAGAGAACCTCAACTCCTTTTGCTTCCTCTTGTAGCAGGCAGAGAACCTTGATCAATTTCTGAAGCTTACCTCTCCCAACCCTTGCAAGGACAAAAGACTCTAGTGGAAAAAGAAGTGGAACAATGCTTGGAGCAACCCTTGTGAATCCCCCTCACAAAATCCACTCTCTCTTTCTTCTAAGCTATCTCAGGTCAAGACAGTAGCAAAAGATCTTATTGCATGAGAAAATTTGGATCCTTTAAATAGAATTTCAAGAACCAACTTTATCGTCTAGGACGATAAGAATATCATCCTGATCGATTAGTATAAAATAAGCTCAATCAATCGGGACGATTTGGAATGATCAGAAGAAAATTGTTTACATCTTCTAGGATGATACAATATCATCCTGATCGATTAGTTCAAATTCGATAACAATCATCCTGAACATCGCTCGGAATATAAACTGGTCGATGTCAATCATCCAGGAAATCATCCCGGCTGATTCTGCAATCGGCCCGGCCAATGTGATCATATCAATCAGCCTTAATTGCTTTCTATAATTGCCAAATTAATTTATGCATAATTGTGCTACATCATCTAGGCCGATATGGAGATCATCCTGGCTGATACTTTAAAATATATAATACTTAAATTGATCATGGCTGCTGATTCTTTTTTATTTGAGCCTATCGTCCTAGCCGATATAAGGATCATCTAGGATGATTTGCTTAATAATAACTGCTTAACCAGGATGCCCTAATTAGGGTTTTTATTTTTAATTGGATCACCCTGGCCGATATGAATATCGTCCAGGCTAATGTACTCAAAATAGAAAAACACAAAAAACCCCTCAAGTGTGTGTGTGCAAGGTTACTTAGCATCAGGAACCACTTTTATAATTGACTCAAGAAAGGAAAAAAATACAAACTTGACTCAACCTAAATCTACCGATCTTGAGCTGGCTTGAGTTGCATTCGATCTTGTGGTCCTGAAAAATTAGTAGGCAAGACAGTCGTAGAAAAACATGAATGTTTGCTATCATCAAAAGTTTAATCCATAATATCATATTCGTAACAGTTTAAAAATTAAAGAGGGAAATTTTTTAATTACCAATTCGCCCCACCCCCCCCCCCCCCCCCTCCCCCTCTTGGTTAGCCGCTAGGATATAAGCTTATGCCTAACAACCTAATTCATATTGAACAAATTTAAAGAAGTGGTATCAGAGCTTTGTTTCAAAATCATAAGTTTAGACTACTTTTTGATTAACGTATATGACTACATTTAGAAACTGAAATACACATGAGGGTTACTCCATAACTAGAACTCTATTATTCGATAATATTCCTTTTAATTTTTGGAAAACATGCATGTCTACATTTTTACAATCACTTGATTACCGTATATCGATCTTAGTTCATGAAGGGTATACAAAACCAACTAGACTAGTTGACTGAGTAAGAGTTGAAACACCTTTTGTGGACTGGATGGTAGACAACTAAATGTCAAATGCTTGAATAGTTTCTTTTGTGCTCTTAAATCAGAAGATTATATGTGAGTTTTTACTTGTAAGAGTGGAAAGGACATATGGGATAGACTTTGTATAACGTATGAGGGGACTAATAAAGTTAAACAATCTAGACTTAATATCTTATTGTATGATTATGAATTATTTCACATGAAACCAAATGAATCCATTTCTGACATGTACACAAGATTCACACAAATAGTCACATCTTTACATGCATTGGGTAGGGAACTAATGAATACTGAAATGGTTAATAAGATACTTCGTTGTTTGCTTACTACTTATGATACTAAAATAACTGCAATTATAGAGTCTAAAGATTTAAACATTTACTTTATTGATAATTTTCTTGGATCACTAATTACTTATGAGCAAGGTGTGAGTCAAAGAAAGATTGATGCAGGTGAACCACGAAAGGAAAAGAATATAGCACTAAAAGTGGAGGAGTCAGAAAGTGAACTCTCATAACCTGAGGATGAAGACGACATCGCACTGATGACTAGACAATTTAGAAGCTTTCTAAAGATGAAGCAAAAGAGACACCGACAATGGAATCGAGGTAAATTTTATAAAAATGTCAAGGTTTCAAATGATATTATTTGCTATGAGTGCAGGAAACCTGGTCATATTAAGTCAGATTGCCCAAAACTCAAAGTTACTCCTAGTAAGGAGAAGGTAGACGAGAAACCAATTGTGAAGAATGACAAGAAGAAATTTCAAAGAGCTTTCTGGACGAACTCAGCTTCAGACTATTTAGAGACTAAAAAGGAAGAGAAAGTCACTAATTTGTGCTTAATGGCTGATAGTTTTGATCAGTCAGATCAATAAGAGGTATGTGACTTGACTTATGATAAACTTTTTGAAGTCTCTGAACTCATACATGATGCATATAGGAAGTTAAATATAATGCATACTAGTATGAATTTAGAATTTCTGGAATTACAAAAAGAATAAGAGATCCTTAGGAAAGACTATACTTTAATTGATGACAACCACATGAAATTACTTGATGAGTACGACGACTTTAATAAAAATTCTTAAAGTTTAAAATCATCATATGCAGAACTTGAAAAAGAATTTAAAAATTTTAAGGATGAATCTAAGAGCAAAATTTATAGAATTAATTATACGAATCGAATTTTGGAAGATATGAATTCATTTTATAAATTGAAGATAAAAGCTCTTGAGGATAATTGGATACCACCTAGACTTGAAGATTTCACTAATCCTATTTTGTATCCTAAATTTATGCAATCCCTTAATAAATAGATTAATAGTAGAAGACTTAGGAATCTCTTTCCAAGAGTTAAATGAAATAATTATGGATTGTTTGGACATATAGCTCACACCTATACTTTGAAGAAGAAAATTTATTTGGTGTGGAGACCAAAAATGCATAAACTTAGACATATCATACATGCATCTGATTATAAATTGCCAAAAGGAGAATCCAAACTTATTTGGGTTCCCAGGTCTAACGTTTGATAATTTTGTTGGGTTGCTCTCATATAAGATCTCGTGAGAGCATATGATACCTTGACAGCGATTGCTCAAAGCATATGACTGGAGATAATGCACAATTCATTTCGCTGAAAATGAGAAGTGGAGGCAAGGTTACACTTGGAGATAACACCACAAGGAAGGTGGTTGGGTCAGGTATGATTGGAAATCTTAAGAATTTTTTTATTGAAAATATGTTATTGACATAAGGCCTAAAGCATAATTTGGTAAGTATTAGCTAGCTATGTGATAAAGGATACTGTACAAAATGTTTTCCTACTAGTTGCATATTAAGCATAAATGGTAGTGATATTTTGAATGATATATATGCTAGACTTGAATTGTATTAAAACTCCTACCAGTTTTTGTTTAAAAACTATATCTGATGAGTCCTGACTTTGGCATAAGAGACTTTGTCACTCTAGCATGAAAAACCTTAGGAGGATTACCCAAAAGAAACTAGTAAGAGGTATACCAAAACTAGACTTTACTAAGGACCAACTTTATGATGTATGTCAATTAAGAAAATAAGTGAAGTCCTCTTTTCAGTCCAGTAAGGATCTTAGAACTAGTAAACGATTGGAGATTTTACATTTGGATCTTTTTTGACCAGTTGGAACTATAAGTCTATGAGGGAAGGTATACGAATTTGTAATTGTGGATGATTACTCTAGATTCACATGGGTTAGATTTCTATATAATAAGAGTGAATCATTTGAGTAATTTAGAAACCTTTTGACTTGGATTCAAAGGAAACTAGGATGTAAAATTATGACTATTAAAAGTAATCATGGAGGAGAGTTTGAGAACAAAAAATTTGAGAATTTTTGTAAGAAGAAAGGAATTGATAATAATTTTTCTGCACCTAGAACCCCTCAACAGAATGGGGTAGTCGAAAGAAAAAATAGAATATTAATAGAAGCTGCTCGAGCCATGTTGGCAGAATACTCACTTCCTAAATATTTTTGGGCTGAGGCGGTTAGTACTGCATGTTATGTTCTAAATAGGGTGAATGTTAGATCAAAATTAAATAAAAAACCCTATGAGTTGCTAAAAGGAAGAACATCTAACTTATCACATTTGCATGTTTTTTGATATAAGGTGTTTATTCATAATAATGAAAAATCTGCCTTAAGAAAATTCGATCCAAAATCATATAAAGGAATTTTTATAGGATACTCAAGTGTTGAAAAATCTTTTAGAGTATTCAATAAAGGAACTTTGGTAATTGAGGAATGGTGGGAAAAAAATGTTGTGTCACCACGCATATTTTGATTTCTCCTATTTTGTAATCGAATACTGCATTAAGAATAAAGTACAATCTCGAGAGACTGACACAATATTCTACAATGGATTCAATATCAAAATAGGGTTTTGAAAATTTATATTTCTATAATCAAACAGTTCAAAGAATAACATATCATCTTAAAAGAAGAACATGAAATTCTATAGAATATGTTTAAAGATAGAAATACGGTTTTTTTTTTTTGAAAAAGTTTATTCATTCTTTTATTTAGATATGGCAAGAAGAATATTATCTCATCTTAAAAGACGAACATAATATTCTTCAAGATATCCAAAAGCGAGAATGAGTTTTATAAAATTCATTATTTCTAAAGTTGAATATAACAAGTATAATATTATATTATCTGAAAAGATAATAATAACATTCTACAAGTCTATTCAAAATTAAAAATAAAGTTTTAAAAAAATCTACGTTCCCAAAGATTCTTCCCTTGTTTTATACGAATAAAACAAGGTTTATTTTAGTTTGGGGTTCTCAAATCTCTATAGGAGCAAGCTCCTATAGTTAATTACATCCTAGGAGGAATGCTCCTAAGAAAACTCTCGATTAAAGAAATGATTTCATACTCTTTGACTACAAAGTAAAAGACAAGAAACAGAAGTAGGAATTTTCCAAGGTGAAAGCTCAATGTTGAACATTTATTAGCGAGTCAATGGAGGAAAAGTAGGAGGTGTCGGATTCTGAGAAGCTCAGAGACAACCTCAGTCTATCATATGTTGGGCTTTACATTTTAAGAGAAAATTTTATGTTTAAGTTGACATTTTATTAGAAATTTGGGATTATATTCCCAGAGGGCGAGGACTTAAGATCTAAAAAGAATCTGCCTCAGAACCTAAATCTAATTTGGGTACTACAAAGTAGCGACCCGAACCTAACTAATGAAGTTCAAATCTGGACTTACCCCAGCCTGGATTGGGGAGCCAGCTAACCACCTAGGCGCTTTAAAACCATGTGTCCAGTCTCTTATGAAAGATGGGTAGGGATGTTGTTTAAGTTTTAAGGAATTAGGGCTGACATCTAAGACAATTCCTAATTAGCCCCTCAACTTATGTAGGGTGATAAATGTCTAGAAATGCAATTAATATTTTTAGACTCTTTTTAGTTTGTATCTAATGCAATGCATGCTAATTGACTCGAATGCATAAAATGATAATGAAGCAGTTTAAAAATTTAGGCTTAGAAAATAGATTTTTCCCTAGAGATTGCACAACTTCCCCTTGACAGAACTGCACCCTCATAGGTCAAGTGGTCTGCCAGAACCCGCAGGCGGGGAGGTGCCTAACAAGGAAGAGAAAATATTAATATGCTTATGTTGACTCTCGGCGGTCCCGAGCTTACTTCTTAGATCATTAGAGTTACTATGTGAGCCTAAAAATTTTTATTTAAAATTACAAGTAGAAGAATTTTAAGCGTACCCTTACGAAAAAAATCTCTCCGATTCGAATCCAGGCTAAAACAAAACACGACATGCAAGGGCCCTAAAAAAAGCTACTGCACAAATAATGTAAACAATCAATTTTAATAATCCAAATATAATGTCCAATGTCCAATATCCATATTACACCCAGAATTTGCAGAAAAGTAAAGTGGCCGGGCACCACTGACAACAAACCCGGATTCTAATCCTAAGAATGACGCAAGTGATTTTTTTAAATAGGATATACTGTTCCTTAAATCTTCATTTCTTCCTCTTCTTTCTTCAATCTTCTTGTCCTGTCTTTTCTTCTTCTACGAACTTCTCGGGTCCGTCGGGTTCTGGATATCCAAATGAAAACAAACTCATCCCTAAGAGGGGTATTTTCTTTTCTATTCGGATATTGAATCATCCTAATTTGGCTTTCCAAATAAAAGAGAATAATCCTTTAAGGTATATTCTCCTTTCTTTGGATTCCAAATTGGATGTAATATCCCACTTTCAAAAAATCACTTTCACATTTATTGACTCTTGATATATTATATTTACATTACATTTTATTTCACAGAAAGGGAAGGAAAATCTAGTCCACCTGCAAGGTTATCCTAAGCAATTTATAACAAAAATCATCCCACGCAGTTATATATATATGCAATTGAATTTAAATTATTAAGCCACACTTGGCATCACTCTTCTTCATTTGAGGGCTAAGCAGCTGAAGCACATGTAGCGTTTATTTATTATTAATTAATTAGCCCCCCCTTTTTCTGCCCTGCATGAGTGTGGCCACCTGTAGAAAATCATATTAACAATCCAGATCGCTCCTAGCCTATGGGTAATCTAATCGTCAATCAAACCAACACAGAGTGCAGTAAAAATAAATAAACAAACACACCAACATTTTACAACCAGCATGCAATAAAACTCAAGAAAAAGCCCGTCACAGTGCAGTAAGGAAATAAACACCGGCCTAACCTAAAACTAGAGTCAGTTGTCCTAACAAACAAATCTAAGTGTGTGCAGTAGGCTGTGAGGTTTTGAAATGTCCTAAGTCAATTATTGGCTAAAGCTTTCTAATCGATTGAATTCTAATTTAAAGATATTTACTAATTCTAAAGTGAGATGTCACTAAATTTTCTATGTTATAAGTTTCTATCCTAAAGTGTGCATGCTTCCTAAGTTTAGATTTTCTAAGACCCGTCCTTAATTTTTGTCCTTAAATGTCACTACTGTTGTATGGGATAAAAATATTTGTTATTACTAACCCTTAGGACTTTGAGAGTATGTAAAAGGGGTTTAGGGATCTAAAATAAAGCAAAAAAGTAAACCTAATTAAATTGAAGTTACTACAGGGACCTAAAGGAATGGTTCATGCATACCACATCAAGGGACCCCTAAAGGTTTTCTAAGTTTAGAAATACTCACAATCACCGGGGGCTACGACCCGGTGGTTCCGCCCGTAGCACCTCTACCCGGTTAGATAGAGGCGACTGACATCATTAGCTCCTTGTACTTTTGTCCACTCGATCAGTACCGTTCCTCGCAGTTTATGCAAATAAAATTAAGAAGACAGGGAAACAGAGATTAGAAAGCACATTTAATAATTAATAATAAAATAATTGAAATTTACTGAAAATAAAGACGTACCTTTCTTTGGGCTTGAACACTGGCTTTGTTGATTTTGCTTTTGAACATTCCACCTTTGAACTCATATTGTATACCTTTCCAATTTTTATCCCGAGGCATAAGAAAGGGAAAGAAGAAGAAAGAGGTAGAGAGAGAAACAGATTTCTTAATTTTTTAACACTTTCACTTTCTAATAGACATTTAACTAATACTCTCTCTAATATACATATACTTTATTTTCCAAAATTCACACACTTCACCCTTAAAATAATACAACTTTCACTTTTCAAAATCATACATTTATGCCTTACTTTTTATATACACCTTTAAACTTTCAAAATACACACACTTCTAAAATTCACATTCCACATTTTTTTTTACTACAAAATACTTTTCTACACATTTCAAAATTCAACACATACACTTTACTTTTTCTTTTTTAAAATATATAATTTCTACTCTCCCAAACTCACACAAGTTCTAACACATTACCTCCATTCCAAAAGACACAATTTCTATCATTCCAAAACACATACGATTTCTACTTTTCGAGCACACACTTCCAAAATTCACATTCCACATTTTCCATTACAAAAATACCTTTTTACATATACATTCTACTTTCACAATCCATACCTTTCACTTCACCTTTATCACTTTTCTAACACACATCTTGCTTTCCTACATTTTGTATTTCCCAACTCTTAAAACATACACCTTTCTTTACACATACACAATTTCACATTTCCAAAACATACATAATTTTCATCATTCAATACATAAAAATTCCACTAAATCTCCACCTTTACACATTTTAACATATACACACTTCACCTTAAAAGTCAAACACAAATCACTTTTCAAAGTCACTTAACAACTCAAAATACCTCTCAACAACATAGCACCTTTACACAATGTTTATGAATGCTCACAACTAAAAAAGAAAATGATATGAATGCTCTCTAATTCATTTCTCTACAATATTTTATAAGAGACTTATGAATGCTTACTTCCAAAACTACTTAAGAGCACAAGGGGACATATGAAAGCTTTACCAAAATTCATTGAAAGAAACGATCCTGCACATACATTCGTATGCATATTTCTCCAATCAACCATAGGCCTTATGTCATCATTTTTTTTTTATCTTTTTTCAAGAATTGAACATAGAACTGACAATAGTTTAGTGTTAACCATATCAAATTAAGCATAAGAAATTGAAGCTCATTGGGTTTATTTAAATGATAGGTTGTAGGGCTTCAAATTTTAAAAGTATAAAACATAATTTTAGCATGAAAATAAGAATGGTAAAAACAAATATGATTCTCAACACCCCTTTCTTGTTCTTTCAAGAAAGAACCAATGTCATTAATGACTTTACTTCACCTTAAATATCAAGAAACAACAAAATTCAGAACTATAAAAATGCAATTCAAGAAGAATTTGACTTTGTAAGGAAGAGATTAAGAAGAAGATTGAGAAGATGATTGAAAGAAAAGATATAGAAGAAGATTGAAAAAGAAATTGAGGAGAAGATGGAAAAGATGTAGAAAGAAGAGAAGAAGAAGATCACCCTAGGTTGAGGAGATTGTCGGCATCGGTTAGGGCAAGGGAGGCGACAGGATAGAGGGAGTTCGGCCTTGGTATCGCCTGGAGGTGTGGGAGCTGGGGACTTCCGCCTGGAGGTGTGTGAACAGAGAGGAGAACCGAGCGGGTTTGCCAACTGAGAGGAGATTGAGAGGGAAGGGAGTTCGTCCTGGAGCCGTGCGAATTGGGGGTCGTCCGCCTAGGTTTCTCATGCGAGAGAGAAGAGACCGAGAGTAGGGGCTATTCGCGAACTGCAAAGGGGCGATCAGTTCCTAGGCTTCGTGCGAATAGAGGGAGAGAGACCAGTGCTGGGAAATTTGCAAACTATAGGGAGTTTGGGGTGTTCTGTCAACTGTCTGGATGGGGGAGTTGGGCTTTGAGAACTGCCGAAAGAGAGAGAGGGTTGAGTTTGGTTTTCCGAAAATGAGAGGGAGAGAGGGGTTGGACCGGCCCTAACTACACCTAAGTCTCACACTCATATCTATTCCACTTCAAATCTAATGGCTTAGATTATTTATAATTTAAAATTAAATGAGGAGTTAGTCTATAATTTGAATTGATTTAGAAAATTTATTGATAATTTTAAAAAATACTTTTGGTGAATTGATTTGAGCCCAACGATATAATAATTTGATCGAAAACGAATTAGATCAAATAAAATTGAGTCGATCGAGATTGACGAATCATAAATTGGGTTTGATTTGAGTTCATTTTGGAGTTGAATTAAAATCTAGATTGAATCGATTCTTATTCAAATTGAGTGATAGGCTCGAGTCGATGCTACGTCAGTGGGCGTCCACCTAAGGGAAATCCTATGGGCGACGTCTACACTAGGCTACGAAGACCTAGGTGCTAGAGTTGGATTTGGGGAAATTGACCTCAAATAATGAGGTCAACAAATGGACCCCCAATAGGCATGATAAACTTGCCAAAGTTTATCGTGCGTATTGGCGTTGACCGAAATGATCAACTAGATCCAAAATTGAAGTTGAAGATTTGAGTTTATGAATTGAAGAAATTTTGATGTTTGATAGAAAATCAAAATGAAAGTTGACGGAAATTTAAGTTGATTCAGTGATTTTGAAGTTGATGTCGGCATTGATGCTTTATCAAATAATAACTAATGAAATTAGTATCATTTAATAAAGCCAAGATATTGAAAAGTTGAATGTTATGATTCAAATGTAGTTTGGAAGGAATTGAGAGTTTGATTTTGATTTTGATAAAAGCTAGAAATCAATAGGATGCCGTAAGAGGACTTATACCTAAAGACGGATTTAAGATTTAACATTTAATGAAGAGAAGATGCCGCTAGGGATGCTTATACTTCTCCTCGGAATGAAGATTAGAATGCCACTAGGGATGCTTATTCCTAACTCCAAAGATGTCAATAGGATGCCGTAGGAGGACTTATACCTAAAGACGGATTTAAGATTTAGAATTTAATGAAGAGAAGATGCCGCTAGGGATGCTTATACTTCTCCTCGGGATGAAGATTAGGATGCCACTAGGGATGCTTACTCCTAACTTCAAAGATGTCAATAGGATGCCGTAGGAGGACTTATACCTAAAGACGGATTTAAGATTTAACATTTAATGAAGAGAAGATGCCGCTAGGGATGCTTATACTTCTCCTCGGAATGAAGATTAGGATGCCACTAGGGATGCTTATTCCTAACTCCAAAGATGTCAATAGGATGCCGTAGGAGGACTTATACCTAAAGATGGATTTAAGATTTAACATTTAATTAAGAGAAGATGCCGCTAGGGATGCTTATACTTCTCCTCGGAATGAAGATTAGGATGCCACTAGGGATGCTTATTCCTAACTCCAAAGATGTCAATAGGATGCCGTAGGAGGACTTATACCTAAAGACGGATTTAAGATTTAACATTTAATGAAGAGAAGATGGTGCTAGGGATGCTTATACTTCTCCTCGGAATGAAGATTAGAATGCCACTAGAGATGCTTATTCCTAACTCCAAAGATGTCAATAGGATGCCGTAGGAGGACTTATACCTAAAGACGGATTTAAGATTTAACATTTAATGAAGAGAAGATGCCGCTAGGGATGCTTATACTTCTCCTCGGAATGAAGATTAGGATGCCACTAGGGATGCTTACTCCTAACTCTAAAGATGTCAATAGGATGCCGTAGGAGGACTTATACCTAAAGACGGATTTAAGATTTAACATTTAATGAAGAGAAGATGCCGCTAGGGATGCTTATACTTCTCCTCGGAATGAAGATTAGGATGCCACTAGGGATGCTTACTCCTAACTCCAAAGATGTCAGTAGGATGCCGTAGGAGGACTTATACCTAAAGACGGATTTAAACAGGATGGCTGTCGTAAGAGCGGACTTAAGCCAGAATTTAGAATTTAAATGTATAGTTGATTTCTTTAAAGCCATGGATCATTTTCTTTTCATCACAAATGACATTAACAAATTGCAAATATTCTATTAGAGATTATATTATTTGTATATGTCATTTTCTAAAAGGGAAAGAAAAATGTTTGGAAGAATAAAAATTTTGAAATTCATTGAATTGAAAACTTTGTTCCTTTTTTTTAATATAGATGATCCTTATAACATACAAATATTCCACTAGGGATTTTGTTTTTTATATTGGATCATCATATGTGAAAAAGGGAAATGGGAGTAGTTTGATCATCTTTGATAAGTAAAGACTTAACAAAGCATCTCGACCACCAAAAGAGAAATGCAAGATTTTGTTTAAAGATTGATTCTATGATTGAATTTATTTCGATTAACTCAAAGAAAATCATATGAATTTTCTAGAGTCCTCATTTGCATGTTCTAGGAGAACTAAATGCAACATGATAAAATTTTCCTTAAAAAACTTTAACTTTTGCATGAGTTGTTGAAGAACAAGGAGAATATTTGAGCATCCTTTATAGTGAAAGCACTAAGGAATATCAAGTTCTCATAATGATTGAGAAAAGTTTGATTTTCATCAAAAAGTGAAAGCTTCATTTTTTTTTTATTTGATAATTTTCTTATAATATTTGACTATGCTCGCTTAAGTTTTAATCATCTTAACCCAATCAAAATGTTATTGGAAAAGATTCAAAAACTCAACGAAGGATTGGTTGACTCCCTCTAAATTAAATAGTTTGAATATGACCAGAACGATTTCAATCAAAAGTTAAAACTTAACAACTTCATTCAAAGAAAATTGTAGTTTCAAATATTTTGAATTTCAATGCTATGAAAAGATTCTTTGATGGGAATAGAGTTATTTAGACTCTAACATCCAATTCTAGTTTATAATAAGCTGAAGATATTCCTTGAATTGAATTATATATATATTTGATGAAGCCATCATAGACTTTATCGGGAATAGAACCCCTCCAATTCTAACATCCAAGATTAGTCAATAATGGACTAGGTCAAATTATAGTTTGATTTTGATTTCAAGTTTGACAAAGATTCAAACAAAGGTATCATCGACATCACTAAGGATAGAACCCTTAATGTTCTAACATCCTAGTTCATTCAATAATAGATTTAAATTTGGAAGTTATAGTTATTCAATAGTGAATGAGAACATTAGATAATCATCTCAGAACCAACTAAGGGATGTCCCTTAGTTTAGTTTCAAAAATTTGAATCTAAAGAAAGTGATTTTTATATCTATAAATAACACTATAGATCATCCAGTATCAGGATCTTATCTAGAATCTCATTCAAATTGAAAGATGTCCAAAAGAGAGTTAAAGATTTTTGGATAATGGTTTGTTTATGCATCTCAATTAGGTTAGATATGTGAAACCCAATAATGCACAACCAGCACCATTATAATTCTAGTTAGATTGATCATCTATGCGATTTTTCTTGATAATGATTTGAAAATCTAAACTAACCTACTCAAGTTTGCTAACTAGAGAGGTCTCGGGACTTAGATTTTGTTATCCCAGATCAAAGCTCCCTACAAGCAAAACTGGGGTTTCCTTCTTCATCTTTTTCTTCTTTTTAAACTAAGATATAAAGAAATTAAATTGGAGGTAGAAATTCAATCTTTTCAAATCTTTCAGATGATATATATATTTTACATCTAATAGAACATCAATGCTTGATGATGAACCAAAATTTTGAATTCTCAAAGTCAAATATTAAAAATACTAAAGGATGAATAGGTCCTATGATATTCAAGATTTAAAAAGGGAAGCCACTTTTTTTTTTTTTGCTACACATTTAATGAATGCGTCTCTTTTTTCTTTTCTTTTCCTTCTTCGCTCCTTTTTTTTTTTTTTTAGGAGGCTTCATCTACTTAAATCTTGAAATGATCATTTTAGTTGTAAAACCATCTTCCAAGTATAAGAGTAGAAAATTAACCCTCTTATATAAGGAATATGGATCTACAAATCGGACCCAATCCTATAGTATGAATAAATAACTTGAATGAGATAATTATGAAATAAGTTCATCAATTTGCAAGATGTCTATGAAATGTATAACAACGAGGTGAACAAAACTTTCCTTTCCTCCAATTTTAATTTGACATAAATCTTTATTCAAAAGAAGATATGCATGAATATCATAATGGGTGAACCCAAATATGATAATTTTTATCACTATTGAAGAGGAAAAACTATTAAAGATGTTATAAAATCACCTGACTCGGTATTAATTCAAGACGTGTCAATTAATTTTAAGGAAAAACCACATGACAAAGAAATGTTTATCATATCATGGGTTAGCCTTAATAAGGAACCTTAAATTATCCCAAGTCTTTGACTGAAAGAGGAATTTAAGATGATCAATCTTAACAAGAATTGCTCATGAGTTTTCTCAAATGGAGTAATAAAGCCAAGAGTAAACTTAGCTAATATTTGATTTAATAATATTACCATAAGAGAAAACTACATATGATGAACAAAAGCTTTTATATAACTTGTCTATTTATCTTCATTGTATGCCTTAAGATCCATTTTCTATCAGAGTTAAATCACATGGCAGAGGACAAATCGTCGTATCCATGTAGTACTCTTAGGGAATAGGATTTATAGGCATATTAAACTTTAACCTACAAGAAGGTTTAAAGGTGAGGGAATTTAGAATGATTTTCAAACTTCAATATATCAACCAATATTTATACATTCCTAAGATTAGAAAAATCATAATATGGCTGAATAGAAAATTTGAAAATATATTTGAATTTAATTCAGCGATTGCTAGGAACTTAGCAAAATTAGCTAAACTTTTATGATTTAAGGTTCCAAAAGGAAATAAGATTAAATATATCTTCATCTAAAGCGTTAATCCACTCAAGTGGAGGGAGGGAGGGAACACACTTTTCTTTTTAGCATTGATAACCATTGGTCTTATTCTTTAAGTGTTTAGAGGAGTCAACCACAATGAAGTTTTAATTATAATTTAAGAAAGATAGAGGTAAATTTTTTTTAAAAAAGAAATCAACCTACTATTTTTCCTAGCAAAATTATTTTTATAAGCTTAACTTCTATTCGAACCTTCAAACTTTTCTCAATGTAAATTGAATTTAATCTTGAAAATCTTGTATATATCAAATTCTGGACCCTGTCCTAGCAAACATATCAAGCTACAAAGGACATGTAACTACAATATGTTATTAGGACAAGCAGAAAGTTTTGATTTAAAGGTTTGAGCTTTTGGACCCTGTCATACCACACATATTAAGCTATAAAAATATATAACTATAATATGCTTGTTTAGATAAGGAGAAAACTTTGATTTAAAAGCTCAAATTTTCTTGAGATTTGTCCAGCCACATATCGAGTTATAAAAATATATAACTGTAACATATTAGCTAGGACACAGAAGTTTAAAATTTTTGAAGTCTTAAAGTTATTTGGACCCAATCCAAATAATACATTAAGTTACTAAAAGAAGTAACTATACATATTACTAAAGATTGGGTAAATTGATTTTGGACCCAGTGCTAACTCAAACATCAAGCTACAAAAAAAAATGTAACTACAACATTCGAATTAGCACGGGGATTTACTTTACAAAAAGGTCGTATAAAGGAGCTTCCCATTAGTTTTCTAACGGGGTCCAAAATAAGACCTCTAAAATTTTTTAGATACCGGCCAAATTATTCAAGAATGAAATGAATAAAAGAACCGACGGAAGAAAGGTAGTTACAACCTATGAAGAGCACAAGTATACTACCGATTAAAGGGTATAAAACACTGCTAAAGATGGAGAGAGGATTGATCCCCAGCGGAGTCGCCAGAAAAACCTTGGTGGGAAAAAAAATGTTGTGTCACCACGTAGATTTTGATTTCTCCTATTTTGTAATCGAATACTGCATTAAGAATAAAGTACAATCTCGAGAGACTAACACAATATTCTACAATGGATTCAATATCAAAATAGGGTTTTGAAAATTGATATTTCTATAATCAAACAGTTCAAAGAATAACATATCATCTTAAAAGATGAACATGAAATTCTATAGAATATGTTTAAAGATAGAAGTACGGTTTTTTTTTTTTTGAAAAAGTTTATTCATTCTTTTATTTAGATATGACAAGAAGAATATTATCTCATCTTAAAAGACGAACATAATATTCTTCAAGATATCCAAAAGCGAGAATGAGTTTTATAAAATTCATTATTTCTAAAGTTGAATATAACAAGTATAATATTATTTTATCTGAAAAGATAATAATAACATTCTACAAGTCAATTCAAAATTAAAAATAAAGTTTTAAAAAAAATCTACGTTCCCAAAGATTCTTCCCTTGTTTTATACGAATAAAACAAGGTTTATTTTAGTCTGGGGTTCTCAAATCCCTATAGGAGCAAGCTTCTATAGTTAATTACATCCTACGAGGAATGCTCCTAAGAAAACTCTCGATTAAAGCAGTGATTTCATACTCTTTGACTACAAAGTAAAAGATAAGAAATAGAAGTAGGAATTTTCCAAGGTGAAAGCTCAGTGTTGAACATTTATTAGCGAGTCAATGGAGGAAAAGTAGGAGGTGTCAGATTCTGAGAAGCTCAGAGACAACCTCAATCTATCCTATGTTGGGCTTTACATTTTAAGAGAAAATTTTATGTTTAAGTTGACATTTTATTAGAAATTTGGGATTATATTCCTAGAGGGCGAGGACTTAAGATCTAAAAAGAATCTGCCTCAGAACCTAAATCTAATTTGGGTACTACAAAGTAGCGACCCGAACCTAACTAATGAAGTGCAAATCTGGACTTACCCCGGCCTGGATTGGGGAGCCAGCTAACCACCTAGGCGCTTTAAAACCATGTGTCCAGTCTCTTATGAAAGATGGGTAGGGATGTTGTTTAAGTTTTAAGGAATTAGGGCTGACATCTAAGACAATGCCTAATTAGCCCCTCAACTTATGTAGGGTGATAAATGTCTAGAAATGCAATTAATATTTTTAGACTCTTTTTAGTTTGTATCTAATGCAATGCATGCTAATTGACTCGAATGCATAAAATGATAATGAAGCAGTTTAAAAATTTAGGCTTAGAAAATAGATTTTTCCCTAGAGATTGCACAACTTCCCCTTGACAGAACTGCACCCTCATAGGTCAAGTGGTCTGCCAGAACCCGCAGGCGGGGAGGTGCCTAACAAGGAAGAGAAAGTATTAATATGCTTATGCTGACTCTCGGCGGTCCCGAGCTTACTTCTTATATCGTTAGAGTTACTATGTGAGCCTAAAAATTTTTATTTAAATTTACAAGTAGAAGAATTTTAAGCGTACCCTTACGAAAAAAATCTCTCCGATTCGAATCCAGGCTAAAACAAAACACGACATGCAAGGGCCCTAAAAAACGCTACTGCACAAATAATGTAAACAATCAATTTTAATAATCCAAATATAATGTCCAATGTCAAATGTCCATATTACACCCAGAATTTGCAGAAAAGTAAAGTGGCCGGGCACCACTGACAACAAACCCGGATTCTAATCCTAAGAATGACGCAAGTGATTTTTTGAAATAGGATATACTGTTCCTTAAATCTTCATTTCTTCCTCTTCTTTCTTCAATCTTCTTGTCCTGTCTTTTCTTCTTCTACGAACTTCTCGGGTCCGTCGGGTTCTGGATATCCAAATGAAAAGAAACTCATCCCTAAGAGGGGTATTTTCTTTTCTATTCGGATATTGAATCATCCTAATTTGGCTTTCCAAATAAAAGAGAATAATCCTTTAAGGCATATTCTCCTTTCTTTGGATTCCAAATTGGATGTAATATCCCACTTTCAAAAAATCACTTTCACATTTATTGACTCTTAATATATTATATTTACATTACATTTTATTTCACAGAAAGGGAAGGAAAATCTAGTCCACCTGCAAGGTTATCCTAAGCAATTTATAACAAAAATCATCCCACGCAGTTATATATATATGCAATTGAATTTAAATTATTAAGCCACACTTGGCCACACTCTTCTTTATTTGGGGGCTAAGCAGCTGAAGCACCTGTAGCATTTATTTATTATTAATTAATTAGCCCCCCCCCCTTTTTCTGCCCTGCATGAGTGTGGCCACCTGTAGAAAATCATATTAACAATCCAGATCGCTCCTAGCCTATGGGTAATCTAATCGTCAATCAAACCAACACAGAGTGCAGTAAAAATAAATAAACAAACACACCAACATTTTACAACCAGCATGCAATAAAACTCAAGAAAAAGCCCGTCACAGTGCAGTAAGGAAATAAACACCGGCCTAACCTAAAACTAGAGTCAGTTGTCCTAACAAACAAATCTAAGTGTGTGCAGTAGGCTGTGAGGTTTTGAAATGTCCTAGGTCAATTATTGGCTAAAGCTTTCTAATATATTGAATTCTAATTTAAAGATATTTACTAATTCTAAAGTGAGATGTCACTAAATTTTCTATGTTATAAGTTTCTATCCTAAAGTGTGCATGCTTCCTAAGTTTAGATTTTCTAAGACCCGGTCCTTAATTTTTGTCCTTAAGTGTCACTACTGTTGTATGGGATAAAAATATTTGTTATTACTAACCCTTAGGACTTTGAGCGTATGTAAAAGAGGTTTAGGGATCTAAAATAAAGCAAAAAAGTAAACCTAATTAAATTGAAGTTACTACAGGGACCTAAAGGAATGATTCATGCATACCACATCAAGGGACCCCTAAAGGTTTTCTAAGTTTAGAAATACTCACAATCACCGGGGGCTACGACCCGGTGGTTCCGCCCGTAGCACCTCTACCCGGTTGGATAGAGGCGACTGACATCATTAGCTCCTTGTACTTTTGTCCACTCGATCAGTACCGTTCCTCGCAGTTTATGCAAATAAAATTAAGAAGACAGGGAAACAGAGATTAGAAAGCACATTTAATAATTAATAATAAAATAATTGAAATTTACTGAAAATAAAGACGTACCTTTCTTTGGGCTTGAACACTGGCTTTGTTGATTTTGCTTTTGAACATTCCACCTTTGAACTCATATTGTATACCTTTCCAATTTTTATCCCGAGGCACAAGAAAGGGAAAGAAGAAGAAAGAGGTAGAGAGAGAAACAGATTTCTTAATTTTTTTAACACTTTCACTTTCTAATAGACATTTAGCTAATACTCTCTCTAATATACATATACTTTATTTTCCAAAATTCACACACTTCACCCTTAAAATAATACAACTTTCACTTTTCAAAATCATACATTTATGCCTTACTTTTTATATACACCTTTAAACTTTCAAAATACACACACTTCTAAAATTCACATTCCACATTTTTTTTTTACTACAAAATACTTTTCTACACATTTCAAAATTCAACACATACACTTTACTTTTTCTTTTTTAAAATATATAATTTCTACTCTCCCAAACTCACACAAGTTCTAACACATTACCTCCATTCCAAAACACACAATTTCTATCATTCCAAAACACATACGATTTCTACTTTTCGAGCACACACTTCCAAAATTCACATTCCACATTTTCCATTACAAAAATACCTTTTTACATATACATTCTACTTTCACAATCCATACCTTTCACTTCACCTTTATCACTTTTCTAACACACATCTTGCTTTCCTACATTTTGTATTTCCCAACTCTTAAAACATACACCTTTCTTTACACATACACAATTTCACATTTCCAAAACATACATAATTTTCATCATTCAATACATAAAAATTCCACTAAATCTCCACCTTTACACATTTTAACATATACACACTTCACCTTAAAAGTCAAACACAAATCACTTTTCAAAGTCACTTAACAACTCAAAATACCTCTCAACAACATAGCACCTTTACACAATGTTTATGAATGCTCACAACTGAAAAAGAAAATGATATGAATGCTCTCTAATTCATTTCTCTACAATATTTTATAAGAGACTTATGAATGCTTACTTCCAAAACTACTTAAGAGCACAAGGGGACATATGAAAGCTTTACCAAAATTCATTGAAAGAAACGATCCTGCACATACATTCGTATGCATATTTCTCCAATCAACCATAGGCCTTATGTCATCATTTTTTTTTATCTTTTTTCAAGAATTGAACATAGAACTGACAATAGTTTAGTGTTAACCATATCAAATTAAGCATAAGAAATTGAAGCTCATTGGGTTTATTTAAATGATAAGTTGTAGGGCTTCAAATTTTAAAAGTATAAAACATAATTTTAGCATGAAAATAAGAATGGTAAAAACAAATATGATTCTCAACACCCCTTTCTTGTTCTTTCAAGAAAGAACCAATGTCATTAATGACTTTAATTCACCTTAAATATCAAGAAACAACAAAATTCAGAACTATAAAAATGCAATTCAAGAAGAATTTGACTTTGTAAGGAAGAGATTAAGAAGAAGATTGAGAAGATGATTGAAAGAAAAGATATAGAAGAAGATTGAAAAAGAAATTGAGGAGAAGATGGAAAAGATGTAGAAAGAAGAGAAGAAGAAGATCACCCTAGGTTGAGGAGATTGTCGGCATCGGTTAGGGCAAGGGAGGCGACAGGATAGAGGGAGTTCGGCCTTGGTATCGCCTGGAGGTGTGGGAGCTGGGGACTTCCGCCTGGAGGTGTGTGAACAGAGAGGAGAACCGAGCGGGTTTGCCAACTGGGAGGAGATTGAGAGGGAAGGGAGTTCGTCCTGGAGCCGTGCGAATTGGGGGTCGTCCGCCTAGGTTTCTCATGCGAGAGAGAAGAGACCGAGAGTAGGGGCTGTTCGCGAACTGCAAAGGGGCGATCAGTTCCTGGGCTTCGTGCGAATAGAGGGAGAGAGACCAGTGCTGGGCAATTTGCGAACTATAGGGAGTTCGGGGTGTTCTGTCAACTGTCTGGATGGGGGAGTTGGGCTTTGAGAACTGCCGAAAGAGAGAGAGGGTTGAGTTTGGTTTTCCGAAAATGAGAGGGAGAGAGGGGTTGGACCGGCCCTAACTACACCTAAGTCTCACACTCATATCTATTCCTCTTCAAATCTAATGGCTTAGATTAATTATAATTTAAAATGAAATGAGGAGTTAGTCTATAATTCGAATTGATTTAGAAAATTTATTGATAATTTTAAAAAATACTTTTGGTGAATTGATTTGAGCCCAACGATATAATAATTTGATCGAAAATGAATTAGATCAAATAAAATTGAGTCGATCGAGATTGACGAATCATAAATTGGGTTTGATTTGAGTTCATTTTGGAGTTGAATTAAAATCTAGATTGAATCGATTCTTATTCAAATTGAGTTATAGGCTCGAGTCGATGCTACGTCAGTGGGCGTCCATCTAAGGGAAATCCTATGGGTGACGTCTACACTAGGCTACGAAGACCTAGGTGCTAGAGTTGGATTTGGGGAAATTGACCTCAAATAATGAGGTCAACAAGGAAACCACACATGTTGTATTTGATGAATCTGGAAATTTGGAAGAGCTAAATGTTAAAGAAGATGAAATAAAGATTAACTCCCAACAGATTGATAAAATAAATTTGGAAGAAAATTTGGAGATAGAAAATCCAAATCCTAGAGATTTAAGATTTTCTAAAAACCATTCAAAGGAATTGATTATAGGTGAACCTAGTGAGGGTGTTAGGACTAGGAGTGGATTAAACAAAGAAGTCAATCACTCAGCCTTTATTTCAACCATAAAACCTATAAATATTGATCAAGCATTTTTGGATGAATTTTGGATCTTGTCTATGCAAGAAGAGTAAAATCAATTTGTAAGAAATGAAGTTTGAAAATTAATTACAAGGCCAAAGAATCAAAGTGTAGTAGGAATTAAGTGGGTATTCAAGAACAAAATTAATGAATCAGGAGTAATCATTAGAAATTAGGCTAGATTGATGGCTAAGGGGTATAATCATATTGAAGGAATTGATTTTGAGAAGACTTTTGCCCCTGTAGCTAGACTTGAAGCAATTAGGGTTTTGTTAGCCTATGCCGTTTTTAGAGGATTTAAATTGTGTCAAATGGATATTAAAAGTATCTTTTTAAATGGGATAATTCAAGAGGATATTTTTGTAGAACAACCTCAACGCTTTAAAAATTCTAAACACCCAAATCATATCTTGAAACTAAAAAAGGCATTATATGGTTTGAAATAGGTACCTAGGGCTTGGTATGAGAGATTGAGCACCTTCCTACTTGAAAGATCATTTGAAAAAGGAAGTGTGGATACAACTCTCTTTTTGAAGACAATTTGAGAGGATATACTCATTATACAAATTTATGTTGATGACATCATCTTTGGATCTTCAAATAAAAATCTTTGTGATGATTTTTCTAAAACAATGAGTTATGAATTTGAGATGAGTCTAATCGGAGATTTAAGTTACTTTCTAGGCTTTAACATTAAATAAATTGAGGGGGGTACATTTCATAGTCAAACGAAATATATTAAGGACATCCTAAAAAGTATGAAATAGATAATTCTAAAATTGTTAGTACACCTATGAGTTCCTCAGTTCAGTTGGATAAGGATCCTAAGAGAAAATCTATTAATCAAAAGAAATTTAGATGGATAATTGGATCTTTTCTTTACTTGACAGCTAGCCGGCCCGATATCATATTTAGTGTTTGTTTATGTGCTAGATTTCAATCAGATCCAAAAGAATCACATTTGACAGCAGTAAAAAGGATTTTAAGATATATGTTAGGAACTCAAAACTTAAGAATTTGATATCCTAAGTTTAGCTCTTCATTTGAAATAATTGGTTATTCAGATTCTTACTTTGCAGGTTGTAGGGTTGATAGAAAGAGTACTTCTGGAACATGTTAGTTATTGGAAATTCTTTAGTCTCTTGGTCTAGTAGAAAACAAAATTCAGTAGCTCTATCTATTGCTGAAGCTGAATACATTGCATTAGGAAGTTATGAGGCACAAGTAATTTGGTTGAAATAATAGTTGATTGATTTAGGATTAATTATAGGCACTATTCCCATTTATTGTGATAACACTAGTACTACTTGTATTTCTGAAAACCCTATTCAACATTTAAGAACCAAACATATAAACATTAGACATCATTTCAAAAGGGATCATGTATCCAAGGGAGAAATTACTTGACTTTGAAGGGTTTTGAACTCAAATTTCATCACTTCTAAAGTCCTTTTCAATCTACTATTCCCTTAGATCTCATCCATGGCTAGTTCGAGCAAGAGAGTTAGGTAAGCAAAGGTACTCGCAAAGGGTCCTCTTAAAAACTCAAGTGAAAACTTCCTGTCCAAAGCAAATGAGGAGTCCTTCCCTAGGTTTGCTTCAGCCAAAATCACTCCCTCAAGAGTTCTTCTTCAAGAACAACTCAACTTTAAGGTAATCAACCTTTTTGCTTCCACCCAATTTGGCCTCATTCTCACTCTTATCCATTTCTACAATAAGGAGACCTACCACTACTTTCTTGCCAACATGTCCTTTAACTCTAACCATTCTGTGATTAGATCTTATGTTTTTAAGAAGAAAGTAGAGATAACAAAAGAGGATTTGGGAATATTTTTAAACTTAAGGACTCAAGGGATTAGATCCCATACTTTAACCTCTTCCTATGACTTTGACTGGACAGCAATAAATAAAGTAATTAGAGGATATAGAGGAGTAGGTTATTTACCTAAAGTAGCCTCTCTTAATCTCAATACCCGTATCATCCAGCATGTTATTCGCACCTCCATCATACCTAAGCTGGTGATCGAGTAAATATCACACATCTTCTTTCTACTGTGGCTTATCTAATCATGACTAGCCAACCTATAGATGAAGCCCAACTAATCATTGACTATATTTATGGACTTTCTAAGATTGGTCATGTCTCCCATAAAAGAAAGAAAAATATTGCCTTAGGACATCTTGTGACTTATATTTTGGAGAATAAATATGATCTAGTCCATCCAGATAGAGATCTAAAAGAGCCTCTATACTACAATGATGGATCTTTTTTAGCGATCTTTAATAAAGATGAACCACATGAACAGCATGTTATTAGTGACTCAAAAGAGGAAATGGGAGCACCTCCACCAACACCTGCTGGTGAACCAAATTATCAAGATTTGGTTCACATATTTGATCATCTAGAGACTCATTTTGATAAACACTTTGATCAAATTGAAACTCATCTACAAATACAGGATGCTCAATACCATCAGGATATGAGTTGGATGCGAGAGCAAATAGATGGTATAAACTCAAATATGACTATGATGAGCAGTTATTTTAATTTCTACAACCAGCCACCTCCTCCAGATCAAGGCCCTTCTGAGTAATCAATGTGTTCTTTATGCTTTTTAATGTGAAGTGATGTGTTTATATCTGTGATATGTTGTTAGCAGTTATGCTTTTACGTTATATTTTATGTTTTGTGTTTTATGTGTTTTTAGATTGTGAGTGTATTGATATCATTTATACTAAATGTAATATTCTTCATCATGATATCAATATAAGTTATTCTATTTTGCTTTTAATCTTGTTTTACTATTTTTTATTTCAGGAATGTGTGTTAGCTTATATGAACATTCTTCAAAAATTTTATCTTGAATTGCAACATAGAATTGAATTCATTAGAAAATCTAATTTTTCAAAAATTTAAGTTGTGATTATAACTTGATCAAGTTAAGAATGTCAATCTCATGTCTCTTGTTAGACTAATATAATTTTTATACTATTATTGCAATTATGATGTTTTCTTATTTTTGTATTTCACTTATCAATAAATATTACTATACTTAGAGAAATTTGAAACTTTTTATTATTGATTTTGAAAAGATCAAGATTACTCTTGAAAAATGTACAAATGTATAAAAATTAAAAGAAATGCACAATGGTTCGCAATTTGAAAAAGAGGCACAAAATAAGCCCACAAGTAAAAGGATGCGCAAAAATGTGCCATAACTATTGAAAAGATGCGCAAAGCGCTACATGTGGTAGTTAGTTCTTTTCTCAATCTTTCAATCTCTTAATTCAAATTGATCTTCTGTACAATTTTATTTAGTATTGAAATTTGAAATATAAGACTTTTACATTCATCTACTTTGTAATGATTTTGTTTATCTCAATGTCTAAATTAATTCATGTATTTTGATATTTTTTTTCTTTGTCTATGTTATGTCTCTTCTTAAATTATATGAATTCTTCTATTTCTCTAATGATAGTCAATTATATTTGTAAATATATCACAATCCTTTTCAAGGATCAATTATCAAAGGATTATCATATGACTTCCTACATTTCTGTTTTAGTTCTATTTTTTCTTCTCTTTTTATTGTTGTCAAAAAGGGGGAGAAATATTATTTGTTCGTATCATTTTTGTTCTTATCGTTTTTGTTTTGTATCATTTTTGTTCGTATCGTTTTTGTTTCATATCATTTTTGTTCGTATGGTATCTGTTCTGTTAGTATTTAAAACAAAATAGAGAGAGAATGTTGTGCAAATGCCTCCTTTTCTCACATGTTTATCAATTCAGAGAGGAGTTTAGGATATACTTTGAATTTGAAAATTATATAAACAATAATTATTTTGCCATCATCAAAAAGGAGGAGATTATTAAGAAAGTTGCTACTTAGCTTTTGTATGTTTTACATTTATTGCAACTTGTATAATTTTGATGATTCAAAATATTATTGTTCTAATTATTATTTTCTCATGACACTTTTTTGGAAGAATTATTTTTTCTCTTGTGTGGACTAACATTTCAGAATAATCGAACTCCAGACTACTGAAGACTTCAAATCAAATTCAGCATAAGATAGTTTTTAAATTGAAGTCTGTATTTTTCAATTTATTGAGTTTGAGAGAGTGTAATTGTAATTGAGTAACTTAGCACACACACACTTGGGGAGATCTTTAGAAATCAAAAATTTTCTTATACTGATCGTACGGGACGAACCATGTTCGTATGAGACGATCAAGTCAGTTATACCCCTCGGAGAGCAATGGAATGAATAGGAAGTGAGAAATTTTTTTAAGTCCTAATCGTCCAGACAAATTTCCTTATTCATCCCTGGACGATGTCCTCTGAATTCTCACTTTGAACTGTTCGTCCAGACGAAGTGTACCATTCGTCCCATTACAATGTCCTCTGGATCCTTGAATTGAACATATCATCCAAATGATTCTCCATATTTGTCACAGGATGATGTCCTCTGGATCTTTGAATTAAACATATCGTCCAGACGATTCACCCTATTCATCCCAGGATGATGTCCTCTGGATCCTTGAATTGAAAATATCGTTCAGACGATTCACCCAATTCATCCCAGGACAATATCCTCTGGACACATGACTTGCACTAATCGTTTAGACGAACTCCTATATTCTCCCTAGGACGAAGTCCTCTGTTCCTTGAAAATTTGGATCATCTTGCAATTTCGTCCAAACGAACCCTTGATATAACTGTTCGTATCGAACGAACTTAGTTCATACGGGACGATGATCGGGTACGAAGTTATTCATACCAATATACATTGGGTTCGTACGTAATAGTTTTTACACTATTCGTACAGGACGAAATCACGATCGTACGGGACGATCGAGTATGTACAGAATTGAAAATTAGCAATTTTTTGATGATTTTTCATGTCTTTCATATAAAAGGTTCTTTGTAAATTGCCTTGTAATCTTTTTGGTCTTTGGACTTCGACCTTACTGAAAGAAGTGTGAAGGAGAGAGTGAGAGAGAGTGCTTGAAGAAGAGTTCTTACCATTGGAGCGTGAATGATTTACTTGGTACTCAAAGGTAAGGATCCCAATTTTGTGAATTGTGATTACTTCACTCTTTTGTTTTGTCCTTCTAGATTTCTTTTGAGAAGATCTTTCAAGGAGATTCGATTTTGTGCCGACACTTGGTGAAGTGTGAAAAGATGAAATGTTCTCTGCATACACTTAGAGAGTGTGAATAGCGGGAAGGTTTTCTGCCTACACTTGGAGAGTGTGAACAGCGGGAATGTTCTCTGCCTACACTTGGAAAGTGTGAACAGCGGGAAGGTTCTCTGCCTACACTTGGAGAGTGTTAACAGTGGGAGGTACTCTGCCTACACTTGGAGGGTGTAAAAGAACGACGGTTCTCTGCCGTACCTGGTAATGGTGGAAGAGAATTTTGTGAAGGCTTCTCCGCTTTGTTGTGGGGGCAAAAGGAGAGACACTATTGGTATTAGTGCAATACTCGGAGGGTGCCTCCGATGAGTGAATGTAAGTCGTGTTTGACCGAACCACTATAAATCTTGTGTCTTTTTATTTTTCAGTGCTTTTCTTTTTGTTTACTTTACTTTTTTCTATTGATCTATGGTTGAAAAATCTTTTATAAAAAATCATTAAAGTTTTTATCGGTTTAAAAATTAAAGAGGGAAAATTTTTAATTACCAATTCAACCCCCCCCCCCCCCCCCCACCTCTTGGTTAGCCGCTGGGATATAAGCTTAGGTCTAACAACCTAATTCATATTGAACAAGTTTCAACATAAACATTTATTTAAAAGTTATTTTTTCGCACTAATTAAACTCTCTTATATAAATATTAGTTGAGTGGTGGATTCAATTTGATGATGAGACTTCAGAATTACAGCATTGTGCTGTGAAAGTTTTGGACTTGACATGCTCTTCATTTAGCTATGAAAGAAATAGGAGTACCTACAATCAAGTACATATAAAGTGGAGAAATCTCTTGTCGACATTGAGGATGAATTAATTGGTGTACATTATGTACAA
The DNA here is from genome assembly GCA_016618105.1 of Dendrobium huoshanense. Taxonomy (NCBI): domain Eukaryota; kingdom Viridiplantae; phylum Streptophyta; class Magnoliopsida; order Asparagales; family Orchidaceae; genus Dendrobium; species Dendrobium huoshanense. The sequence continues at coordinate 72,157,742 of CM028343.1, read as the reverse complement.
TAAGAGACTTAGAGATAAGAGTTTGAAGAAAAAAGATTAATGGATAATGAAGATCCTTTAATTTGCGAGGAAGTGGCATCTGATGATGAGTTATTTTAGATGATGAAGTTGAAGTGATGCCGTCTGAATTACAAGATGAAGATTTAAATGTTGATTTCTTTGATGGTCTTAAAGCATCTACATCCACCACAACTCAAGAACAATTCAAAAAAGGTATATAAATAATATAATTTTCTTTTCTTAAACTTTTATTAATGTATTACACTATTATTCATTATGATATTGCTTAAAAATATTTATGAAAGAGGAAGATAACTGATAATTAGAAAGAATGAGCTAATTGGGAGACATTAGACTCTATAGGAGAGGTGGAAGAGGAGAGAGCAGTTCATCATAATGATGATTCAAATGAAGACCCCCTTAGTGATGGTTGATGACAGTGTTAATGACTTATGAGTTCTTATGTGATATGTCATTGCTATTTATCCTCATAGATGTGGTAAGTAGCATTTTTTATATTTTATATATTATTCACTTATTATTATATACAAAATTTATCATTTTATGTTTACGCAATTTTTTGATTTTGAGGCTTATGCCTCACCTCACGAATAAAAAACGCCTCAATACCCGATTACACAATTTTAAACCTTGGATGAAGTTGAATTTGTGTTATTTAAATTCATCTGGTATCTTAGCTTTTCGATTGTGGAAAGAGTTTAACTTTGATGTTCTTTCTAAATATAATGGGCTATATGTTTCATTGCTGATAGAAGTTGATTGCTATTCTCTTTACTCTTGAAAAAGAATATACATATATAGGATGATTCTTTTTAATTTTTATTTCTCCTTGGACTTTTTCATTTGCAACAGATGCATTAACAGTGTTTGTGTCCATTTCCAAAGAAGTTGATGATGTGTTTTTCAGAAAGGATGGTGCAGTGAAAGGTCTGTGAGTTATTTTCTCTTGATATTTTATTTCTTTTCTTCTATTTGATTACTAATCTGTTTTCCATGTCTCCAGGGTTACATAAAAATACAGTAATTGTTATCCTGTCAACACTATCGATCAGTTATCTTCACAAGTTAGAGAAGAGATTTGCAGGCATGCCAACATTTTTTCAAGTTTATAAAATTTTATATGGAAATTTTTGTTTGTTTTTGCTTGAGTGTATATTGAATCATAGCAATGTAGGTTAATATCCTTTTGCAATCAACATATTTGTCAATGTGGTTTTGACTCTATCAATTTCCTTATTTTCTAGAATTGCTTGAAGTGTTACCAATAGCACTACAGTTGAATAAATCTATAGCAAGTCTTTTATTTTTGCTGTCTTATGAATTGGAATTTGTGCTTTATTGATAGATTCTTGAATGAAGAGAAACATATGCTATCTTTTAATCTTTGTTAATTTATTGTATTTGAATTGCAACCTCAATTGATGGATGCGTAAAGAGCTAGGAAACTAATTTAAGTTGTTGAAGATTGATATCTATTAAGTTGTTATCACTAAAAATTGTTTCGTGTTACTTTATTGTAATTATAACTAAGAACAATGGATATTATTTTATCTTTTGTTTTTTAATTGTAAATTTTCATTAATGTTATGATATCTCATGCTCAGTGATTGATAATTATCAGTTATTACTCTGTTTTCTTGGGAAGTTTTCTTCAGCTGTTTTATTGAAAAAGCAAATGACTTTCTAATTGATAATTATCAGTTATTACTCTGTTTCATCAGAGACCATTAATTATGGATTTTTTCCTACGTTGTTTATTTGAAGATTTGCTATTTTATGGATAAAAAAATGATGATTATTTTCGTGTTGGAAGGTTTATTAGAATCTTTTTAATTGAATGAGTGTTTTCAATCTTCAATTTTTGTTTGGGCTACTGAATTTTTGTAATTTTATAATGATTTCATACCATGTTAGTAAGTATTTGGTATTTGTTTTACCCTTCAAAGTCTTCAATCTATCATAGTTCATAACCTTTCAACAACTAGAAGAATATAATGCGTGCTGCTGCAATATGTATTTTTTTTAGCTTTTATGGTATTCCAAAAATAATACTTTCAACGTTTTGGCAACGATTAATAAGATTTTAGAAAATAATTATTTCTTCGACTTTTGCTTCAGCAGCACCTAGTGCATATGATAGATTTATTGGGAGTGATAAGGGATTGCAGGATACAGATCCATCAACATCTTTGCCTCCATCCAGATCAAGCAGGATTGATCCAATGCTTGATGATGTAGCTGAATGGGAAATTCCATAGGAAGATCTTGTAATTGGTGACAGAATTGGATTACGTAATTCCAGTAATCCTTAACTAAGTTTTATTATTTGTAAAATGTAGTGAGAACAAGTAACATTTTAGAAGTGCTGGTTTTTTTTGGAAACTCCATTAACATTTTTTAGACATGAGCTCAAGTACCAAACACTTCAATAATCTATAGACGTTCATTTTTTTATCAAGTGAAGCAATTCCATTCACAATTTTTTGAACATGTGAGACTGCTTTGTTCTAGAGCCTGTCTATAGACAGCTTCAACAGCAGCCTCTACATGAAACTGCAACAAAAACAATATGATCTAATGAAGCAGTTAGCTTGTAACATTTAGAAGTTGCTTGGCCATTCATAAAATTAATCTATTTTGCTATTCTGATATCTACGTATCTGACTAAATCAATTACTTATAAAATGATCCATGCTCAATAGCTTGAGAGCAAAGTCAGCTCAATAGTACTGAAAAATAAGATATAATTTAATGTACATAAAACTAAAACTTCTATATACATGCAGCCAGGAACACAAGCAAAGAATAATTAAATAAGGAGGAATACAAGCAAGGAACACAAGCAAAGAATAATTAAATAGAGAGGAATACAAGCAAGGAACTTCTTGATGACATCAAGATCAACATAATTATGGACTGTCAAGCTAATTTTCTTCATCTTCAAAAAGTTGGTGTGCTCAACCTCACTCTATTCAGGCAAAGAAGTTTCTCCTTGGTGAAAGAATCCGATTTTATCTTAATTGGTAGTTTTGATATGTCCTCACAAAGCAGTACTTATTCTTTCAATACTATATTATTCTCTAACCCAACAAATCTCACATAGTTTGAAGAAAACAAAACACAACCATCCTTGAAATCTTTTGAATAAGAAATAATGATAAAAGAATGTAATTCTCCATTGAATCTTATTCATCCACGTGTAAAAAATTAACGAAAATATGCTCACGAAGGAATTTAGCAGAATCTGAGATGGGATCACAACCAGCTCCAAAGCAGAGGGGAAACTCTAGTCTTAATAAAAAATTTCTTAATAGTAGCATAACTAGTCGTTTAAGGTGTTGGGGAACTTGCCCTTCTTTAGCTGATGAACTTGGTAGTAAAGATCATTGAATATATCTATAAGTTGACAAAAATTGGCTCTTAGTAGCGACACCATTGAAGACTCGGTGAACTCGAATCTCTGAAAAAAGCTTGTAGTTCTTCATCAAGGTAATTGTGATGACCGTAAAAGAGAAAGAAGATGAGAAGAAGAAGATTGAATGGGATTCTAATATAAAAGAGTACTTGTAAGCAAAAGGAAATGACAATATCAAGAAACAACTGATCACAAATAAAATTTTATTATAGGGAAAGTAAAATAACTTCAAACACAGATTATATCAACAGCAACTCAAAGTCGTCAGTCCTTCGCTCACTTCCAAAAAACTCAAAAGAACAACCTAAGAGCAGGATCCAGAGTAATGTTGGGGAAGACTATGCCACTATTAATGAGATGTTGAAGGATGAATTTACCGCAAGCCAAAAATTAATTTGACTTTGAAGTTGCCATAAACTTGATACGGGCAATGACTCTAATCATCAATTCCTGAACTTCTAATGCCACTTAGGCTTCGCTTGATAGGGTTTCTTACAATTTTTTAAAGCAATTTTTTTATATAAAATTTTCTTAAACTAAAAATATTTGTACTAAAATCTGTTTTTGAAAGCAATCAACCAAAATGAAACCTTAATTCAACTCCTTTTCCTCTTCAGCTCTGACTTTCATTTGAGCGATCCATGAAGCTAGCTTTTTCTTTGCTTGAATATTATTCTGCGATGACTTTATAGAAGAAATTTCAGCCATCAGTTCTTCAGTTTTCATTGATAGCATGGAAACCTCATCTAATACCCTCGACAAATGCAGAGTAGAGTTGTGGGCATTTGCAAGCAACTGTGAAAGTTTGATGATGGCGTCTTTCCCTTAACCACGGCCTACATAGTGATATTCTTCAAAATTATTGGATTACTTGACGGCACCTCTGTAGCGACCTTATTTGTTTTCTCTGGAGTACTTGATGACATCTTTAGTATCTCTTGATCAAGAGGAGAGCCAGGTTTTCATCTAAAAAGCTTGCTCATTGAATAATATATTACAATATTTCTCACATAACCTCATGAAATTTTTTTCTTATTGTTCCACTGTATAATCCATTAGAGTAGTCAGGGATGCCTTAAACAAAAAATTTAAAATGCATTTACTTATTTTTACCCAATTAATTTAAATTAAAAGTTTACCTGAACAGACAAATCCTCTGTTGCGGGAAAATTGACCATTAACTCAAAAATAAGCCTTAATTTGCTTTTGGTGGTGGACTGCTCAAGCGAGCCTTACACGAAGTCATCAATCAAATTGGTTTTTCATCCTATTCAACTCCAACGCCCAAAGGCCCCAAACTTTTCTTTCCAACATCTCAATAAGGTACTAACTAGCAATTCTTCTTTATCTATTCCTATTCTATCTTTGGGAATGTTCATCATCTTGTATAAATTAGTTACAGAGCTCCAATAGAGAAGAAAGGAAGAAGAAGATGAATAACATTTTGATTTGAACACTTCAACTTCTATTTATAGTTCTATCACAGGAGCTATTAGAAAAATTGATTAAATTGTTATCAAAGCTATAGAAAATTGATTGTGAGTCACAAAGATTCAGATGCATTATTTTGCATCCATAATTAATTGCATTAGTGAATGATATGTAATTGAATGAACTGTATGATTGTGTGATAAGAATTGATTGAGTTCAACGAGTTTTGATTCATGATTTGATTTTTGATTTGATTTGAGTTCTAATCATACAAAAAATTTTTGTGCCGATTTTATGCCCGAATCCTTAAGGAAAATATCGAGGATGATATCTTTCTAAAGTGGGTAGACTTTGATAACCAAAATTTTTGGAATGATATTTTTCAAAAGAAAATTTTAAACTTCAACGTCGTGCCTTGTCGAATAAGGGAGAAGAGGAAGGGAATAAAATAGGTGAGAGAAAAAGATAAAAGTCAATTTTAGCTGCCAGATCACTTCATCATTCTTGTGGAACTTGTTAAGTTTATAGCAGGTGACTCTGATCGTACTTATGTTTTCAAAGATTTTTTATTTCAAACATTTGATTCTCTCCAAAACTAATTTTATTGCATTTTCTCTGCATTTATTGAACTTCTACTACGTAACTTTTTATATACTTCAAATATTGACTCTAACATTTTTCAATTTTACTAAGCAAAATAGAAGTAATTGAATTTTATATGATTTTTCCTAAATAGAAGTATTTTTATTGAAGCATGTTATTAATACAAATATTGTAAATAAATGTAGACATATGGTTAAGTAATAGCTGGTCGTTATTACTATTAAAAAAAATATGTTATTAAAATGTAAAAGATAAGTTAAGACCATTTGACCAATTGATTAGAGATTGATTGATATCTATAGGATAGTGTACTGACGGGCTTTCCTTTAAATTTTGTGGTTTAGTGTTGTCCTCTACTGATACAATGATAGAATGATTGGGAGTTATAATGAGTTATTACTGTGTCAACGGGAAAACAGTGGTGACTCTATTTGCTTAGCCAACAATTACAAACTATAGATTATTGATAATAGAAAACACTGCTTAAGTTAAAACTTCTTACTTGAATAATAAAATTATTGAAATGCATGTTACTAATTCATTATTATTGTATGCCTACTGTTCACTGTTCATTGATTTATTATCACTGTAAAAATTTACTATTACTATCGGGTTTACTTATATTGATACGAATAATGATACTATTATCAATTATATTGTTTATTAATTTACTTTATTGCACTAATACTATCATTGATACTAATATCAATGCTACTACTGGTATACTATTACTATTATTTCTACTATTATTAATTCACTGCATTATTTACTGATTGACTAATTGTGTGATATATTGAGCACACTTATGATACTGATATATAACATGATTTCTATTATTAATTTACTGCACTGATATTACTGCTACCAGTTTGCTGCATTGATATGATTTACGATAATTTTTATCAATGCTTTGGTTTTACCCATATATATGATTTATTTACTTATTATCATTGATCGATAGTACTGATATAGCAATTGTTTTATGACTTTAACATCTATAATGGTTTACTAGTTTTCATACTGTACTACTTTAATGGTTCACATACCATAATATTTTATTATTTATCGACTATACTACTACTGTATATGAGTTTTATTATTTCTGCAATGATTCATAATCATAAAATTATTAATGTTATGATTTGACTATAGATATGCATATTATCGCTTTATCGTGCTTTAAATCAGTTATAGGATTTGAATAACCTACTGGACATTTTAGCTTATTATATGTGATTTAAATGATTTTAGGTCAGAATAGAGGATCAAGAGTGTGAGATTATAATGATTCCTTAGGTTTTATTTCTTTTATTTTAGTTATTCTTTTATACTCATGAATGAAAGGATGTCATATGTAATTTTTTAGTATTGTATATGATTTTGAGAGTAATGATAATAGATAAATATTGATATTTTGAATTATAGAATTATTTTCACCTATATTTAATTGATAAATGAAATTAGATGGCTCTAGTATTAATGTCTAATAAAAGATAAAAGAAAAAATTCTTCTAAATTAGATTTTGGGGCGTCATAGTGAGTCAATACTATAAGGTTATACTATATATCTAAGATCGCCAAGATTTAAATGTTTAACACATAAAGTAAGGATCTCATTTATATTCTAATGTAAAATCCCAGAGCTAATGAAGGAGAATATCCTAGAATATAAAGTGACCTCATCTGTTAGTAAGGTTGTGTTCCTCAAAATTATTCAAATGGAGAAGGATTATGTCAAGAATGAATAAGAGATAGAATTAAAAAATGATAATATGAGATGATTGGAAATAAATATATTCATTGGCACCACTTATGGAAATGATTGACTTAAGCCCTTTAAGGAAAATAAGTGCCATCTCACATGACATATTCTATCCATTGTGATTTGTACTAAATCAAGCTAGGCCTTGTTTATTTTTATCAAAGCCAATTTCACTGCTACGCCTTGGTTTGGTTCATTTTAGGACATGTAGTTGAATCTTCCTAACATAGAGCTTTAAGGGGTAACTTTGTATGCTCCCTTAAGTTTTTAGTAGTTGTCCCACATAAAGCCCACTAGAGTTTAGCATAGGTTCACCCAATCAATGAAAGGTACCCAGTAGACCTCTTAGGTTAGCTTAAGACCATTTTGTTGCTCTAGTTCAACGTAATTGGCTTTGGCGTTGTTTAATTTGGTCCTAAGAGACCCTAAGCTTGTGTATGCTACTTAAGAACCTAATACGCCAACTTAAATTAAAATCAGGCCTATTGGTTTATTCTAGGTTTTACTCTAATCTTTATTAATCCAACCTAGCTATTGAACCCAAGTTTACCTTATGGTGTGTCCAACTTTGGTCCTCATAGACTCTAGACCCGCTATAAACACTCGAGACATAAATAGACCTAACTAAGTTAACCTAGGTAATAAAAAATGTTAATCTTGGAATGGGTTTATTGGTCTGGTTAACCCTATGGCTTTTATAAGTATTCTAGTTTAATGCAAGTTATGCTAGTCTACCAAGGTCCTTAAAGAGCATAAAGTCTAATTGCCCATTTAATAGCAATAGGTACCCATCTAGCCAACCAAATTTCTTTGGTCAAAACTAAATTTAAGTTTTGGCCCTTTTATTCATTTAATAATTCATTGTTCCATCATTTCATAGGATTTTCTCTATGGAAAGGATGTTGTCCACTTGGATACGATAATTCACCATCTTCCTTGTGTTATAATTCCCCCCCCCCCAAAAAATAAGATTGGCCTATTGAAATGATTGAAAGCTATAGAGTATAATCAAGATTTTTCTAATCAAGAGTACTCTTGGGTATCAACCAAGATGCAATTAACCATTAGAATAATATTTCTTTAGGATTGTTTATTACCCAAAAAGATAAATTTGATTTTTAGTTGTCTATGGAAGATTTTTATGAACCTTTTTGTATATTTGTTTAAGTTAAGTTTGTTAGATTCCTAAACATCTTTTATTAACTTTTATTATGAAGATTTTCCCAACATACCCTTTTTATTATCTCTCTCACTTACTCTTTTTGTCTTTACCCATTCTTGTCCTCTTTTACTTTTAATCTCCTCTTCGATAAATGAATGAGAGGAGTAAAATGAAGATAATATTATAGACTATGATCTTTGAGAAGTGGCTGCTTGAGAGAGGGTAAGATAGGAATAAGAAAAATAGGATACAAGCAATATTATCAAGATCAACTCATTAATAATTAAGATGGAAGTTGCTAAGATGGTCACCCATACTATCATGACAATTTGTTATAAAAGCAAGTGAAAAACAACCCCAAGGTCTTGGCTTATGATGAAATTGAGAAGTGGAATAAGGTGGAGGGTGGGGACATTATTCATCAAGATAATGCAAAATAAATAAATACTATTTCATGGAACTCACCAAATATTTATATAAGAGAGAGCCCTCATGATCTAATATGGATAATGATCATGGCTAGACCTTGGGTGACCCCATTAAATCTCATACCAAACCTAATTATTCGACGTAGAGTTTTGCCTTAGACTAGGCTTTCCTCTAAACTTGACTTATTCTTAGATAGGTAAAATAGGCTCCCCTTCCTAAATACCCAACCATGATTTAACATAGCCCAAAATGTCAGGACACAATTTGGGGGTGAATTGAGTATATTAAAGGTATATATATATATATATATATATATCAAGAGTTATGTTATGTTGAGTTAGAGAGCAAAATATTTATTTTCTCTAAACAGAGTACTTACATACACACAATAAATCAAATTTTCAATCTCTTTATTCTTTTTAAATTACAATATAATTAATAATATGAGATTTGAAAACATAATGTTAGATCTAGATATGAGATTAATAAGAAACTTAAGTTATATTACAAGTTACATTAACTTTTGCTTATAATTTTTTTTTTCAATAGGAATTGATAAATGCCAAATACTTCTTCAAAAATACTTTCCCAAAAACAATTTATTTATTTTTTCCATTTATCATCTTTTTAATTAATTATCTCAAACAATCAATGTATAAAATTATAATCAATAAAATAAGTAAATGGTTGCACAAAGTATAGTATGGAAAGAATGCAAAAAGTTAAAATCTTGCAAATTGATGTATAATGGTTCGACCACACAATGAACTTAAAAATCAATTATAATGATATCTAATAAAATTTTCTAGATCATATGCTTTGTTCTTTAGTTATGTATTAAATTCTTTATTATACAAACGATACAAGTATTGTTGTGCATAATTAATATTTTATTAAAAAAATTTCAAACGAAGCAATTATTATTTAAACTATAATGCTTGAACAAACAACTCCCAACTCTTATTAGATAAAGCAATTGAATACTATTATAGAAAGTAGTCATATCTAACACCTTAAAATTAATAGAATATCTCTGCCAAAGCTCCAATTAACTAAATAATAGGTAAAAGTCAATCATGAAACTACACTGTTATAGATAACTAAAAACCTCCAACATATAATAGCACAACCAAACATAAAAAAAAAAGATATAGCAATGGCAGAGACCACAAAAGGCAAGGATCATAATGTATTTGCTATCAGAAGTCATGTACTAGTTGCAGATGGACAATTGATTAAAAAAACTAAAATAGCTAAGCACAGTAAGCTTATTAGAAGTGGAAGTAACCAAATTCCTGCTGATGCACTTCATCTGAACGTAACCATAAGCAATAACCAACACGTACATCATGACGAACACAGAAGAAAGGTAGTCCCTATAACCATAATAATAGTAATGGAGATCAATAAGTAGATAGACCAAAAAATACCCAATACCACCTCACAAAAACTAGATGCTACAACAAACCCATAATCATGAGGCCCCTGTCCATCAAATTAATTCTTAAGGAAAATGAACCCAGAAGAAAGCTATGTCCCTAACCATAATTAATACAACTAATAACAAAATGATACAGCCAAATATACTCAAAAAAGCTACAATAGAAAGTGATGTAGTTCATAAAGTTCTGACCGTAGGACTGTAAGAAAATCCAATTACAACAACCACACACAAGCCCAAAAATCATACTAGAGGAAAGGATGCCAGTCCTCACAACCACATCCATAAGGATTTAAAGCATAACAGGAACAACACAAAGAATCAAAAGAGTCCAGCAATTAATACGAACATAAAACCAAAACTAAGCAGCATAGCATCTGCGGGAGAAGGGCCACACAAGCTCAGAATTGAAGAATCCGTAATGCCATCATGATAAAACCCAATTACCACTCAAATATAAACCCAAACCCACTTAGATTCACATAGAACCCAACCAGAGCAAAGGAATAGACAAAGTAGTAATAAGATAAAAAAAATATATTAGCCACATAACAATAATTCCTCATCCAATAGGCCAAAAGCAAGACACTGATATTATTCCAAATGAACTAATAACAGTCTATAAGGAATAGGGACCCAGGAAAAGTCACATCAAAATCACCAAACCAGTATTGCCATATGAGATAATATCACTTGTAAACTATAGTTCAGATAATACATGACAACCAAAGATACTCCATCCTGAGAATAGATGAGAATCAAAAGAGTTAAAATCAAAGTAGAAATTGAAATTATCATAGCTTGACTTCAACCAATGACAAAAGATAAAGAGCCCAAGAAATGATCAAATGTAACAAAACATTTTGAAGACCCATATAGCAATGCAAATAAAGCCCAAGTGACTACACCACATCTTCTCCTTATTTTTCCCTCCAATCGTTGCTAGAAGAAAACCCACCATTCCTACAGACAACAATTCTGAAATAATGATTACCAAAAACCAGCTGGAGATTAGAAGTTACCAAAGAGAAGACACCACCAAAATAGGCACAACACAACTAAAACTGACTGAAAAAAATGTTAATAACAAAAGAGCGTGTACATTGCATCAACCTCGATCCAAATGTTAATAATAGCAAGAGAAAAACATAATTTCAAACCATATAAAATAGCAAATAGTTCAGCAAAATTAACAGAGAATTTGGGTAAAGGACTAGCAAAATAAATAAGAAAGCACCATAAGAAACTCTAATGATACCACCACAACCCCAAGTAATACTTTTCACATAACCATTAGTACTAAGTTTAAACATGTTTTGGGGAGGTTTAGACAAATAAATCAACTTAGGGGTATCAGTGCTAACTTTTTCCTGAAGAACAATACCAAAATCCTTAACAACAAAATGATACCTTTTAAAAAATTTAGCTGTCAAAAGATTCACATTTAATAATTTACAAACTTTGTCTTTAATGTTCCTAATAATATGTTTGTGGTTCATAGCAGTATTGTTGAAAAGAGAATTATTCCTAACAATCCAGAGCTACCTCAGAATAAGATAAGGGAAGAGATTTGTAATATGACCTTTTGAATTAGTGAACCATAGAATGAAGGTTTCCTTGATAGGAATATTAGCATGAAAATAGTTATTTTTAAAATGTCCTCAAAATAAATCAAAATCTTAGCAGCAATGGGACCAAAAATAAACATATGGTACATATTCTCCACATGATTACAACATTGACATTTAGAAGGCAAAACAAAACCTCTTTTTAATAAATTTCATCTATAGGTACATGTTTATGCATAATGCTCCAAATAAAAATAGAGATGATAGTAGGAATGCTTTTATCCCAAATCATATTGAAAACTTTATTGACAGAATTCATAGCTCTAATATTATTCCAATAATCCTTAGCCCTAAAAAATCCATTACTAGCTATATTGCATAATAAGATATCTTCAGTATTAGGGTTTATAGGAATTTGCAAAATCTTACTAATGATAGTAACAAGAAAAATCTCAACTAATTTATTAAAGTCCCAACAATTATTACAAATAAACGAGTTAACTTTGACAGTCGTAGTAGAAGCAGTATTGAGTATATTGTCATTAGAAGAATTCTCTAACTAATGATACTGCCAAAAACATAAATTAGCTTTCCCAATACCCCAACTAATATGTGGTTCATCTTCCCATTTTATTTTGCACAAACATTTCCAAATTCTAGAATCCCCCTTATTGTAATAGCAAATAGTTGGATGTTTTCTAACACAATACTTAACATTCATGAATTTGGACCAAAGGCTAGTTTTGGTGATAAAATTAAACCATAATTTAAAAGAAAAAGCATGCACTAAATCCACCAAATTCTTACAACTTAAAGCACCTTCCTCCAAAACACCGCATTAATCTCTCCAAGAAGTCCAGATAATTTTTAAATTACCACTTTTTCCTTTCCCAAAAAACATATTGAATAATTTTTTAATTCTATTACACACTATAATAGTAGGATGAATAGTCTGAAAAATATAAATAGGCAAAGTGCATAGAACACTCTTGATCAAAATCAATCTCCCACCAAAATTTAGAAAATTAAACTACCAAGAGTTAAACTTATTTTGTACTGCAATGATAAGATCATAAAATAGAAAGGATTTCTTACTCCCTTTAAAGAGATGAACATCTAGAAACTTTAAAGGTAAAGAACCTTGCTTAAACTTAGTGATATCTTTAATAGCATTAACGTGATCACTGGCAAATTCTTAGAGGTAATAAAACATCAATTATTTTTATTAATTTTAAGACCACTAATCATCTCAAAATTGTTCAAAAATATGATAAGAAATTTAACCATATTCACAGAACCATTAGAAAAAATAATAACATCATCAGCGAAGCATAAATGAGACATAGAAAAATCACCTAAGGTAAGTGTGACATTAAAAAAAATATGAGTAAGACCTCTAGAAAGATATTCAACAGCAACAATGAAAAGGGAAGGAGAAATAGGATCCCCTTGCCTAATACAATGAGAAGCCTTAAAGAAGACAATACTTTTAACATTAATAATAATAGAAAAAAAGGGCCTTCAATGTTGGTTTTAATCAGATTAATAAAGAAAGAGTTAAAACCAAATAACTACAGAATAATATACAAAAAAATTTAATTGATGTTGTCATAAGATTTAGCAATATCTAATTTGAGAACATTGTTGCAGCCTCTCACTTTAAGATCTAAATCATGAGTAAGCTCTTGAGCCAATAAAATGTTATCAGATATAGTCTTCCCTCTCAAAAACCCCAATTGGTTATGGGAAATAATTTTAGTGAGCAAGGGGGATAAAAATTCCATAAAGATATTAGAAATGACTTTGCTAAAAAAAAAAAAAGAGCAAAGGCTTATAGGATGAAAATCATCCAAATTATTAGCAGCCACCTTCTTTGGAATAAGAACAATAAAGGTACTAGAGAAAATTTAGGAATATGGTTACCATTAAAAAATCCAAAACTGTAGCAAATAAGTCATCACAAATAGTATTCAAAGCTTTTTGAAAGAATTTTGTAGTGAACACATCAGGGCCAACCACAGAGTCAACATTCATATCAAAAACAATTTTCAAGATTTTATTTAAAGAAGGAAGTTTAGTAAGGATAGTGTTATCGTTCTCATTAATGATGAAAGGAATGATGTCAGAGTGATTAATAGGATTAGGCTAAAAAAATTTTGTTAAATAAATTAGTAAAATCATCCACAATAGACATAGCAATCCCCTATTCATCCTCAATAGAGGTCCCATCCACCAAACAAATTTATGAATAAAATTTTTGGCTCTATTCTTCTTGACTAAAGTATGAAAATACTTAGTATTATTATCTCCCTAAATTAAGTGTTTAGTGGCAGATTTTTGTTTCCAGTAAGTTTCCTCTTATTCTTGAAGCTTAAGAAGGAAGTTTTTTAGCTTCTTGAAGACTCTTATAATTATCATCAGAAGGATTAGATTGGCAAATGAGCTCAATAGAATTAACCTTATCTTCAGCAGTAAGAATATTGTCAAAAAAAATTTTGAAAATATTTCTATTCCACCAATTAATTTTGAACTTAAGTCTTTTAATCTTGAACCACAACCTTTTCATACCCATAATAGAATTATCAGGATGCAGAGGAGAATGACAATTTTCTTGAACCATATTTAAATATGCTTCATTTAAAAGCCACATATTTTGAAATATGAAAGTAGAAGAGATACCCTCATGCTAATTCATCTTAAGCCCAATAAGAAGAGTAGAATGATCAGAGAATGTTTTACTCATATGCTCCATAAAAGTGTTATTGCTAGAGTTAATGCACATATCAATAAAAAGAATACTATCTAAACATTTTCGCATATTTCCACGATTCCAAGTAAAATGATTTCCAGTAAAACTATTATCAACCAACTTACAATAAAAAATTGTAGTATTAAAGTTATCCATAGCTTGATAAATAGGGTTAGATCCACCAAGCATTTCAGAAGAAAAATGGTATTGAAATCACCTCCCATAAGCTAAGGAGAGTTATTTAAATCTTTAAATTCATCATGTTGATTCCATAATTATTTTCCAGTAAAATGAGAAGAAGTTGCATAAATAAGAGAAGCATAGAATATAAACTGCATGAACTCAATATACAATGCAATACTTGAGTAACGTCACCAATAACATCAATGGAGATAGATTCTTTCCAAAAGATCCAAATTTTATTAGAAATAATAGCCAAATGATTCATAAATCCTAAACACCTAGCAGTTTCTTCAAGGTTAGTAGCAAAATCAGAGGCTCAACTAAAACTAAAAATAAAACATTTTGAATACGACATAAATTCTTCACCCTCAATCTAAAGTAAGGGCAACAAATGCCCCTAACATTCCAAATAATGGACTTAATCATTAAAATTTATTTTGTTGGAAGTTTGATAATGGGTACTTCTAGGAGACTGAGCAATCAAACTTTTAGATTTCTTGTTTTTCTTACTTTAGACTAATGTGTACTCATACACATTACTAATTATGCTTCCATTAGTTAAACCCTTAGAAGTACCATCAATAACAAGATCATCATGTGAAAGAGATAAAATATCCTAATTACCATTTCCATTACCACTAATTTGAAAATCTCCTTCTCCCATATTGCCATTTCCCAAATCTATAGCTTCCTCTAGTGATTCCTATTGGACCAATTCACCTTCCTCCATAGTGCCTTCTATCACATTTTTATGATCATTTGTAATGGGATGGGACAATTCAATATTAGCATCTTTAACATTATTAACCATGAAATTAAAATCAGCCAGATTCTTATTAGTAACACAAGAAAAAAAAAAAAGAATTCACAATCAATTTATTATGTTCATGAGTAATAGCCATCATTTGCTCATCCAAATTAACTAGAACATTAGAAACTTTGTAAGGATTATTTACAATACTATTAGAAGGTCATGGGTCACTCCCTGTGTAGAAAGAGGATGGATATCCTCATATATATTATCATGTCCATCATGTTCACAATATGCATATTCAACAAGAGCTTTGTTAACATTCTTAATATAATGTGGCACATTCTCCATGATATCAAGTTGAGAATTCTTCTGAGTTGAACCAAATGGAGCAGCGAGTTTAGAGATGACATTCTCATCGAACATAAAAGCTAAGACTCCTTTAAAGGAGGTATAAACCAAATTCATTTTTTTGGGAGGAAGAAGAAGAACAACCCACAAAAAACATCTTTAATAGATCGAGTCTTACAATCAGGATTAGAAGGCAACCAAGGATTCGTTGGGCTCGATGATGATGGAGTCGCCATCACCCAAGCACAGGAAAAAAGAATGAAGAAACCACAAATCCAAAATGATGAGATCGAAAACATAATCAGAGAAAGTTAATATCAAGAAAAAATTATCAAAAAGACCTCCACAGTGATTAGAAAGAAGTATTGAGAAGGAAACCCTAGATCGCCACAGTTTCGCTAAAGCACGAGATTCGAGATCCTATGAGCTATGGTATCCTTTTAAAAAATGCACTTAATTATAGTCAAGTGTGATTCTTATGAATTTGATTAAAAATTAGCATACATAAAAACATTAATATATAATATATGAATTGCCCAAAATTTGGTACAATAATGATCTTAGTATACCCCAATAAAATTTTCTATCAATTACTTTTTCACTTATATATTTAACGAGTTGTGTATTTTAACTTATGGGGGTATTTGTACTTTTGAATCATTCCATGTCAACTTTTTATTTAATTCCCTTGTATTTTTTGTTTGATATATAAACATACAACTATTTAATAAATTATTTAACATTCAATGAAATTTTTAATTATTTCAACTTCCTTGTTTCAAAATTCATGAGAAAATTTATGATACATAGAAATTCTAATGACTCCAAATTGAATGTCATCCATATTGATGGGAAAGTGATTAACTTATTCTACCAAGCATAAGGTGTTTCTTTTGACTATACAATTTATTTTGGATATACAATAATCTCAAACTCATGTGATTTCACTATATATAAATCATCATCTATTATGCCATTAAAAAATACTATTAACATACATCTAAAATAACTTAAATCCCTTAAAATATGAAATGATAGTTAGTGTCTAATGTCCTCAAGTTGAGAATCATGTGTAAAGGTCTCTTCAAAATTAATTCCTTCAATTATGTTTACTTTTCCCTTGGTGCATGCATTTGAAGCTTTACAAGTGAATATTATCCAGTTCTAAATGTTGATAGAACATTTCACAATACTAGATATGGAGGTAATTTGCTCATAGTTATAGCCTAAGATGTGAATACACATATTTATCTAATTGCATTTGTAATAGCTTATTCAAATTTTAATGACACAAGAAAAAATTTCATTATTGGATTAAGAGAATCAATAAACTTGGTATAGAACATATAATTTATTTCTAATCAACAAAATAATGATGTTAATGCCATATATACATTATTTTAAAAGGAACATCATGGAGCATGCACTCATCATATTGTGATGACTATCATGAAAAACTAGAAAACTTAGAATATTTAGGAATATCCTTAACCTCTAATGCTTACAAATGAATTGAGTTCCACTGATACTTTGATAAAATCAAAATTAAGAATAATGCAATTGCTACCTACTTAGAGCATGAAGTCAATTTTGAGTTGTGGGCTTATAAATTCTTTATTAAGAATCAATATAATTTAATGATGATTTATATTTCAAAGAACTTTAATAATGTCGCAAAAATGCAAGTTCTTATACAATAACCACCTCATCAAAATTCTTAAGATATATAACACATGAATATTTCTTAAAAAATATTGTTGCCATAGAAAATGAAAAAAATCACATTATTTAAGGATATTGAAGAATCATTAAGTGAGATCTTAATTACGACTCAAGCATTAACTAACCAAGAAGCAAAATTTAATTGCATGTGCTTGATGATGATCTTTATGGTGAAGTGCATGTGTAGAAAGTGTGATGTAAAGGGTATTCCATGTGAACACATATTAGTTAACTCATGATTGGGGTGTCAATTATTATAGGTTAAGCTCCAAGTTTTGCAACTTTAAGTTCATACTACGAAAATATATATCCAATGGACTGTGAGAATATATAAGAGATTAAAAAAAAAAAAGTGAGAAACATTTTCATTCTCCCACCATTTGAGAAGCCAAAAGTAGTCCTCTAAGGAAAAATTTTAAAAAAAAACCTTCAAAGGAGCAAAAAGATGTAGCGGAACGTAGGTCAAGCCACTTTGGAGCAAAAGGACATAACAATATCACTTGTAAAGCTAAATGCAAACCTCCAATTCTAGTATATGATGTAACCAATTTTTTTTTATAATTCCTTACAAATGATGTACAACTTTATTAATTCAAAGTTGAAAATCCTGTGTGAGGAGAGAGAAGATGTGAGGAGAGAGAGATTTTTCTGAATTTCTCTTCAAAAATTTAAATTTGTAATTGGAATTTAGTTCATTTTCTTAGTTTGTCTAAAAGCAACTAGAAATTAATCTCAAATGATGAATCTAAATTCAGCTGGATGAAATATATGTCAATTATCAAAGACTCATGATCATCTTCTTTAAAATATATTAGATTTAATGAATCTTCTATAGACAATTCTGCGTCTATAGATTCTTTGTTAAATCATGAAAAATTGAATTTTGTGGCGGAGAGTGTTTCGATTATATCTAATCCTCATGCAAATATAGATAATAACATAAAGTAGAATTGAGGATCATATTACTAAAATTGTTATTTGAAATTTTGAAGTTTCAAATAAAGAATCAGAGATTCAAATCATATCCTTAAACTAAGAGAAGAATCATAATTCAAATTCTCAATTACAGATTCCCTGGAATAAATTGGATCATATTCCTTTGGATTTTTAGAATGATATTTCATCTTTCTGCAATGATGGAAATACTGTTTCATTGCATATCCAATCGAAGAAGCAGAAAATAATGCAACTGGATAATGCGTTAGTCATCAAAGTCATCGGTAACAAGCTTCCCCTGTCTATTCTTAACAAAGAATTCAGAGCTTTGGTATAAATTTGGTTCATTTCAATTCATTGGCATTAGTCTTGATTGGGTTCTATATAACTTTCAATCTAAAGACTCTAGTGACGGTGCCTTAAATGGTGGACCATGGTTCATTGGAGATCACATTATTGAAACTGACAAATGGACACCATCTTTTTTGCCTTTTTCTATAAAGGGTCTATTTTCTCTAGCGTGGATTCGTTTATCACATTTACCTCTGCAATGTTGGAATCTAATAAATATTTGAAGAATTTCTTTGAAATTTGGTCATCCTTTGCTTTTAGATGCTCAAAATTTTAGTTGGAATAGAAGAGAGTTTGCTAGAGTTTGTGTTAGACTCAACTTAGAAAATAAACTTCCTAAGCGTTTGGATTAAAGGTTCTAATGGAAAATTCTTTCAATTAGTTTAGTATGAAAATTTCCAATTTATGTTTTAGCTGTAGAAATATAGGCCACAAGAAATCAGTTTGCAAGCAAATTACAACTACTGCTCCTAAATGTCAATAAAGTCTTGGCCTCCTTCTCTTATTTCCAAGGAGAACAGTGAAATTTATGTTAAAGATCAACATAAGAAAGTAGTTTCAGAATCCCAATATGAAGAAAATTTATATGGCAGCTAGATTATTGTATTGAAAAAAAATTAGAAAGACAAATGTTTCTAATTATGCATTTGCTAAGAGAGATCTTAAAAGCAATATTTTTGTTGTTAAGTCTAGATTTTCCCCCTCTTGAAGATGATATGGTCAACAAAGACAAAGGTAAAAATTCTGTTCTTGAAACTTGCTCAGAAGTTAATTTTTCTTTGGCTAGTATCAGCAATAATGGTAATCCTACATCAAACATTTCTGTCATTTTGAACAAGGAATCCATTTCATTAAAAGACGTTTCCATAGACGTGCAATGCCCTTCTGTAGAAATTTTTAAAGACAATATTCAAAAGATTTCTCTTGAAGCTGCAATTAATCTAGAAGATCTAAAAAGGAATGATGAGCAGGTTTGCAATTCTAATTTTAAAAAGGTAGCTCCTTTTAAAATGTCTAAATCATCTAATGATAAAACCAAGCTTTGTAAAGAGCTTAAGCAATTAGGACCTATTGAAGATGTTCCTAGCAGAAGATTAAATGTTGGGGAGGCATCCCTTTTAGTTAAATTATGCAATCTATTCTTTTTTGAAATTGTAGAGGAACCCGCAAGAAACAAGTAGGCTTTCATTTGAAAAACTTAATCAATAAGCATGATATTTTTTTATTAGTTTATTAGAAACCCAAGTTGAATCATTGGATAGAAAATATATTAATCAAATAGTTGGTATGGATTGGCATTTTTGCCATTCTTTTGCTATAGGAAAATCTGGAGGAATTTTAGTTCTTTGGAAGCCACAAGTTACCAATTTCTCAAAACTTCTTTTGTCATCACAATGCATTTTAGGAAATCTTATTTTTTTCTAATTCTTCAACTTATAAAATTGGCATTATCTATGAGAATAAGGATCTTTTTATGAGGAGGTTGTTATGGCATTCTATTGAAGGATTCTTATCAATTAAAGAACCTTGTATTATTGGAAGTGACTTCAATTGCATTTTATACAAAAATGAAAAAAAGGTTGGAAAAAAAATTATTATGACTCTAGGTCCGGAAGAAATGAAATATTTTATGTCTCATAATGATCTTCATGACTTGTCATTCATTCGTCCTCATTACACTTGGTGTAAAAACAAAGATGGTGTAAGTAGAATTTGGGAAAGGCTTGACAAGATTTGTTAAACTCTTACGCTCTTCATTTAATTCCCTTTGCCTTCACTAAGCATTTATCAAGTACATTATCTGATAATTGTCCCTTGATCCTTAATTTTCTTAGTAAGACTCATAAAAATCATAGATTTCAGATATTTGAAAATTTATGGACTTTGAATCCTACTACTTGACACATTGTTTCTAATTCTTGGAATAAGAATGATTTTGGTTCCTATGCTGACATTCTTCAAAGAAAGATGGCTAGATCTCTGAAATCTCTTTTTTTCTGGAGTATGAATAAATTTAAAGTGCTCTCTCTTCTTAATCAGACTCTGAATGATAGAATTACTATGTTGTGTACATAAGAAGCTCTTTCACATATTTTAAATGATGAATTTCTTGAATTGAGAATTAAGGTCAAGGATCTTAATTTTACTAAAGCTAGGTTAGTGACGTGGTGGAGGCAAAGAGATAAAGCTAATTGGTTAGAGCATGAAGATTCTAACTCTCATTTCTTTCGCACTTATGCTTCAGCTAGGAGAAATTATAACAAGATTATTCAAGCCAAATTGCCTGATGGTGAGATTTCCAAAGACCCATCATGTATTTCTGAAGTCTTCTCCCAGTTTTTTAGTAACAAATGGAGATCTAGGCATTGTTCTCAATGACTGGCCTTTTTTTAATGATGACAACAAATTAAAGTCAATACATGATCAACTACTTGAAGTAGAATTTACCAATGAAGAATTCAAAAATGTTATTTTTCAATTGGGACTGAATAAGTCTCCTAGCTTAGATGGTATTTCCCCGAGATTCTTTAAAATCTATTGTAAAATTGTCAATGTTGATGTATGGAATGTTGTTAATACATTCTTTTAATCAAGTGTCATGCCTACCAATTTGAAAGGTGCGCTTGTTATTCTCATTCCCAAATAGTATAATGCTTGTGAACCTTCTAAATTTAGACCAATTAGTCCTTGCCAATCTACATACAAAATTGTTGCAAAGATGATTCTAAATAGATATAAGATTATTTTGCCTAGAATAAATTATGAAGAGCAAGTGGCTTATGTCCCAAACAGATCAATTTTTAATCACTGTCTTTTAGCCCAAGAAATATTTTATAAATTCAAATTCTCTTCCTTTTTTTTTTTTTTGAATGATGCAATTTGCATTAAATGAAAAAAAAACTATTACATTCCTTCTTTAACAAAACACTTAAAGAAGAAGGAATGTTACTAAAATAAAAACTATCCCAACTAAAATCTCTACTCAAAGCATACGTGGCACACAAATCTGCCACCTTGTTACAACTTATAGGAACAAAATGATGGATAACATTATTAAAGCTGTGCAAAAAATGAAGTTCCTTATTCCAGAAGCTCTCTTTCTTCGAATTGGAAGCCTTCATCGAATCACGAATAAAGTTGATGATATTTACATTGTCCCTCAACAACCACTCCTTTGTAATCAAACGACAATCTTACAATTTTTCTCTAATGAATAACACCACTTGAATTTCCAATTGGGTTATATCCCAATGTTTTATTTGTTTGCTAAAAGAAAGTAGGAATCTACCTTTGTCATCCCGAATAACTCTTCCAATTCCCCCAATATTCGAACTTAGCAAAGAAGCATACACATTGATTTTAATCCAATCTAGTGGTGGGCGATGCATAGATTCAAAAACTTTGAATGGAGACTAACATCCCAGTCTTCTGGTATTGGATTAACTCTTGGTTACACCACAATTACTAATACATTTGATGCAGTAACTGAAACCAAAGATACAGAAGTTCCATGTTTAACAACATTCCTATTCTTCCATGAGAAGAACACTGAAGTCATGTATACTTGAACAATACTTGGAATAGTGTTTGAAAATCTTCTAAGTTCCTCAACACCTTCCTCCAAGGACTAAAAAATTGGAACGTTGAACCCCCATTCTCTAATTTTCACAATAATCTCAATGAGATACTTACAATGCATAGAAATATGAACAATACTCTCAATCTCATTACAACCTCTAAATAAAAAAGTAATATCAGTAAGCTTCCTATAATTAAGGTATTCATTTGTAGGAAGTGCATCCTTACTAAGTCTCCACCAAAAACAATATATCTTTGGCTTGAGTTTTACTTTATAAATCCACTTCATAAACACATAAATCTCTTCCACATAAAGCTTTTCCATCTTGATACGCTAAAGAAGAAATTGAATTTCTAGAATGTTGTTGCAACAATTCAATGAGATCTTCATCAAAACCAGAATAAATTGGAACCTGCATGATTAAGGAAGTATCCGCATTGAAGAACTTCTGAATTTCCAAATAATTCCATCTTCCATCCGGAGATAATAAGCTTTGAACTTTCAAATCTCGTAACCCCACATGATCCATAAATGAAGGCCATTTATTCAACTCTTTATAAAGTATCCAAGCATCATCCAGAATATTGATTTTGTTACCATCAGAAACCCTCCATCTAATGGTTGGCTTAAGAAGACTAGAACCACCTAATAGTATATGCCAAGTAGATGAGAATCCTCTTTTATTGTTCACATTCCACATATTCATACCATATTTAATAGCAATATTGAGATTAAGAAGTGATGAAGGATTCTGAATGAAATTCCAAGCCATACTTGCTCTCAACGAACCAACTTTGTTAAGGATAGAATGAATACCATATCCATCTAACATCTTCGGTTTACATAAATCAGTCAATGCCACATAATGTAATCCATTCATACCCTTATCTTTATGCCAAATGAATGTTCTACAAAGTCTTTCAAGATCCATTAACACCCCCTTTGGAACCAAATAGTAAGTAGAAAGAAAAATTTGAAGGGACAAAAGTGAAGATTTAATAAGTAGAACTCTCCTAGACAAAGAGAGGCAATTATTTCC
Organism: Dendrobium huoshanense; assembly: GCA_016618105.1. Lineage (NCBI taxonomy): Eukaryota > Viridiplantae > Streptophyta > Magnoliopsida > Asparagales > Orchidaceae > Dendrobium > Dendrobium huoshanense. The sequence continues at coordinate 72,134,248 of CM028343.1, read as the reverse complement.
CCAAATATTAAACTTCTCCAAAGCATGATCTGTAATTTTCTGAAAATAAAAATATTTCAACCTTCTCAAAGCTATTTTAATTCCAAGGTACTTAAATTCCTTGACACTTCGAAAGACAAGCATCTTGGATATATACCTTTTTCTTGCCACATAAATTGATTTGCCAAAGGAGATTTGAGATTTCTTTTTATTCACTTTCTATCCCGGCCAACTATAATATTCATCAATAATACCTTTCATATTCTCCGCCGATCTATGAGAAGCATCAGAAAAGAGAAGCACGTCATCAGTATACAATAGACTTGAATTTTTCTCTACTTGAGGAACAATCATAATACCCAGCTCAACCCCTCTTTGAAGAATGGAGTTTGATAAAATTTCAGAGTACATAATAAATAGAAATGGAGACAACAAACACCCTTGTCTGAATCTACTCTTTCCCTTGATCCATTTGGACATCCTCCCATTGATAAGAATAGCAAATTTGGCATTCATCAAACGTTCAACAATAAACTTGGTGAATCTTTTTGGAAAACCAAACTAGTCCAATTTTTTAATTAATACTGGCCAACCCATACTATCATACACTTGCTCCATTACAATCTTGACTGCCACAAGACCCTTTTTAGAGGTAGAAAATATGAATTAATGAAAGATTTCTTGAGCTAATAAATAATGATCACACATCGATCTCCCCGGGCTAAAAGAAACCGGATCTTTAGTGATGATTCTAAGAAGACATTGTTGAAACTTGTTCAATATGAATTAGGTTGTTAGACCTAAGCTTATATTCCAATGGCTAACCAAGAGGGGGGGGGGGGGGGGGTGAATTGGTAATTAAAAAATTTATCCCACTTTTTAAAATTGAACCGATAATAACTTTAGTGAATTTTTGTATAAAAGGTTTTTCAACCACAAATTAAAAAGTAAAAATAAAAGTAGTGGAAAATAAAAAGACATAAGATTTATAATAGTTATGTCAAACACGACCTACATCCACTCCCTGGAGGCACCCTCCAAGTATTGCACTAGTACCACTAGTGACTCTCTTTTTGCACTCACAACAAGGCGGAGAAGCCTTCACAAAAACTCTCTTCCACCACTACCCGGTGCTGCAGAGAACCATCATCCTTTTACACTCTCTAAGTGTTGGCAGAGAACCATCCATTCTTTCACACTCTTTAAGCATGGGTAGAGAACCCTTCGTCCTTTCACACTCTCTAAGTGTAGGCAGAGAACCCTTCGGTTTTTCACACTCTCCAAGTGTAGGCTGAGAACCCTTCGCCTGTTCACACTCTCCAAGTGTAGGCAGAAAATCCTTCGGCTGTTCACACTCTCCAAGTGTCGTCAGAGAACCCTTCATCCTTTCACACTCTCCAAGTGTCGGCAGAGAACCGGATCTCCTTGAATGATCTTCTCACAAGAAATCTAGAAGGAGGAGAAAAAAGAGTGAAGTAATCACAAATCACCATTGGAGATTCTTACCTTTGAGTTCCAAGTGAATCATTCACACTCCAGTAGTAAGAATCCTCCTTTAAACACTCTCTCACACTTTCTCCTTCAGTCTCCCTTCAGTTAACACGAAGTTCAGTAGGCAAAAAGATCACAAGATAGTTTTAAGTGGACTTTATATAGGAAAGATTTGAAAAACCGTCCAAAAACTGCTGACTTTCAAGTTTGTACACAGTGGATCGTCCCGGACGATCTTCAGACCGTCCTGTATGAATAGTATAAAAATAGTTATATACGGACCCAATGTATATTGGTACGAACTAACTTCATGCCGATCATCGTCCTGTACAAAATATGTTTGTCCTAGGACGAACATTTATATCAAGGGTTCATTCTGACGAAATTGCAGGATGGTCCCAAATTTTCAGGGAACAGAGACTTCGTCCTAAAATGAACATGAATGTTTGTCTGGACAAATAGTTCAAGTCATGTGTCCAAAGAACTTCATCCAGAGATGACCAGGATGAATCATCTCGACGATTAGTTTAACCCATGTGTCCAGAGGACTTCGTCCTGGAACGAACATGATTAATCGCCTGGACGATAAGTGCAACTCAAGTGTCTAGAGAACTTTGTCCAAGGACGAATGGTACATTTCGTCTGGATGAACAGTTCAAAGTGAGAATCCAGAGAGCATCATCTAGGGATGAATATGGAAATTTGTCTAGACGATCATAACTTAGAAAAATTTTCTCACTTCCTGTTCGTTCCATTGCTCTTCTGAGGGGATAAGTGAATAACTGACCTGATCGTCCCGTACGAACTTGGTTCGTCTCGTACGATCAGTATGATTTTTTAAAGATCTCCCCAAGTGTGTGTGTGCTAAGCTACTCAATTACAATCATACTCTCTCATACTCAATATAATGAAAAATACAAACTTCAATTTACAAACTATCTCATGCTGAATTTGATTTGAAGTCTTTTTTAGTCTGGAGTTTGATTTTCCTGAAATATTAGTCCACACAAGAGCAAAAATAACTTTCAAAAAGTGTTAGGAGAATATAATACTTAAAACAATAATATTTGGAATCATCAAAACTATACAAGTTGAAAGAATGTAAAACATGCAAATAGCAACTCTCTTAACATACACCACTTCAATCTATTCATTAACATTCTTGCCACAATATTATAAATAATTTGACACAAACTAATTGGTCTAAACTAAGACAGATCCATAGAATTTTTCACTTTATGAATTAGTACAATAAGCATATCCTTCCACATCGGATTCATATAACCCGATAAAAAAAAAACTATCAATTGCCCTCCAAGTATCATTTTTAATAATTTCCCATTGGAATTTAAAAAAAAGATGCAGTAATACAGTCAATCCCAGGTGACTTGTTATTAGCCATTTGATGAATTGCATCATAAAACTCCAAAATGTAAAATTCGCATATAGCTTGTCACATTCTTCTATGCTGATTTTATCAAATTCTCCTCCACAAAAAGAGTATTCTTTGCATTAAAAGTAGACATGGAGCAATCCTATGATAGCATGTGTTGGAAAACTTTAAATCAAGTTATGATTATGATGATTTTTTTGTCCAAATTGATAAAATGGGTACTGCAATGTGTTTGTTTCCCGAGATTTCCAATTTTAATTAATGGTCAGCTTTTAGATTGGATTTTGGCTGAATGTGGATTTAGACAAGGTTGTCTCTTGATTCTGTTTCTTTTTATTGTGTGTTCAAAACTTCTTTCCAAGGCTTTTAAGCAAAATGCAAATCTTGGAATAAAATTTTTGTCAAATGCTAAAAGAATTTTTTATTTGCTATATGTTGATGATGTTTTGATTCTTATGGAAGCTAAATCTCATTATTTGGATCTTATTTCAAAAATCTTATCAAATTGATGTTCATGGACTGGTAAAAAAGTTAATTTTGCTAAAACAATGATTATTTGCTCCAAGAAGATGAACAAGAGGAGAAAAAGGAAGATTTCAAAGCAATATGGATTTAGGCTTGTGAAAGAGTTAAATTATCTAGGACTTCAATTTGGTATGAGAAGAATATCTGTTGCAAATTTTTAATGTTTGATCAAGCATTCGATGGATAAGATAAGCTCTTGGGGAAGTAGATTTTTATCTCTTGCTGCAAGGATTACATTAATCAACACTTCTCTTTTATCTATTCCTACTTATTTCATTACACAATTCGTAGTTCTGAAAATTATTCTTTCTTTGCATAAATTTCCTTTGGCATAAAGATAATGGAAAACAGGAAATGCATTGTATCAGTTCGAGTGAGCTTTGTCTTCGAAGTAGAAATGGTGGTCTTGGTTTTCATTTGGCTACTTTATGGGAAAGACCACTAAGATAAAAAATGGCCTGGAATTTTATTCAAAATCCAAAATATTTACTAATTATATTTTTTATTATGAAATATGGCAGCAACATTTGGTTGTCTTCTTAAAAAGGCACTTCTTCAACTTGGAATTTTTTATTAGATGGTGCTAAGCATTTGAAGTCTATTTTAAGATGGAAGATTTGCAATGGGACAAACATCAGCATTTTAAATGATACATCGATACGAGATAAACCCATTTATGCTTGGCCAACTTTTATTAAAATTAGCAAACTTGAACATTTTTTTGTTGACAAACTATTGGCTAAGGATGGAAATTTTAATTTCAGTTTCATGCAAGATTCTTTGGGGAAAAATTGATCAATGTAATTAATGAAAGTTTGTTAGGGATGTTAAGCCCTTAAGAACTGGCCCAAGGCTAACCAAGAGAGAGGGGAGTGTATTAGTATTTTTTTAAAAATCTTCTTATAATCAAAGAACAAAACTTAAAACCAAAATCACCATAAAAATCAAAGAGCAGAAAAATAAATGCGAAAATCAAAATGAAGAAAGATCACACCAGATTTATTGGTTCGGTCAACTTGAACTATGTCCACTCCCCGGAGGCGCCCTCTGAGTACTGCACTACAAAAGTGACTTTCCTTTTGCTCCCACAGCAAGGCAAAGAAGCCCTCACAAAAACTCCTTTCCGCTAACCCCGACGAGGCAAAGAATCCAACTCCTTTTGCTTCTTGCTGAAGCAGGTAGAGAACCCAACTCCTTTTGCTTCCTCCTGAAGCAGGTAGAGAACCTCAACTCCTTTTGCTTCCTCTTGAAGCAGACAGAGAACCTAGACTCCTTTAGCTTTCTCCTGAAGCAGGCAGAGAACCTCGACTCTTTTTGCTTCCTCCTGAAGTAGGCAGAGAACCTCGACCAATTGCTGAAGCTTACCTCCTTTGAACCCCCAAGGACGAAGGATGAAGACTGGAGAAGACGCCTTGGAATCTTGCTTGGAGCAACCTTTGTGAATCCCTCTCACAAACTCCCCCTCACATGTTCCTCCCTCTCTATCCCTCTCTCTCCCTCTCCTCTTGGCTCTCTCAGGTCAAGAATGCAGCTAAAGGTCTAATTACATGAGAAAATTTGGGTCCTTTAAATAGAATTGCAAGAACCGACATTATCGTCCAGGATGATAGGAATATCATTCTGGCCGATCAGTACAAAATAAGCTCAATCAGTCGGGATGATTTGGGACGATCAGAAGAAAATTGGTTACATCGTCTAGGCCGATACAATATCGTCCTGGCTGATTAGTTCAAATCCGAGTATAATCATCTTGAACATCGCCCGGAATAGATGATGGCCGATGTTAATCATCCAGGACATCGTCCTAGCTGATGTGATCGTATCAATCAGAATTAGTTGCTTTCCATAATTACCAGATTAATTTAGGCATAATTATGCTGCATTATCAAGGCCGATATTGAGATCGTCCTGGACGATGTACTAAAATAAAGAATACCTAAATTGATCATGGTGGCGGATTATTTTTGATTTTAGCCTATCATCCTGACCGATATAAGGATCGTCCAGGACAATTTTCTTAATGATTGTTGCTTAACCAGGATGCCTAATTAGGGTTTCTATTTTTAGTGAAATCGTCTTGGCCGATATGCACATCATCCAGGCTGATGTACTCAAAATAGAAAAACTCAGAAAGCCCCTCAAGTGTGTGTGTATGTAAGGTTACTTAGCATCAGGAACAATTTTAATAATTGACTCAAGAAAAAGGAAAATATTACAGACTGACTCAATCTAAATCTATCCAATCTTGAGCTGGCTTGAGTTGCATTCGATCATGTGGACCTGAAAAGTTAGTAGGTAATGTAGTCATAGAAAATTATGAATGTTTGCTATTATTAAAAGTCTAATCCATAAACTTAAATTTGCAGCGATTAATTTAATTCATTTCATTCCAAATCACTCAAAAAGACAAAATGGAATTAATTAATTAAAATTTAGGGAAGATGATTGAGTCTTTATCCTTTGAGAAAATGTTCAAATTTTTTGAAACCAATTACTTAAATTGGCTTAAGAAGATGAAGATGAACCCAAAATTCTATTTTTCTAGTAGAGACTTGAAAGAAATGCTCTTCCCATGAATAGCTGGCTTAGTGATAGAAAATTGCTAAATCTTGATCCTTGTCCAAACAATTGTCTTCTTAAGGGAAATACTTTGTATATTACTATTTATTGTAAAAGGTTGATTGATGTTTTTTTCTGTTCTAAAGAACTAGGGAATTCAAATTCCTTCCTTTAATTCATTTTCTGAAATGTGGCATCATCTTCAATCCTTGTCTATTAAAAATCTTGTTCTTGGCAAAATTTATTGCTCATCAGTTTTTTATTTTTGGAAGGATAGGAATTCTACCAAGCATGGAAATACTTCATCTTCCTCTATGTTTATTTCAGCAAAAATATTACTGTTTTAATCAAGCCATATTTGAATCCTATTTTGGATAAATTGGGTGCTAACCAACTCAATGAACTGAATTCTAAATTGTGGCATCCTCCATCACCAAAATGGATTAAAGCTAATGTTGACACAGAGTTACTTAGTTCTAACTGTGCAGGAATTGGGGGAGTAATAAGGGATGATAAAGGAAGATTTATATTAGTTTTTGGAAAGCAATTATATCATTGGGATGTAGCTCAACTTGAAATCATTGCTTTCCTTTCTTTAAAGGATATACTTGAAGATTGGATGACTAGAGCTAAAGGTGTTTGGATCGAAGGGAATAACGCCAAAGTTATAAAGCATTTTCATAAATCATTAACTTCTTAATTTCAGCCTGCTACTTGTTCTACATCTTTAGATTTATCTTTTTAGTAAGATTTTAAGCATATTATTTTTAATCATATTTCTAGAGAGGAGAATAAGGTTGTGGATTGTTGTGCCACCTATGCATTAAATGGTAGTTTTCTTTTAGACTTTTTTTAGGATAATCTTTTGTCTGATTTTATTTCCTTGTTGAAGGTGCAATGTGATAGAATAGCTATCATAGAGTTGTAATTTCCTTTTTTATGAATAAGATTGCTACTTGCTTTTGTTTCAAAAAAAGTATGTTGACATATAATGTAATTGAGTCTATAATCATGTATAACTATGTTAAATAATGTATAATCATCAATTGTGGCAGATAAATATGATCAATTGACAAGTGGAATATTGTGTATTCTATTGATAATTATTGAGCATATATAATAATGCAATGGAATACTATTAATGATTGTTGAGCCTTTGTAAAGTTGTAATGGTCTTAGGAGGTTTGAATAAGGTTTAAGCAAGGTTCAAACAAGGTTTATATAAGGTTCAATTAAGTTTCAAAGTAGTTTAAAATATGAATGAATATGATGTGAACCTATTTCAAATAATATTTTAACTGGGTTAGACTAAGTTTGAACCTTGATCGACTATGTTCCAACCTTGTTCAAATTGGTTTAAAGGATGTTCAAAATAAGATTTAAATCACATTTGAAATTTGAATAAGAGTTGAAACTTATTTACATTAGGTTTAAACACAATTCAAATAGGTTTTAAAAGAGGCTTAAGTTTATATTAAAAGATATTTTAATAAAGTTTAAACCAATTTTAATAATGTCATTTATAATAATATCAACTTTAAAAAATAACATTTATAAAGGCATAACATGAATTGCATCCAAATATAATAAAATCCAAATAATTTAGTTACATCAATAATAATAACCACATGAATTGAACTTAGTTTTGCATGTTTGATATTCTTGCAACTTGTATGTTTTTTATGATTCAAAATATTATTACTTTGATTATTATTTCTCCTAACATATTTTAGAAGATTTTTTTTGCTCTTGTGTGTGCTAACATGTCAGGAAAATCATACTCCAGATTGTTGAAGACTTCAAATCAAGATCAGTTTAGAGTTTATTAAAATTGAAGTATGTATTTTCTATTTTATTGAGTATGAGAGAGTGTGATTGTAATTGAGTAACTGAGCACACACACACCCTGGGAGAGTTTAAAATTCATATTTTTTAAATTGATCATACTGTGTGATATCACTTCATACGGGAAGATATGGTCAATTATTTTTCCCGACAAGCAGTTGAGCGAACAAAATAAAAATATTTTTTCTAAGTATGGATCGTACAGGACAATCCTAGCTTCATACAAGGACGAACGTCTCGGGTATGTTCTCACACGAAGATCATACGGGACGGTTCTAGATTTGTATAAGGACGAACATCTCGGGTCTGTTCTCGCACGAAGATCATACGAGATGATCCTAACTTCGTATAAGGATGAATGTCTAGGGTCTTTTCTCGCATGAAGATCGTACGGGACGATCCAAGCTTCTTACAAGGATGAATGTCTCGGGTCCGTTCTCGCACAAAATTTTTTTTCTATGGATGGATCGTATGGGATGTTTCAAGTTTAGTACAAGGACGAACGTCTCGGGTCCGTTCTAGCTCATTTTGTCCCAACATTTTGTATAAACAAATTTTGAAATTTTCTAACTATTTGTCTCGGATGAACTTGGTTCGTATCGGAGGATGATCGAGTATGAAATGATTTTGTACTGATTCACAACAGGTTCGTACATAATAATATTTAAACTATTCGTACGTATGAACATACGATCGTATTATATGATCGTGTATGCTCAAAATTGAAAAATTCAATTTTTTGAAGGTTTTTCATGTCTTTTATATAAAATGTCCATTAAAAATTGGCGTTAATAATCTTCTTTTTAATTTTTGCTTAGTTATTTTTTAAGGGCAAATGAAGGAGAGAGTGTGAGAGAGTGTTTGAAAGAGATTTCTTGCTAGGGGAGTGTGAATGATTCACAAGGTTACATAAAGGTAAGGATCTCTATGCGATTTATATTTTTCACTCTTCTTCTTATTTTTCTAGATTGCTCGTGAGAAGATCTTTAAAGAAGATCCGGTTCTCTACCTACACTTGGATAGTGTGAACAGCCGATGATTCTCTGCCGACACTTGGAATGTGTGAAAGGACGACGGTTCTCTGCCAATAGTTAGAGAGTGTGAACAGCCAAAGGTACTCTGCCTACACTTGGAGGGTGTGAAAGGAAGAAGGTTCTCTGCCGGCACTTGTAGGGTGTGAAAGGATGACGGTTCTCTACTAATACTTGAAAAGTGTGAACAGCCGAAGGTACTCTGCCTACACTTGGAGGGTGTGAAAGGATGAAGGTTCTTTGCCTACACTTGGAGGGTGTGAAAGGATGACAGTTCTCTGCCGCACCTGGGATTGGTGGAAGAGAGTTTTTGTAAAGACTTCTCTACCTTGCTGTGGGGGTAAAAGGAGAGTCACTTTTGGTAATAGTGCAAACCTGAAGAGGGAGTCTTCATGGAGTGGATGTAGGTTGTGTTTGACCAAACCACTATAAATCTTTGTGTCATTTAAATTTCTGCTGCTTACTGTAATTTTAATTTTGTGGTTGAAAATTTTGCTTTCAAATAACTTCAATTAACTTGCTACGAATCGTTAACTTGTTTCAAATTTTAAAATCCAAGAGAATTTTTAAAATTATCAATTCACCACCCCCCCTCTTGGTTAGCCTTGGGACACAAGCTTAGATTTAACAACCTATTCAAGATTCAACACCATATGTGTACCTATAGGTTTTGGTAATTATCTGGACTACCCTATGTATATGTTGCAGCATTTGTTGAAACAAAAATCATAATTTGTGGCACACATGTGGATGAACACTATTATATTTATAGGTTTGTAGTCTTACTCAATTTAATGTTTTGTTAATGTAGTTATCTAAACACTAATAATTTATGCATGTATATAATGGCGTATAAAGGAGCTATTTCGACACTGCCAGGGAAGGAATAGTGGTTCGTATCCAATGTAGCAAGTTTGTTTGTCCACCGGTTATACTAAGGCCTTGAGGTATACCTAAGAAAAGACAAATAAAGAACTTCTTATAATGTGCAAATAAATAAAAAGGTAACCATAAATGTAGTTGTTGCAATTCATGTTGTCACCATATAAGCACAAACAATGAACCTTTATGTTTTGACGACAAAAATGTTAATCCAGAGGTTTGTGAAAAAGCACTAATTCGACGTGCAAATGAGAGTCAGTGAAATATATGATTTTGCTACTATTATTTTTTTGCTGCTACTATTTTCTATGCACCAGAAATAGAAAATAGAAAAATATATGATATCTTATGAAATATATGATTTTTTCCTGATACTATTTTCTCCTTAACTCAATAGCATGATGAAAATTATTCAGGAAAATCTTCTCCATAAAACATAAGATTTCATCTAAAAATGAGTTGGAATGCTCTTATGGATAAAAATCTTAGAGTAAATGTAATTGAATCAAGCAGACAAAAATCCCCAAAATTTGTGAGCAGAGAAAGCCATGCATGCTTGAGCTTCTCAATCAAACATCTCAGTATACCTTTTATATCTAAAATAATAAGAGCATGCCTGGAAGGCAAATCTGGGAATCGATTTTGGTACAGGTCTATGCACTATGCTTGTATGAAAGCCTTCTTTCTATTTATAATGCAAATAAAAAAATTAGTATGCACTCCTGGAGGTGACCTTTCATTATCATTTGGGAGTATAAAAATTCTCAAGTAAAAAAAAATTAACCAGTTGGAAGAAATTCTTATATTTAGAAGCAAAATAATGTCAATCAACCATTCATTTACAAATACAATTCACAACAAAACTTCAACTTTATTAAAAAAAAAAAAAAAACTTGTTACATAACTTCAAGTATTAACATTCATCAGAAGCGTTTCTTAGTAACATTCTAAGTTACATTCATTTATAATAACAAGTCTTCGATAGAGAATTGACGGCAACAATAACAAACAAAATAAGGATATAACAATAACAACATCAAGCCTTTATCCCACTACGTGGGATCGGCTACATGAATCCTTTTTCTCCATTGTGTCATATTAAAGGTCAAATTCTCGTTTAAATCTAATAAAGAAAGGTCATTCCTAATATTTTCTAACCAGGTCTTTTTAGGTCTGCCTCTACCTTTCTTAACATAAGTCAAATATAATACCTCTACTCTCCTAACCGGGTCATTGGAAGGCTGCCATTTTATGTGACCAAACCATCTAAGGCGACTCTCTCTAATCTTATCTTCTACTGGAGCTACTCCAACCTTTTCACGTATATGCTCATTTCGTATCCTACTCTAAGGGTAAAGCCACTCATCCACCTGAGCATCCTCATCTCTGCCACACTTAAGTTAATATTATGCTTCTCTTTTAATGGCCAACATTCAGCACCATAAAGCATTGCATGTTTCACTATCATCTTATAGAATTTTTTCTTAAGTTTGAGGGGTACTTTTCTATCACACAACAAGCTAGATGCATTCCTCCACTTCAACCATCCAACTTGAATTCTGTTAATAATATCCGCATCTATTTCACTATCACTCTGAACAATAGATCCAAGATATCTAAAACATATACTCTTATTAATGACTTGATCGCCCAAAGTCACAGTCCCCTCACTAGGTCTATCACTACTAAAATTAACTCCATATATTCCGTTTTAGATCTACTCAAGCGAAAACCTTTAGTCTCTAATGTTGACCTCCATAATTCAAGTTTACTTTCAACTCTCTCTCTAGTCTTATCAACAAGAAGAATATCATCAGCAAAAAGCATACACCATGGTACATCCTCTTGCAAATGTCTAGTGAGAACATCCATGACTAAAGCAAAAAGATAAGGGCTTAAGGCTGATCCTTGATGTAACCCAACCGAAAAAGGGAAATACTTGGTCAAACCACCTTGTGTTTGAACACAAGTAATCGCTCATGCATACATATCTTTAATGATTTGAAACAAGCCAAATAAGGATAACCAACAAAAATTTAATTTGAAGTAACTAAGATGTAATTGAAACATCATGCATGGAATGAACTTCTGATGCATTTACACTTCTTAAGAGATTCATATCTTCCAGTTCACCATTTTGTTTTTCAAACCACCTAAAATATTTACAATCATCTTCCGATCTATTTTTGGGGCATCTATAAAACATTCTTCTGTGATTAGTAGCTTTGTAGCAATTATATATATTGACATTGCAGATTGCGATAACAATATATTTGAATATCTAGGCTTCTCGTTGATGGCATGGAGCAGCTCGAACTCATGTCACAAATCCAAAATTACTACAATTACAAAACAAAGGCCATATTAAGATCAAATATTTGTTAAGACTATTTTCTAAAAAGACACATAGCATGAAGACAAAAATCTTGCTGACCAACTCAAACAAAAATAGAGAACAGTTTGTTCAACAACTAAAGCAAGCATAAATGTCTCTATAAAAATTGGATTACGATTGAAACGAATAAAAATGCTTTGGTTACTCATAAAAGAAACTGAAATTTTTTGCAACTTGAGGAACACTTGATTCAACCAAATTCAAAAAGTGATTCCACAGTAACCGTAAAATGCATCTAAATATAGATGAAGAATATCTAACCTAGATAATGAAATGTAGAAGAACATCAAACATATGTAATATATCAAGGAGGGGAGGCCGAAATCAGTTCTGAGCGAAATGGGGTTTATGAACAGGAAAACAAGATAGTAAAATGAAGAAGAACATACCTAGTTGAACAAATTGATGAGCTGACCGAGTGAGGAAGAGGCGATGAAGGAGAAGTAGGTATTTCAAAAAGATAGGGTTGGGATTTGGGTTTAACGGGAGGTAACAGAGTGTTAGTTTTGATGAGGGCAAGGGTTTCAGATGATAGAATAGTAAATAGTCGTGTTTAGGTGTTTGATAAGTAAATAGAGTAGTTTTAAGTGTTAGGTATGTAAAAATCCCAAATTGAATCATTTTACATATGAATTTCAATAACTTAATGAAGAATTGTCACTCTTTCTCCGTTAGCAAAATCAGTCAATCAGTTATAGACTAATAATTATGATTATATCACAAACATTTATTTTAAAGAAAACCCATCAGCCTACCCTCTGGTATAGGGTATTACATTTTAGCATATAACATGTATTAATTATAGTATTCATAGTTTTTTTTTTGATAAATATAGTATTCATAGTTAACCATATTTACTTATATGAAAATGCCACATATATTAGTCATATAATTTTTTTATGAAAATCAACATTATATATAAAATGAAATAAACTATAAAATACAGAGAAATATGTGAAATTCATAACTTTCAATTTACTTAGTGAAATTTTCTTATAAACTAATCAAAATATTTGGAATAATGATATATATCATATACCAAAAGTTACAAGGCGAATGTTTACTAAAATGAAAGATATCACCTTTTTATCACTATCATGATGGAGAAATATATCAAACTCAAAATCATTAGAAAAAAAAGTAGAATAAAGGTCACTTTCAATGATCAAAATACTTTTTATAATAGAAGCTAGGGGTGAGCATGAAACTAACTCTCCCTCTAATGATCTAACTCAAACCTGACATAATTACTCAAATAGGTTAGAAATATAAACTTGGACCAAACCCGACATGCTAAACCAAGTGCGCATGGAGCAAGTGAGCATCAATTACGGGGATACTAGGCGAGCGTGACTGTGTTGGTTTGATCATGGGTGGTCTAGGGTGAGGCCGAGAGAGAGCTAGCAGGCACAGGTGCGAGCGCGAAGCTAGCGTGGGTGAGAGTGCGACACGAGCATTGGTGTGAGGCTGCCAGTGTGATCAGGGGGTTGAGAAAGGGGGGCCAGGAGCGAGGTAGGCTGCATCGCAAGCGAACTTCGAGAGTAACGAGGTATGAGCGAGACTTGCTAGAGTGGTGCGAGAGTGAGTTGGGGGGGGGGGGGGGGGGGGGGAGTGGGGGACGCAAGTAATTTTTGGGTTATCAGGTTTACTCAAGCATGATATTATTTTTAAAATTGGATAAAAAATCAGAACGAACTAGACCTGTTTGCTAAATGGGTTTGACCCTAAACCCTTTTTATTTGGGTATAGTTCTGGTCATGTTATTGGGCCGTGTCATTATTTGACACCCCTAATAGAAGTGACATATGAAAAAACTTTGAAGGACCTTCACTCTCTTCTCTCTCCCTTCAATTCTCCAAATCCATTCTTTCCTCCCCTAATAAGAGAATGAAATGGGGGAGGGAGACTTAGGTGGTGAGGGATATTTATATTAAATACATTAAAAACATTATTCAATGTCCAAACACTGTGGCACCCAACTTCTCAGTGCCACTATGCTGCATGTTAATCTTAGAGTTACTATAGAACATAGACTATAATGCCACGATGATAGTTCTTAGCGTTGCAACGCTTGCTAGTATAGTGCTGCCGTGCTATATGTTAGATCAAGATTTTTATTTTTTAGATAAATTTACTTAAAAATTTTAGGTTATTATAGTTAATACCTAATTTTAAATAACTTTTTCGAAGCAATCACTAAATGCTAAGTTTTGACTTAGTATGAACATAAATTTGAATAAGAAATGGATAAGGTTTGAATGAAGTTCAATGATATGTTCAAAAGTAATTCCTCGATTGAAAGCCATGATAAAAATTATATGTTTGAATGTGGAGTTCCACTAAGGTTCAAAAAAAAGGTTAACCAAAATTTGAACCAAGCATATTTAGTTTGAATAACATTTGAACCTCTATTTCAATCTCTGTTTTGAACATTGATTTTGAAGCAAATAGTTGAGCCATATGTTTGAACTTAGTTTATATTTTATTCAAATGAAATTTTAGGTTTAAAACTTGTTCAGCTTAAGTTCAAATATATAGCATGGGTTTTGAACCTTGTTTGATGTTCAATTCAAACCTTACTGTTTTTCAAATTTCATTTTTGAACCTAGGGTTCATATCTCTTGTTCAAATGTGGATGTCCAATCCATCACCTTCTTTTTTTCCTTCTTATTGTAACCTAGGACTACCAAAATTAAAAGAGTTGGCAATGCATCCTAACTCAATAAAGAAAATAATATAAAATATCTTAGAAGTGGATATACTTGTTGAAGGATTTGAAAGAAGATCCTTATGTTGAGAAGAGATTATCACACATTAAAAATAATCTTATTCAAATTAAACTTTGAGATATATTTCTCATTAAAATAAGTAAATTATTTACTAATAATATATATTAAGACATAAAACAAAATTCTCAATAAAAATCTGTTGTCAATTTCTTTGTTCCAAACAAACTTCTATCCATTACTATTCCTTATTTTACTCTCATCCTGGCGATCTCTTACAACGACCCAACAAAAATCACACCCTCTACTTCTCCTCCATTTCTCTGTTTCCTTCTCCATTCAGCCTTCTCCAAATCCAAACCAAAGGATCGCTTTCGCTCCCGAACAACTGTAAGCAGAAGAACAACGAATTCGGAAGAAGAAGAGATTGAAACCGAAAAGTTGAAAGAAAGAAGATAAGGTTGGACTTGATGCGTCGTCAGCGATTCGGCGGAAAGCATTCTGTATGCATCTGAAGAAATCAGAGGCTCAGATCGGCGAGGAAAGCTTTGGGTTCTCCTCCGATTTCAGCCCTCCTCCTTTCCTCCAGATTCACATCTCAAACCCTATCACAGACTATGGCTTCTCCACTCAATCCTCTCAGTTTGCCGCTGTCTACGGCCTTCCTCCAGCCTCTACCCCACACAAGCGCCCCGTCATGAACCACCCAGCGGCCGCCGCTGCTGCTGACTGCCGACCTATTTCCGCCGTCCGTCTACCGATCTCATCTCCTTGCCGCGTCTTGCTCTGCCTTCCCTTCTCCAACGGGACCCGTTCCGCCCTCCGTCACTTTTTTCGCCGTCTTCGCTTCCGCCTCCGCCTCGTTTTCCTCCTCTCCTTTCCCTCTCTCTATTTCCTCCTTGTCACGTTCTCCTCTTCATCACTCTCTCCTCCCTCCTCTTCTTCTGGGCGCTCTTTCCTTTTAGACTTCTTTTCTGCCGTCGCTTTCTCCTCTGCGATCCTTTTCTTCCTTTCTTTATCTCTCAATGTCTTCTCGCTCTCCTCACTCCGCCTTCTACTCTCCCGCTCTTCCTCCCTGCTCCCTCGTTACCACCGCATTAGCCCACGTCCCGTGCAATGGTCCATTGGCTCGGCAGTCGAAAAACCCAAATCTGACATGGGTGCTGCCTCTGGGTTCTCCGTCCAGGTCTACAATAATGGTGATGTCTTTGAGGGGGAGTTTCACAAGGGCAAATGCTCTGGTAGTGGGGTTTACCATTACTACATGAGTGGGCGGTATGAAGGGGATTGGGTGGATAACAAGTATGATGGTTATGGAATTGAAACCTGGGCGAGGGGAAGCCGTTACAGGGGGCAATATAGGCAGGGTTTACGGCATGGGTTTGGTGTGTATCGGTTTTACAATGGAGATGCATATACTGGGGAATGGTTGAATGGACAGAGCCATGGATATGGGTTGCATGCATGTGAAGATGGGAGCAGATATGTAGGAGGTTTCAAGTGGGGGGTCAAGCATGGCCTTGGGCACTATCATTTCAGGTAAGCACTTTTGGATTCTATATACATTGCATGACACATAGCAATTGGTGGAATTTTGGTCATTTTCTTCTATAATGTGTACATCGGTTGGTGCTATTTGATCCGGCATAAACTCTTAGCCGTTTATTAGATGATTATCAGAATATGCTTATTGAACTCTCTAGGCTCGTTGGCTAGTTTATTTTATGGATAGTGTTTGCAAACATGCTGAAATTTATTTATTTATTTATTTATTTGTTTAATTACTTGGTCTAGTTGTATATGGTATATGGTGCTTTTTTTCCTATTGATTTTCACAATGAAAATAGCTGTGCCGTGCTTGTAATTCGTTGTTAATGTAGAAGTACTGAATCCTAATAAGAAAAATATTATGGCACTAGATCACTAATGAGATAAAATAAATTCAAGCCTCACACTAGTGTAAGGAGGTATCGTCCTTGAAAGTTGTCTATCACGCTTATACTACACTCAAAGGAGCCCAATATTCAATAATAATAAAAGATTAAAGTGAAAATATCTGGAATTGATTTATTTAAACTATTTATATGCTTCAAAAGTCCTATTTATTAGACTTTAAATTCCTTTTCCATCCAAGTCTGTATACATAGATAAGGCATAGGTTATGGCACAAGCATAATAAGATCTCAACTATAGTTCAATTGTAAATCCTGTGTAAATCACCCCAAACAATGATCTAGCCATTTTAGATGCAATGAACCAACAAATCTCATAGGCCAAATGGTAGATTAGTGAATACCAATCTTAAAGGATTGAATATCGAGGACCATCAACAAACAGTGAGCAACAATGCATATATAACCAATAGTAGCAAATAAAAGAATGACTTAAGGTCCAAATCCTCAAGTAACAATATTTAAAGTTCATGATCATAATACATAAGATTCCACTTCAATTCTTAACATAACATGATTTGCATTTTTTATGATTGTAAATTTTTAAACACTGCTGTTGCCAGGTCTCAAGTCCTGTATGAGAAAAGTGGAGATTTGCATTAGGTAGTTGACAGCTAGCGTAAAACTTGTCGAATAATAATGACATGAATCCTTTAAAAAATTTTGTTAATGCTAGGGCGTCCCCTGGAAGCGACGCACTGTATGGCCTGAATACAGTGACAAGTGTGCAAGGGCCGCTGTACTGGCGCCTAGGTGCAATGTTAAATAGGCAAGGGTTCCCACATCAAGGACGGATGTGGGTAAAAAAGCTAGTTCATGAAACTAAAATTAAGATAGGAACTTGGAATATAGGTTCCCTTATAGGAAAATTAATGGAATTAATAGTTATTATGATTCATAGGAAGATAAATATTTTCTGCATTCAGGAAACTAAATGGATTGGAGAGAAGTCTAAGGAAATTTATAGTTTAGGATTTAAACTTTGGTATTCGGGTAGGAGTCGTACTAGAAATGGTGTAGGTGTTATTATAGATAATAGCTTGAAGGATAATGTTATAAAAAATAATAGGATTGGAGAAAGAATTATAGCTTTAAAGATTATTGTTAATGATAAAATTGCTAATATTATAAGTGCTTATGCTCCTCGGGTAGGTTTGGATATGAGTTCTAAGTTAAATTTTTGGAATGACTTAGAAGAATTATTATAAAAGATACCTCTTGAAGAAAGAGTTTTTACTGGAGGAGATTTAAATGGATATGTTGGTAGAGATGTAGATGATTTTAAAAGCATTCATGGTGGCCATGATTTTGGAACAACAAATGAAGGTGGCAAGACCATATTAGACTTTTGTTTAGCTTATGATTTTTCAATTGCTAATACCTTATTTAAGAAAAGGAATGAATATCTCATCATTTATAAAAATGGATATAGTACAACCCAGATTGACTATTTTCTTATAAGAAAATTAGATCGTTTAGATTGCAAAGATTGTAAAGTTATTCCGAGTGAAAATTTATGTACACAATATCGATTATTAGTTTTGGACTTTAAGATAAAGGGACAAAATAATAAAATAAAGTAAAATGAAGTCTATGATTAGATGAGGGCATTTAATGAATATTAATAAAAATATTTTTGAGAGTAAGATTTTATCTATGCATGAGGATGCTAATGTTATGTGAGAAAAAGTGGCTAGTGATATTAAGAATATTGCAAAAGATGTGCTTAGAGTATCAAAGGGAAAAGCTCATAATAGTAAAAATAGTTGGTGGTGGAATCAAAATGTGCAAGAAAAGATTAAAAATAAGAAGATTTGTTATAAAAATTGGTTTAATTTTAAAAATTCTGATAATTGGGAAAGATATAAAGAGGCTCGTAAGGAATTTAAGAAAACAATATGCGATGCAAATACCTTAACTTTTAGTGATTTATATAATAGATTAGATACTAAGGAGAGAGAAAGATATATGTATAAGTTAACCAAACAAAGAGATATGAGTAATAAGGATTTAGTTCAAGTGAAGTGTATTAAGGAGGAAGATTAAAAAATACTTTTCTTAGAAGATGATATTCAACAAAGGTGGATAAGATATTTTGCTAAACATTTTAATGAAAATTGTAAAAATAAAATTGACTATAATGACCTTAGCACCCTAAATGAAAATAAAGATTTATGTTTTTATCGACGTATTAGTAAAATCGAAGTTAGAGAGGCTTTAAAAAAAATGAAGGGTAGAAAAGCTGTTGGACATGATAATATTCCAATAGAGGTGTGGAAATGCTTAGGAGATGAAGAAATTTCTTGGCTTACTAAACTTTTTAATATTATTTTGCAGATTAAAAAGATATCAGATGAGTGGAGGAGTGTGTTAATCCCTATTTTTAAGAATAAAGGTGATGCACAAGATTGTGCGAATTATAGAGGAATTAAGTTAATGTGTCATACTTTAAAACTATGGGAGCGAGTTTTGGAGCATAGGTTGTGGCGTGATACTAATGTTTCTCAAAATCAATTTGGATTCATGCCGGGTAGGTCGACTATGGAAGCCGTACATTTATTAAGAGGTTTAATTGAGAAATATAGAGATAATAAGGAGGATCTACATATGATATTTATTGATTTAGAAAAAGCATATGATAAAGTCCCAAGATAAGTGCTATGGAGAGTTCTTGAAAAGAAAGGAGTTAATAATGCTTATATTCAAATCATTAAAGATATGTATGTAGGAGCTATTACTTGTGTTCAAACACAAGGTGGTTTGACCAAGTATTTTCCTATTTCGATTGGGTTACATCAAGGATCAGCCTTAAGTCCATATCTTTTTTGCTTTAGTCATGGATGTTCTCACTAGACATTTGCAAGAGGATGTACCTTGGTGTATGCTTTTTGCTGATGATATTCTTCTTTTTGATAAGACTAGAGAGGGAGTTGAAAGTAAACTTGAATTATGGAGGTCAACATTAGAGACTAAAGGTTTTCGCTTGAGTAGATCCAAAACGGAATATATGGAGTGTAATTTTAGTAGTAATAAACTTAGTGAATCGATTGTGACTTTGGGCGATCAAGACATTAATAAGAGTACACCTTTTAAATATTTTGGATATATTGTTCTGAGTGATGGTGAAATAGATGAGGATATTATCAGCAGAATTCAAGTTGGATGGTTGAAGTGGAGGAATGCATCGGGCTTGTTGTGTGATAGAAAAGTATCCCTCAAACTTAAGGAAAAATTCTATAAGATGGTAGTGAGGCCTGCAATGCTTTATGGTGCTGAATGTTGGCCATTAAAAGAGAAGCATACTACTAAGTTAAGTGTGGTAGAGATGAGGATGCTCAGGTGGATGAGTGGCTTTACCCTTAGAGATAGGATGCGAAATGAGCATATACGTGAAAAGGTTGGAGTAGCTCCAATAGAAGATAAGATTAGAGAGAGTCGCCTTAGATGGTTTGGTCACATAAAACGGCGGCCTTCCAATGACCCGGTTAGGAGAGTAGAGGTATTAGATTTGACTTATGTTAAGAAAGGTGGAGGCAGACCTAAAAAGACCTGGTTAGAAAATATAAGGAATGACCTTTCTTTATTAAATTTAAATGAGAATTTGACCTTTAATAGGACACAATGGAGAAAAATGATTCATGTAGCTGACCCCACGTAGTGAGATAAAGGCTTGTTGTTGTTGTATGATTGTAAATTTTTAGATTTCTATCAAATTTATCTAAATTGAAAAAAAAAAAAATTATTTCTGATAAATTTAACATTTGACATTCATTAAGTGAATTAGGGCATAATTGTTATCATCTTGCAATATAATTGAATCATCATATATAGGTCCATCAAGGTATATAAGATATCTTCAGAAACCACCATTGATTATAAACACGATCTCATTATCAAACATGCCTTCATGACCAAGCTGTGTTGGTTTTTCTAACGAAGTTTTGGATGTAAATTCATAAGGATGTAATAAAAAGAGTGATGAATCCAATGAATTTATAGCAGGTTCATGAAATAAGTTCAAATTATACATTTTGAAAACTAGATTAATGAAGATTTTTTTTTGAAATTTCTAAATTATAGGCATTCGTTCAAATGCCCTTATCTTTCCTCGCATTTAATTTCTGAAATATTCATGATTGATGCTTTTATTAATTTGAATACATCATGACCATGATAAAAGTCAATGTACCTCGTGTTCAAATCAGCAAGAAGCTTATAATTATCATAATTGTTGCCAATCTTCTATGAATATCATCATATGATTCATGTAAATCATGCAACTTATGTTAATTATATGAGACAGTGAAGAAAATGCTAATAAAATTGTAAGCAGATATACCATATAATCATGGCATGCTGATAAATAAAGACCACTTTAGAAAAGACTAACTCAAATGGTTTAAATAACTTTTGATGAATCATACACCTTTGGTATAGATTAGATGGATGAAATTTAAATTGCAAATTTTTTTAGTAAATTAAATTTAACAAATTCTCTAAAATGATGGTACTTCTTAATTTTCTCTATTAAGTTCCTTTTATGATGTTGAAAATTAAGAAACCAAGAATAAAATGCAAATTGATTTCAGTCATATCATTCTTCATAGGAATAACATAAATGACAATATTAAATTTTTGTTTTCAATTTGATTCATGCTAGATGTATAATTGGTTTTTTCTTTATATTAAGTCATAAGTTCAATCTTCATTAGAAATTTAGGTTTACATATGAGTTCAGGCTCAATTGTGCTTCAGAACTCTAATTCTAATACTTGATCTTGTGTAGATTCCACTTCATGATCAAAATCTATTGTAGAATCATATTCAAATTTAGCATCATATATATATATATATATATATATATATATATATATATATATATATATATATATATATATATATATATATTGTAATTGCATATTATGTTCTATATTTAATATATCCTTAAAGCACATTCATGATCTACAATTTCTTCAATAAGCTAGTTAAAGAACATTCGTGATCTACAATTTCTTCAATAAAGCTAGATATACTTTATTCTTGCATTGGTGATTTTCAATAGGTTTTAGATGTGATGTTTCTGTGTTTTCTATAAGAGCACACATAGATGCAATAGGTCTAATAGAATAGTAGTTGTAATGTTTTTTATATTGAAAGTTTCGTATAAAGCGTCATGCAATGAATTTGATAAATTGTAGCTTTCATACCAAATTTTGTACTAAGACCTTACTAAAACAAAATAATAATAACAAAGTAATCTAAAATAAATTCATGTTTAGCTATGATACCTATACGCTTTGCATAATATTGAAACACATTATATTTATCTTATTTATAATCCTTAAATTGATCATACAGTTGATCACTATATTCACTAAATAATAAGTGTTGGCCTTCATATGTTTCATATCAGTCTATGATAATTTACATGTCTTTATAAATTGGATATTGTATGTTGTGTGCGAGTAGTCGCTGATGGGTAGGAGCTGTGAGGGATGGCTGACGGAAGCAATTGGGCTTGTGTTGATGTGATGCAGAGGCTGTTCTGGCTTAATGGGTAGGGAGTGTGTTCGGCCTAGTGTTGAGATACTCTCAGTTGAGTTAGCTGATTGGTTATGCTGGACTGGTTGGAGAGAAGATCGAAGGCTTGGATCTATCATAGGTGGTAGCAGGAGTTCGGGTTTAGCATGAAGAAGGAGAGCGGCTTGTTGGTGGGTGTTTGAACAAGGAATATGTGCACGAGAGATTTTTGCTGTATACGAAGGGAGAAGCAGGCTTTGTGCAATAGAGAAGAGGGAGGAATGGTGCTGTGAGCGAATCAAAGAGTTAAGGGGGGTTGGTTCATGTGGATTAGGAAGAGTTGGCAATGGGCTGTGTATGGGTTAGAGCAGCTGGATAGGAGAAGAGGTCTAGAGGCATGGAGGGTTAGGTGGTTTGGTGTTTAGAGAGTGAGGAACCTGGGCTGGGCATTGTGTGTTTGTGAGGAGTGGTGGCAAGTGAGTTCGGTTGAGAGGAGGATGGGCTTGGGTTGAGCAATGGAGATGCAGGTAGGTCGGAGGTGGCCTGCGTGTGGTACCCATGCGGCTGCTAGATGCGGGTGAGGAGTTGGTAGCTTGGCCAAGAGCACTTATGTGAGTGGTTCAAACAACACTGAGAGGGTGGTAGGTCTCTGGTTTGTTGTTGTGTAGAGTGTTGAGAACAGAAGTGTGAGGGGGCCTTGTGAGAGTAAGAGTGATGCAGTGCATCATTAGCAAAATAAGTCTTTAGGAATAACATTTATTATCTTTTTGGCTTTCTAGAATGTTCTTTTTCTATGTTATATAGAATCTGATGTAAGGAGGTAGGAAGGAGAATGTAATGATATTTTGAGCCCTGAGCTTGCTATTTCTCTGGTTTTGTGTATCTCTTATTGCATCTCCTTCTATTGGATCTTCCCTACATCAGTTGGTATTAGAGACATGAAGATGATGGACTGCAGAGGAAGATGAGCTGTCGATGAAAACGATCAAAGACGAAGAAAATGGGTTTTCAATGACGATCGTTGACAAAGAAGATGGGTTGTCGATGATGATCGAGACGTGAATCCTTTTGGTCAGCTCAAGTGAATGCATCATTTGATCGATTAGACGATTTATTCTCTAATTTCACTCGTTATGTGGAGAAAATACGAACATCGGCAACCATACCAACGCCTTCGATCCTCTGCTCTACCTCCAACGTGCGACTCACTAGTGCCTTCACCGTCCGTGCCTGTGAACCACCTCACACGAGCGTTCCATCTCAGTTCGCCCATCCTCCATCTCTCCTGCACGACCAGCTCTCCCCTGCAGCCAACCTGTGACCCGTCACCCACGCTTTATGCGAAAGACCCACTACTGTAGCCAAACGTGGCCTGTCTCGCATGCATCCCGCCTCCGATCCGTCCCACCCTCCATGCGCAACACCACCTACAACGCGTCGCTCCTCGCCCAGGAACTACTTCGCTGAGACTTCACCGTCATCACACAACTGATAGCAAGAGCCAACAAATTCCTGTGATTCAGATCTTGGGGACTCTTTTGAATCGTCAAGGACTGCGGGAATTTACAGCGATTTTGCGGAAATTGGAGATAGCCTTAAGACCGTAGTCATTAGACCTCCAATAACGTCTCTATTAATGGGATCTCAAAGATTGCTTCCACCTTCCTACTGCTTCAGGAGGAGGTGCTGGAGCAAATAGAGGAGAAAGAGGTGTATGAGGATTTCAGTGATGTCATTGGTGTTACTGATGAGGTTTTGGGTTTGCAAGGAACATTGCTTGCCATCCAGAGATGTGGTTGGACTTTCCGCTCTTGTCTGAGGATGATGAAGAGTTTGAGGATTTTGACATGTCAGTAGCCCAAAAAGACCATGCTTTGGTTATCAAAAGTCTAGCACCAATATTGACAGCTCTGAAAGAGCTTAGGGTGCTTTTGGAAGATCTATTTTTCACTTCTACATCCTAGACTGAACAAGCAATATGCTGAACTTTTGTCAACACCTCAGATTGTGAAAGTCATAGCGATATTACAGAACAATGATGAAGCTGCTATTCTCTTTTCTGAAATGAGAAAGGATGGATTTAATCACAATGACTTCACTTACTCCACTACATTAACTGCTTCGCCTATGATTTCCCCATATTTTATTCATTGCCTACTTATAAAAACAAGATATGAATGTTTTCCTTCAGTGGAAACTGCTCTCCTTGATGCCTATACAAAGGTTGGAAACATCAATGCTTCATCAACGGTATTTAAGAAGATTGAAGAAAAGGACATTGCGGCATGGTCAGCAACGTTGCACTCTTACGCTCAAGCTGGGGATACTATAGGTTCTATCATGTTATTCAAGGCAATGGCTAAGGGAAGGAGTTGTGCCTAATGAGTTCACTCTTTCAAGCATTATCAATGTCTGTGCAGGCACAACAACTGCAATGGATCACGGTAGACAATTCCATGCTGAATCAATTAAGTTCAGTCTACAAAATAATATTTGCACTGCTCTAATTACTATGTATGCAAAGAAAGTGAGTATTGAAAATGCTTATAAAGTCTTTCAGAAGCAATCTGCAAGAGACTTGGTGTCATGGAATTCAATGATCCCTGGCTTTGCCCAGCATGGCTATGGGAAAAGTGATCGAGATATCTTTAGAGATATGGAAGCACAGGGTCTGGAAAGGGATGACTAACCTTCATTGGAGTTATCATGGCTTGCACACACACAGGTCTTGTTGAAGAAGTTGTAGTGGTATGGCAAATTCTGTTGGGGATTTGTAGATTTCATAGGAATGTGGAGCTTGAAGAAAGACTTGCTGGTTATTTGTTCAAAGAGATCCTAAAATTGATCGCTAAATCGCAAAACATGCATCGAAGATGCAAAATCTTTGACCCAGGAGGATCTCTTATGCTTTCTAAACCTACTTCCCTACCGATAATGCGCCTAGACAGAGTTGAGCTTTTCTAACGCAAGGGGAGAATGATGTGGTGCATCATTAGCTAAATAAGGCCTTAGGAATAGCATATCTTTATTACCTTTTTGGCTTTCTAGAATGTTTTTTTCTATGTTATATAGAATCTGATGTAGGGAGGTAGGGAGGAGAATATGATGATATTTTGAGCCTTGAGCTTGTTAGTTCTCTGGTTTTGTGTATCGCCTTCTATTGCCCTACATCAACGAGGCTGGGTGAGGGTTGTGAGGACGAGAGTGAATGAGCGTGATTGGGAAGGGATGGGAAGATATATTAAAACAAAGATGGGGTTTGACAGGCAGGTGCCGAATTGCAAGTTGGGCAGGGGATTTGGCAGATTTAAATAAGCGATTTATTATTATTTTATTATATCTTTAATATAGATATATTTATATTATTTAATTTTAATTAAAATAATATTAATAAAAGAAAACACGAATTAACACCTCGCTTGATTTAGTTTCTTCTGCATCTCGTTTTGCATGTTATTGCCTCGCGCTGCGACAAATTTCGAACTTCAACTCGTGCGACAACCCATGCAATATGGGTGTGCATTCTTAGTATTTTTGATGTTCTGAATGCAACGATAAAGTTCGTTTTGCATATGGACGACATTTGACTGATCATCCACAACGTCGTGCCTGTAGTTTGTCATCTTCAAACTTCTTTTGCTCGAATTGATCATGAGAGGTCCTCTCTGCGATAATTTTGATCATTTGAGTATATGGGGAGGTTAGCATATGTTTTGAAGAAATCTTTTAAATAGTTTGATCTGCTCTAAAAATTTTGTAAGATCATATCTCTTTTGGGTATATGTGCAGGAGCTAATAATTGTGTTCAAACACAAGGTGGTTTGACATTGTATTTTCCTATTTCAGTTGGATTTCATCAAAGATTAACCGTAAGCCCATATTTTTTTGCTTTAGTCATGAATATTTTCACTAGACATTTACAAGAAGTTGTACCTTGCTGTATCCGTTTTGCTTATGATATTTTTCTTGAATATAAGACTAGAGATGGAGTTGAAGGTAAACTCGAATTATGGATGTTAACCTTAGTGTTTAAAAGTTTTTGTTTGAGTAGATCTAAAACTGAATATATGGTGTACTTCTAGTAATAATAGATCTAGTGTGGAGATTTTGACATTGAGCGATCAAGTCATTATGCGAAGAGAGCAGCTCTCGTTTAGGGTTTAGTATGCGTACTGGATGTGTTCAATATTATATAATGTCAAGCCGTCGATAAATTTTCTGGATGTATTCAGTTTTATGTTGTGCATATTTTATGCGTATATACTGCGTATATAATGCGTATTTAAGACGTATAAACTGCGTATCTACGACGTATTATATGCGTCTTCCATGCGTATTTTGTAAAACTTCTTCTAAAGTATTTGTAAATTAGCAGTTGGTGCAGCTGTAACTTAATGTATGATTATGTATTAATATTTAATAAAACATATGATTTTCTGGTTATAGTATGAGTACTGGATGTGTCTAATATTATATTGTGCGTAATCTATGCGTACTCTGTGCGTAATATATGGACATACAATGCACACACCATGCGTACTCTGTGCGTAATATATGCGTATTTTGTGTAGGGTTTAATATGCGTGCTGGATGTGTTCGGTATTGTAAAACCCTTAAAAAAAAAGTTGATTTTTTTGAGTGTTGTTAGTCCGTACGAACTGGCCTTAGTCCCGGACGAACTGAAGAAAATTGTGAAGAAACTGTCATTTTCGTCTGTACGAACCTGGAAGGGTCAGGACGAACCGTCGGTACGAACTGAACCCGAGAGTTTCGTCCAGGGACGAAATAAATTAGAATTAATTTCGTTTGTACGATCCGTGTCCAGAGGAGTTCGTCCCGGGACGAACTGGCATCGTCCTGGACGATCCTGCTTGATAAGTATCGAATGTGAGATATTTTGGATTATTTTTTAAGAGAGAGAAAAGGGCAGGAGAGAGAAAGAGAAGGAAAGAGAAGAAGAAGCTTGGTTTTGGAGCCTGCGGAGCGCTTTTCGTCCGACGACGCAGTTGGAAGATTTGTTTATCTCGCAGTAAGGACTCCGAATCCTATTTCTGATTTCGAAGATTTCGAATTTTAGTATTTTTCTGCTCAGTTTTGTGTTTCCGTTATTGAAAAACGCACATAGTTTTGTATTGACGAAAGTTTTACCGCACAACTTTTGATATGTTTCTGATATGATATTTCTGCACGATTTGAGTATTTTCTGTAAAGTTTCTACCGGTTATTTTGAGTTCTGTGCGATTTTTATCGAATAGAAAAATATCAGGATGTTGGAAATTATTGCTTCAGCACAAGTAAAGCTTTGTAACTTTGTTTTACACGATTTTTGGTAATTTGGTGATTTTCTGAATTTGTGATTTCTGTGTACATTCCGTGTACTGCCGTTATGCCGCCTATTTCTCGTACGACTTCTGATTTTTTGAATTGATGATTTGAATGATTGAATATGCATACGAATGTGAATATATGATTGAATTATTGTTATTGTTACTGAAAGACAAGTGAATACTGGTTGAACCGTTGGTTGGAGATTGACTTGACCTGTACAGGATGGTGGGCCGACGTGCTTTCCTTTAAAAAGGGTTTGGCGATATCCTCTATTGATCATTGATATAACGATTGGGAGTCATAAGGAGATTATTATGCTGACGGGCGACCGACGGGCACAGAGTGACAACTCTTATTGAGCTAACGGATATATTTATGGATTTCTACAACAGCACTATGGATTATCGACTCGAAAAACACCTTAATAGCCAGTGATTGTATTTGTTCAGTAAGACTACTGTACTAAATTGCATGTGTACGGTATTGACCTATTGATCTCATTATGGATTCATGGATTTATTGATATCGACGGATTTGTATTGAAATTTATTTATTGACGGATTTACGGATTCACTGTACGATTTCATTGATATTCGCATTATCTCACTAAGCATCGATACTGATACTGATATGGATATCGATATTGCATTGACTTATTGATACTATGGATATGGATACTATTGATTCATTGATATTGACTCATTGATACTATCGCTTCATTGATACACCATATTGAACTGCTGCATGTGATTCATTGATTGATATGGAATAGGTTTTACTGTATTGATTTGATTTCAACTGTTCTTGCGATGTATTGGTTTGATTGTTTTATATGATTTCATACCAATTGATATTATTGACCAGAGATGATTGATTTGATTGATTCCATTGATACGATGTTGATTTAACTGATATTATCGAGACGGCGATTTTTCTCTATCGATTTGACTGGATTCTTCCGAGATTTAGTGTTTTGAATTTCTTTCAAAGTACTATACCATCAGTTAAATCAACATCGCCAAAGCTCAAACAAGTTTCCTATTCCAGTAATTGATGAGTTGCTGGATGAGTTTTATGCAGCAGTGCTTTTCTCGAAGATTGATCTGAAGTCACGATACCATCAGATCTGGATGGGGCTTGTGGATGTTCTCAAGGTGGCATTTAGGACTCATTAGGGACAATATGAGAATTTAGTGATGCCTTTTTGTCCTCAGTAAGGCTCCAGCTATTTTCCAGTCCCTAATGAATAGGGTATTCCAGTCATATCTACGGAGCTTTATGATGGTCCTCTTTAATGATATTTTGACTTGTAGCATAGCTGAGGAGGAGCACTTAGAACAGTTGGGATTGGTATCCACTATACAGGACCACTACATGTAAATATGAAAAAATGCTCAGTCTCCCAGCCTAGAGTGGAGTATTTGGGGCACGTGGTATCACAAAGAGTAGCAACTTATCAGAGCAAAATCGAGGTCATGCTGAGATGCCCAATACTCAAGAGCTTGAGGGAGTTGAGAGGGTACTTAGGGTTTACAAGCTAGTATAGAAAATTTATGAAGGGATACAATTCAATAGATTGGCCCTTGATCGAACAACTAAAGAAGGATAATTTCAATTGGGTCGAAGCAACTACGAAGGCCTTTGAGGAGTTGAAGAAAGCGATGACCAACATGCCAATGTTAGCCGAAGACGGATGCTTTGGAGTATGGGCTAGGAGCTATACTTATGTAGGACTAGAGACCAGTGGCTTATTTCAGTCAGGTTTTGACTACAAGATGAGGCTCAAGTCTACGAAAGGGAGCTAATAACGATTGTGCTGGCCATCCAGAAGTGGAGACCCTTTCTGTTGGGGTGACACTTCATTGTCTTAACTAATCAAAGAAGCTTAAAGTTTCTTATGGAGCAAGGGATGGTATAGAGGAGCATCAGAGGTGGCTTTCAAAACTGCTGGGTTAGGATTTTGAGATTTAGTATCGATCGAGGATATAGATCAAGCTTGCATATGAGTTATCCAGATGTATGGGGGAGCCCCACATGATGACATTGCCTGTTCCATTGGTTGTAGATTGGGAGGCTTTGAGAAGGGAAAGTCAGTAAGATGAAGGATTAGAGAAAATTAGGAGATATTTATTGGGGAACAAAGATAGTCATATAGGCTATACCTTAGTTGATCAGAGACTGTTATACCACGGGTGAATGGTGTTACCGAGTATGTCGCTATATATACCCGACTTGTTATGGGGGTTCCATGGTAGTCATACGAGGGCACTCGTGGGTATAGAAGACCTATCATAGGTTGACAACAAAATTGTATTTAGTTGGAATGCAAAAAGATGTGGAGGAGATGGTGGCTAGCTGCGCTATTTGTCAGAGGCATAAATACGTGGTGATGACTCCATGAGGACTTCTGCAACCTTTAGTTCTTTGCTCGAGAAGGTGTGCAAAGAGATAACAATGGATTTCATTGAAGGTCTGCTAAAATTGGAGGGGTTTTCAGTGATTTTTTTAATTGTAGATAGGCTGAGCAAGTATGATCACTTCATTTCCCTGCGACACCCATATACGATAGTTTTAGGGGCAACAACATTTATTAGAGAGTTTGTCCGCTTACATGGAATTCCAAAGTCCATAGTGTTAGATAGAGTAGAGACAAGGTGTTCTTGAGCCACTTATGGAGAGAGCTATTTAGGATGCATGGTACTATTTTGAAAAGAAGTACAACATACCATCCACAGACTGATGGGTTGATCTAGGTGGTGAACAAGAGTGTGGAGACTTATTTGAGATATTTTGTATCAGAAACACTAAGACCTAGGTGAAGAGGTTACCTTGGGCCTGAGTATTGGTACATTACATCCTACTATAGCACAACATATACTACACCCTTCAAAGTTCTTTATGGCAGAGACCCTCCTCACCTGGTATGCTACGGGACTAAGACCATTCCAGTTTCATCAGTGGAATAACATTTGGATAAACAAGATAGGATATTGGTAGAGCTAAAGGGGTGGTGCACCTACAAAGGACACAACAAATTGTGAAGAAGCAAGCTAACGGGCATAGGGATGTGTAGTTTGAGGTGGGTGATAAAGTGTATTTGAAAATTTGACCTTATAGACATAAGACTTTAGCTCGATGAAGAAATGAAAAGTTATCTCCACAGTACTATGGGCCTTATGAGATTTTGGAGAGGATTGGGGTTGTGGTATATCATTTGCAGCTACCTCCCACTTCCACTATACACCCAGCGTTACATGTATCCAGCTAAGGAAAGTTATTGGTGGTGACAATCCATCAGTGATGTTGTCGACGACCTTAACAAAATAAATGGAGGTGATATTGGAGCAAAGGAAAGTGAAAGGAGTTCGCTCGACATCAGGAGTAGCTAGAGAAGTGTTGATAGAATGGAAAGATTTGCCCGACTATGAAGTAATATGGAATCGTATCAGATGATTCAATAGCAGTTTCTTTCATTCCACATTGTGGACAAGGTTACTTTTTGGGATGGGAGGGGAGTATTGATAGACCGGTTGAGCCCGTGGGCCCCACTAGTGTGGATGGCGGACAAGGAGTGAGGGGGATTCAAAGGTGATTAATTCTTTAATTACTTACTATATGAAATCAAAATTGTGAAGGAATTATGAAGGTTTATTCATGTAAAGAGGGCTGATTTGAATTCAAATTTGGGAGGGAATTAGGAAGGTTTATTTAGAAAAAGAGCTATTTGAATTCAAATTTGGGTGGGAATTAGGAAGGTTTATTTAAGGTTAATTATGTTATTTTATTTTGATTATGTGAATTATATTTTGTTGTAGTTTTTTTTTTTTTTTGGTTGCTCCTAGCGGCACCTAGGATTTGTGGAGAGTCGATCTACCTCTCAAATAGTAGATCAACTTATACCTTAGTTTGTTGGATCGATATTTCTCTTTTTCTTGCTGATTTCGGTTGCGTTTTCTCTTCATTATTGCAGTTTTTGCTGTGTGGAGATCAGATTCCTACCATAGTTCTAACTATCTACATGACTTTTGCTGGAATTGCTTTATTTCTTATGTGTTTTTCGAATGACTACTAGGGTTGGCGGTTACAAACTCTTTGAGATTCCTTGCTTTAATGATTTCTTCAAGAAGATTACAACATATTGACAATCCATGTCATGATTGTGATCTTCATGAAACCCTCACTATTTTATAGATATTAGTTATGAGTCAGTCTGTATGGTGGACACGACCAATGAAAGTGTACTATCTTTAATATTTTTTTTGTAGTAGTTTTTTTGGGTTCTTTGCGGCGCTTAGGATTTATGGAGAGTCGATCTACCTCTCCAATAGTAGATCAAATTATACCTTAGTTTGTTGTGCCGATATTTCATTCTTTCTTGCTGATGTCAATTGCGTTTTTTCTTTGTTATTATTGTTTTTGCTGTGTAGAGATCAGATTCCTACCATAGCTCTAATTATCTATATGACTTTTGCTGGAATTGCTTTATTTCTTATGTGTTTTTCAGATGATTGCTAGGGTTGGCGGTTACAAACTCTTTGAGATTCTTTGTATTAATGATATCTTCAAGAAGATTACAGCATATTGACAATCCTCCATGTCATTGTTGTGATCTTTATGAAACACTCAATATTTTGATAGATATTAATTATGAGTCAGTGTGTATGGTGGAGACGACCAACGAAAGTATGCTGTCTTTAATATATATATATATATATATATATATATATATTGTCATGAGCGATGATAAATCACAAAGTATGTGGCTCAAATTCATGACCTTAGAAAGCGATCTTCTCATTTTTGGCTTTAATTGCATAAGACACCCATTAATGAGTATATGTAGGACACTTGTTTATCATTAGTGACATATCTCTAATTGAAGGTTGATAGGTTTTATGTTCATTTCATAATATTTATGTTGAACCAATTAATGCGATGAGTTCTTTATCTGCAAAGTTAAAGTCATCACAATGTGTGTTCCAGATATAGAGTGCTTAAAGTAAAAGTTTTAATTTTATTGTACTCTTTCACATGCATGTGACTATTGGTGAGCTCTAATAATGCGGCTAAAGATTTTTGGTTGCTGTAAGTCTAGTTCATATTTGAAATTACATTTTTATAAACCCTAGGTGAGTGTAGCACGGGTGACCACACATTCTAAATTCTTGACATTCCACATCTCTTAATTGAAAACAAATAATACATTGTAGATGAGATTCGCCTGATTTTTGCTTTATATTCAAGAATGCTCATGAGCTTGTTAACAAGCATATGCATGTTAAAAAATTATGTGACAAAAAGTTACTTGGATTTAAAAAAATATTCATGCTTCTAGGAGAAAGTCTCATGAGTTATCATAGTGGTGTTTCCTTAAATGCTATAAATAGTTGTCGGCATTTAAAAAACATCATTAATAGTGAGAAGTTGTTGACTTGAACCAGGCAACGTGATTAGCCGCATTTGACTTTCTTTGATTAAGTTTAAGAATTGACATTTTGAGCTTTAATGGAGATTAAAGTTCTAATTTGAATAGAAAAGATGGTGGTTGGCGTAGTGAATGGTTTCTTGGGTATGTGGGGTTGAGGAGGTTCTACTTCATTTTCTCTTCAAAGAGATGGTCCTTCAGTGGGAATTGATGGAGGAATATATAATTGAGTGTTCTTGGAGATGATGAATTGAAGAAACTCCTTGTTGTAATTGTTTTGAGATTCCTTATTTTTGTTAGATGATCTTCCATATGATTTAATTGTTCAGAAGTGAAAAATTTTTGTTGCTCTTGCACAGATATTTTCCTTTAATCTGAATTATTTAATATGACTATACTAGGCATCATCCATTCTAATCAAACCCTAGAGGATGTTTGATTTTAATTAAATGTGGTTGATATCATAATCATACTAATAAGAATAAGTAATAAGAGAAAAAGAAAGAGAGAGAGAGTTCAGAGAAAAGTTAGGGAATTTCACTATATCTCTATTAGAAAGAAAGAACAAATGTATTTGAGTTAAAACATGATGTGCCCAAAGGGGTAAGACTGATTATTGGGTAGGTGATGTAGAATTATGAATGCTTTAAATGATGGATATAAGAATTTGCACGCTTTCAAGAGCAATAAAAGAATTAAAACGTTAGCAACTTAACGAAAATGGAAAACAAGAAAGAGGTGCCTTAGTTTAGGCCAAGTCACACAATAATAGTTAGGATCACCAAACAATTATAAAATTCCACATAAGCAAATATAGAGGATTTCCAATAACATCCTAAATTAACAATGATATTAGATACATAAAAGTCCATCACTTATTCCCTATGTTTACTAAGCTTTGGAGGAGAGCTTTGCAAGATTCTTTATGCTTGATATACAACCACAATCGAAAGAGAACAAGAAGGAAAATGAGGAGGGGGAAAGAGTCACCCTTGTCTTGGAGTGGCGATGATCTGCCACTGAATGGTGGAAAGTTGTTCTTCGATGGCTTTTGAAAGAGTGAATATGATGCATTCCAAGTATTCCTCGACGGAATTATCTACCTCTGGATTGACGTCGAAGAAGGGTCATCGGAGGATGTCGACGAAGCCTTTTTCGTTGTAGACGAGGTCGGAGTCGCTCTCAGGATTTACCATGCATAAGATATATGGCACTGAAGTACTGTGGAAGACGCTCTTTACTGTCCTTGAGGATTCTCTTTGAGAGAAAGAAGTTTCTCGAAGGAATCCATGTAGGAGAAGGGATGAGAGGGTGGTCGACCAAGGAAGGAGGCTAGGGAGGGTTTAGGTTTAGATTTTGAAAGGTGGAGGATGGAGGGAAATTAGGTAAAGCGTTTCCTTAATTAATCCTCTTTATTTGGGAGGATTAATGAGGGATTCGAGAGAGAGGGGTGGCGGGTAGGAGAGAGGGAGGGAATTTGAATTAATTTCAATGGGAGAGCTTCCTTTTGGAACGAATTTAATTAAGTGGGGACAAGGGGAATTCAACCAAGAGAGAGACATGGGAAAAGGTGTCTAGGTTCAATGTATTTGAACCTAGGGCTTTAATTAATAAATTAATTCAGATTTGATAAATTGATTTGATTGTGATCCCTTCCTAAAGTAAGTTTATACAATAGGAAAGAATTTGAATTTTAAATTCGTTTGAATTTAAATTCAATTCCTTTCCAAATTGGGGGTTGTCTAAATAAGGAAAGTGGGGGTGATGGGGGCTGGCGCTTTGGGTGTGGGGAAGGAGGAGGCCGGCGGCTATGGAGTTGGATATGGGGGCTCTCGGCCACGTGGAGGGAGGAGGGGTGGGGTTGGTGTGGGCCGGCGACAAGGGGAGGAGGAGAAGAAAGAAGATAGTAAGGAAAACCAAGAGCTCACCCGATGGTGGCTGTTGGGAACTTCGTTGGGCCTCTCCTAGGATTCACCTCTCTCAACTCTCTCAAACTCTCCTCAGGAACACAAGAGAAGAAATTTTCTATAATAATTCTTTATTAACTTGAAAAGAAATATAAGGGGCTTATAAATAGTCTCATACAATAAAAGAAAACTAAAAGATAACGTTGACCCTAGGGCTTACATATGACCAGATGCTTAAGGGTGAAAACGGAAAATGCAAACAAATAAAACAAATACATATAATGAATCAAAAATAGATCGGTGCAATCGTGACCGTAGATCGTCTGCTATGTCTTTGATGTACTTTCTATGATTGGATGTCCCCATCAGTAGGGTTGAAGTTTAACACTATAGGAAAAGCTACATTTAAGTAATATAATTAAAATTATATTGATAACTCTCGATCCTTGCTTAAAAGGGTGTTTGGGGTGTGCCTCTCCATGAGGTGCTCACTCAGTGCCTCAAGGCTTATAATTTTTTGGCTTGAGGGAGCCTTGAGACTATATGCCTCAAGGTGTATGAGATCAATTCCTCATCTCAATGTTTATTTAAAAAAAATACTTTTAAGTTAAATATAAGAGGTTTAAATTTTTAAGTTTAGAGTTTAGATCGTTTTTGAGATAGAGGGTTGTGTTTTGTTTTCTTTTAAGTTTATGTGGACTTTTCAAGTTAAATGGTTTTAATATGGTAATTATTTTTTATTTTAAAATATATTTTTTCATTTTTAGTAGTTTTTAAATTTTATTTTAAATGATTTTTTTTATTTTTGTTGTCCTTATTTTTTAGTTTTCTTCAAAAT
Organism: Dendrobium huoshanense; assembly: GCA_016618105.1. Lineage (NCBI taxonomy): Eukaryota > Viridiplantae > Streptophyta > Magnoliopsida > Asparagales > Orchidaceae > Dendrobium > Dendrobium huoshanense. Next base: position 72,098,452 of record CM028343.1, on the reverse strand, counting down.
GTTTTTTCATTTTCAAATTGTTTTTTATTTTCTTTTTTAATTAATTCTTCTTTCCCTTTTGTTTTAATTGATTTGTGTTTGTTTTTCTTTTGTGTTTAGGTTATTAATTTTCTTGTTAACTAGTTGTTGATGCTTTTTAACTTTAATTTTATAATTTTTTTAATCTTTAGCTTGAAGCTTATGTCTCAGTCTACCTTGAAGCTTTTCTATCATCTTGATAAGGTGAAACGCCTCAATTCTTAATTTTGCCTTTTTAAAGTTTGATTTGGATGAGGAGCTGTAATTGAGCTTTGAGGAGGAAGATTTCTATGACAATCTTTAGCAAATAATTTGCGAGCTTGGTGAGCTACGGGAGCTTTGGTTGCCTTAGTAGGTTGGGTGCTACTTATCCGAATTAAAGGTTGAGTTATGAGATGACTTGATGAACGGCTTATTAGGCTACTGTATTTGATTGAAGGCTTGCTGAATGAACCTAAGTTAGATGAATATGAGTGTACTTGAATTTTTCTTTAGTCATACATAATTTTCTCTCTTAGGCCTAATTTCATTTCTCCTTTTCATTTACTTATTTTTGTCTCTTGGGACTCTGTTGGAACTCAAATGTTGCTGACAGTAAAATCCGTAAATGAGCAATTTATTTTTATTTATAAAATCTATGTTACTTTTATCTTTATTGTTTTTTGTTTATCTGAATATTTTTTTTTATACACACGTCTAGATTACAAATATATGCATAATTTTTTTCATATTAAGCATATTTTTTTTGTTCTTAGATTCAAAACATGTAATATTAAACCCATGGAAATTGCAGGGATGGTTTTTATTTTAGAGCATGATGGCTTGATTTAAATTTTCTTTTCCTAGTACTTGCTATAATGATGTGATTCTTAAAATTCATAAACTCGAACTAAAGACGTACCGGCAATGTTTTGCTATAAATGAATCCAAAAGTGGTTGGTCGTTTAAGCAGGCTTGTTGTCTTTTAAAGGTTGCATATCTATCATTTGGCAATACAAGTGTTATTGTACCTTTCTAGCCATCATAATTATGCATTTTTGTGCCCTTGCTTCTTTTTGATTAATTGTGCTCCTTAATAAGAAATTTCTACATATTTACTGTGATATTTTGATTAATTGTGCACCTTAATAAGAAATTTCTACATTTTTACTGTGATATTTCGTGCGATTAAATGGCAAAATGGAATGATCCACCATATTAATGTTTATTTTACACATTCAGGAACGGAGACACCTATGCTGGAGAATATTTTGCAGACAAGATGCACGGATTTGGGGTGTATCGCTTTGCAAATGGACATCGATATGAGGGGGCATGGCATGAAGGCCGAAGGCAGGGCTTGGGCATGTACATATTCAGGAATGGTGAAGCTCAGGCAGGCTACTGGCAAAATGGTACTCTTGACGCCCTGATTACCCAAAACTTGCTGCCTGGTTCCCCTGTTGCAGTTAACGATTCCAAAGTTCTTAATGCTGTTCAGGTGCCCTTCGCTTTTCTTGCACCAGAGGATAGACAAGCTCTCCTTTTTCTTTTTTTCTTCATAATGAAAACCCAGCATTAGTTGCCTGAACTAAAGCATCACTATGTAGTTGAATAAATTAAAAAAAAAAAATTAAACTCCAATGATGGGTTTTTAATAATTGACATTTTGTCCTCAGGAAGCTCAAAGAGCAGCAGAGAGAGCATTTGATCTCCCCAGATTTGATGATAGGGCCCATAATACCATTGCAGCTGCAAACAAAGCAGCTAATGCAGCTAGAGTCGCAGCTGTAAAAGCTGTTCAGAAGCCAAGCCACAGTAATGGAGGTGAAGTTCCACTCCCACTTATTTGAAACATCCTTAGTGTGGTTATTTTTGTCGTTTCTTTTACAACTGAGCAATAAAGCATTCTGCCTGAAGCCAGTTTGCAGTGCATCAGATATTCTATTACGTTTCATTTGTGCTGCCAAACTAAGTTTGACAGATTGATGATGACGACTGAGGGGGTGCATCGCCTGTTCTGTTGTTCTTTTTCCTATTGTATAATCTGTAAATAAATATAGTGCATTCACGAGAATCAGGTTTCCTTTCCTTTAGGTTATGTAGAACTCGAAGAATTTTACACGTAATAAATTAGATGCTACGGTTTATGGCCGGCGCCTAGCTGTGTGCTGCTATTGCGCATCTATTTTAACTGTACTGCAAACTGAATGCCGTTAAAATTCCATGCAAGAGATTGGTTGGCTGCATGTATTATTAGAATATAATTCTAGGTGTGATGAATTTTTCATACCTAACCTTTCTGACCTTTCTATTCGAAACAAGTAGTTTATTACTGATTTACTTGACAAGGTTGAAATTTTCTACAATGACAAAGTCGTTGGTTAAAAGAAGGAACAAAAGGCTTTTGTGATTCAAAAAATTGAGCTCAGACAGAACAGGCACTTGAACTTGTTTATTAACTTGATCACTGCAATCGGATATGGTATAAATAACATTTCTCTAAGAGAAACATATCCATTGAAAAGATGAATATGTCAAATTCTTTAGTTTTTTTAGCACAACAATCCAGAATATAAGCTTCCCGAATAGTTTATCTGCTTGAGTGCGAAGAGAATGATCAAGCTAGTTTTCTCCTACTCCGTGAAGAGAACCAAGGCAGATTCTTATGCCCGAGTCTCATTATAAATAAGCTATTGCCATATATTTTAGGGGTTAACCTTCAGGAAAACAGAGGGTTTGAACTTGGGATCTTAGAATGGAAAGGATGATCCCAACAGATCATGATCTCAAAGCATTATGTGCCAATTTATGTGTCAAGGATTATTTGTTTGATTCAAAAGTGCGTGTTTGTCCAACTGTTGATAGTCTTCCCGTCATTTGAATAAAAGGTCATAAAGGATTCTATCTCGAGTAATTAAAAATCAACTCAATATAAAACACTGTCATTGCTAAGTCCCGAGTGCTGGATGAGAAAAGTTGAGGGTTGCGTTAGGTAGTCGACAACCTGCATAAAACTTGTTGAATAATCATGAAATGAATCATTTAATATATTATGTTAATGCTAGAGCGTTCCCTGGAAGCATCACGCTGTATGGCCTGACTATAACAATAAGTGGGCTAGATGTCCGGGTGCAGTGTTAAATAGGCAAATGTTTGTGATGGGGATTTCAGGGCATGGAACATACATCAGAGGCGTGGCCGTCGATCTACGCTACGATCGCGTCGATGTATTTTTGAGTTATTTAATGTATTTGTTTTATTATGTTATTTGTTATTTATGAGTATTTGTTTTTCCCGTTTTTACCCCTTAAGGGAAGTCGTTTATAAGCCCTGATGGCAAGGTCGTCTTTTATCTTTGAGTCCTTTTGTACGAGGCTATTTGTAGCCCTTATGTTCTTATTCTAAAGTTAATGATTGAATGATAAAAAAAAATTTGTGCCATTGCTTGAGTTCTTGAGAGATCTTGAGAAATCTTGGAGAGCGAGAGAGAGATCACTAGGAGAGGGAATTTGGATCACCCACCAACCTTGGAGATGACACGGTTCGTGGTTCTTCTTCTTTATCTCGTTGTTGCCCTTTCTTCATCCCATAGCCGCCGGCCAAAGGTTCTCTCGAACCACTAAGCCGCCGGCCATCTAGCCCCACCACCACCCGCCGCCTAGGCTTCCTAACCCATCCCCTCCCTACGGCCAAACCCACCCACCGCCGGCCACCATGGCTTCTTCCCCCTCCCTACGTGCCACCACGCCTTTCCTAAATTAGATTTCATGATTTTGGTAACTCTATTTATGATTAAACTCAAATCTACTTGAATTTGAAATAGTTGCCTAATTTATGAAATCTTATTTTAGGAAATATACTAAATCCCTTCATATTTAAATTATAAATTAAAATGTGAAGAGATTTATTTCCAAACTTAATTCAATAATTTAAGTAAGCATTAAAGACCTCATTAAACTCCTCCCTCCCAAGCAAGTAGCCGACCCTAGCCTCCTTTCTCCTCTTGAGTTCCATTACCTATTCTAGATTGACATAATTAGGATAGATTTTGAATTCAAATACACTTAATTTGAAATTTAAAATCTTTCCTAATAATTAAATCTATTTATGGAAAGTTTCCTAATTGACCCCCCTAATCAAATTTAAATTAAATTTGATTGAAGCATGTTGCCTTATGAGGAGTTCTCTTATTTGGAAGGTGTTTAATTCCTCCCCAATTAACTCCAAACCCTCATTATAGCCGCCGACCCTTCTCTACTACCCGCCCCCCCTAACTTGCTCCCAATCCCCTCTCTCCTTGCTATTAATTCTCCCTCTCTCTTTGGAATAATTTCAAATTCCAAACTCCTAAATCCTCCACACTCAAATCTGAATTTCAAACTTCAGATTTTGATTAATTCTCCTCCACTAACCTAACCCTAAATGCCAACGTGTGGTTCCCCACCTATGGCCGGCCAACTCTCCCCCTCTTTCCCTATGGAATTTGCAAGATGACTCCATAGGAACCTTCAAGGGAAGTATTAAATAGTGTGTTCAACACTTCAACACTAGAGAAACTTCTTTCTCTCTAAGTTGAACCTTCAAGAAAACTACGACGAATTTCTTCAGCATCTCGACTACTTGTTTCCGGACTTTGACTAAGGTGAACTTCTCCCTCTTTTCAATTACCTTTCTAATCCCCTAATCTTGTAGGTGATGACGATTCATAAAGAGCCGTGCTTCACCTTTGCCTAAGCTTAGTAAACGTAGGATTTTGTTTTGCGCCGTTGCTCAAAACGTTGTAAACATGTGATTGAGTGTACTTTCAATGCTTCTAATCTTATTGTTAGATTAGGGATTTTGTTGAAAGCTATTCCATTTGCATGTTGTTGAATCTCTTTGTTGTTTTGATAATTTAAGTCCTTATTGTGCAACTTAGCCTAAACGGAAGTGACCGCTCTTACGTTTTATTTTGTCGTTTTAATTTGCTAATAGTTCTAATCATAATTATTTTTATCAAGAAATCATGCAAGTTCTTCTCAGATCACTTTAAGCATTGCAGTACTACATCATCTGGTATTAGAGCATGATTTAGCTTAGGGTATTCATGCTAGAAATCATCGTAGGCTATTGCTTAGTCATGCTTATTTAATTTTACATGCATTTCTTCATTTAAAATATTTTAAATCATTGATTGCTTTGCTGTCCAGAAAATTTCTGCACTTATTTAGTGAGTTTTAAGGTTGCCGTTTTAGTATCTAGGTGTTGCCCCCAATATAACAACTTTCCTAGTTACCTATAATACTTAACGCCTGGTTGTAGTTTGTTGTCCAAACATTTTCTGCATCATTTAGTGTCATTTTAGAGTCTATCATTGCATTTAGGTGCTGACCTCTATCTAGATTCACCCCCAAGTGTCCCCTAGTGTCTAGCCATTGGATTCGAAACAACTTGGAAGGACTTTAAACTTGTTGGTAGGCCAAATGAACAATATTAGCCAGCAACTCAAAGAGAATCAAGACGACCTTGCTGAACTTCGTAGGGACACCACCGAACGCTTTGACACACTTGAACGATTTAGGGAACATCCACCCCTTTACACCCCATCTAGACATCCTATGTATAAGGATGAAACTTATCAAGATGAGAGGCAACATCGTGCCAATCATCGAGCTCCGCAGACATGCCACTTATGAAAAACATTAAAGTCAATGCTCTACCTTTGATGACACACTCGATCCCCAGCTCTTTCTGGACTGGGTCAAAGTTATGGACAAATTCTTTAAGTGGTATAATATCTCCGAGGTTAGGAAGGTTAGTTTTGCCGAGATGAAACTCACGAGTAGGGCGAGTCAGTTTTGGGCTAACTTAGAGAGGCTTAGAGAAGCCAGGAATGATTACCCCATCACTGATTGACCATCTATGAAGCGTGAACTTAAGCAGAAGTACTTACCTCCCTCGTACTTCCCTAGATTGTTGGATAGGTGGAATACTGACTTAGGGCAACAAATCGGTTAAGGATTACATCGTATATTTTGACGACTATTTGATTCATTGCAAAGGGGACACCTCTACCATCCCCGCACAGATCCTATCTATGTTTTGTACCGGGTTGCGAGAGGATCTTTGCAACGAGCTGTTCACCCGAAACATCACTACCCTTGAAAATGCCTACAGTTTAGTGTTAGACATAGAGGAAGCCTGTTCCCAACACCCTAGTCGACACCATGACTCTAGGCCTTCCTACAGACCTTCTGGTAGTTCCACCCCACACACCCCTATGGTCCTGCTGACCCCAGGGAGCACTACTCGACCCTCGCCTGGTCCCCTCACTCCCTGTCCTGATGTTAGAAGTAAACCTCCACTCCGGATACCCCTCGGTTCAATCCCGGAACTAAGTGTTTTAGATGTCAGGGGTATGGGTATATCGCCTCTCAGTGCTCTAGTCCCTATAAAGTCACGATTATCGAAGAGATCACTGAGGCGGAATTCGAGCCTGAAGTCGATCAGATTCACCAAGTGGACAATGATGGTGAATTCTTTGAGGAGGATGACGACACTGCTGTCATCCAGTACATTCAGAAAATTGACACTTCTCCCACTTACGTGGTGAGATGTGCACTGTCACAACTTGTTACCATCGACAACTGGCATAGGACTATGGTCTTTCACACCTACACCAAAATCAAAGATAAGAACTGTAAGGTCATCGTGGATAGTGGTAGCTGCATTAATGCTGTCTCCTCCAGCATGGTGTCTAAGCTTGGCTTGGCCTGTCTATCATTCCCCACTCCAACCCTTATAAGGTAGCTTGAGTCAACACCATAGCCTTGGAGGTAAAGGAACGAAGCTTCATACCCATCTCCTTTGCTGGCTATAAGGAGAATGTTAGGTGTGATGCGTTGATTATGAATGTTGGACAAATCCTTTTGGGCTGTCCCTGCTATTTGACGACGATGCCCACATTTATAATCATTTAGACACCTACGTGTTTGAACATAAGGGCCAAAAGATCAAGCTTTTGCCATCACAGCCCCGGGTTATGAATGATCCTGAATCCAACCCTGTCAAATCCAAGATGGGACTGAACCTGATAGCTGCCATAGCCCAAAACACACCCTTGCATGCCTTAGTTGGTCGTGAGACTTCCACTGAGTCTGAAGAACTAGTTCCTCAGGAGATTCAGTCCATACTTAGTAAACTTGTTGATGTCTTCCCTGTCGATCCTCCCAATCAATTGCTTTTGATTAGAGACATCTAGCTTGTTTTAGATCTAGTCCCGGGAGCTTCTCTATCCAAACTCCCCACTGTCGAGCTTGTCTATCCTGTTTCAATGACCTGTCCCACTGGTTTAAGTCCTTCTGAAATTATTTACGGGTTCATACCTAGGCAATCATTAGACCTTATACCCATGTGCTATAGGTATATGATTTTTGAGTCTGCATCATCATCTGCAGCACATATGCATGAACTTTATAAAGAAATTGCACGACAAATTGAAAAGAGCAATAATGATTATAAACTAAATGCTGATCTGAAACAAAATTTTAAAACTTTTGAGGTTGGTGACTCCGTGATGGTGCAGATTCGTCTGGAATGGTTCCCGCTGGGAATAGTTAAGGAGTTGCATGCTAAGAGTGCTCGACCATTCAAAATAATTAAGGAATTTCATAATAATGCTTATGTAATAGATCTGCCCTCATAATTCAACATCAACCCCTCTGTTAACATAGAATATCTATTTACATATGAAGGTCCTGATTTCAACCTACCAGATCCACTCATACAGCGACCTTGTGTGATCCCACCATGTGAGAACCCAAACCTACCCTCACTCCTAGATATTCCCAAATCACCCATGGCAAAAAAAGTGGAGTCGATTCTGAGTGATGATATCATCTCCACAAGGGAAGGTGGATGATGGAGGTACTTTATCAGGTGGAGAGGAAAACCCGAGTCAGAGGATACATGGCTGGATTGCGAGGAGATGCAGTAGATTGACCCCGATGCATTAGAAGATCTACGAAAGCACCAGAGACATTTACTCGACGGAGTCGAGTTTTCTCCCACCCCGAGAGAATGATGGGAACATTAGGCTATAGAACATACATCAGAGGTGTGCCCGTCAATCTACGGCCACGATCGCGCCGATGTATTTTTGAGTTATTTCATGTATTTGTTTTATTATGTTATTTGTTATTTATGAGTATTTTTATTTCTCATTTTTACCCCTTAAAGGAAGTCGTTTGTAAACCCTGAGAGCAAGGTCGTCTTTTATCTTTGAGTCCTTTTATATGAGGCTATTTATAGCCTTTATGTTCTTCTTCTAAAGTTAATGATTGAATGGTAAAAAAAATTTTGTGCCATTGCTTGAGTTCTTAAGAGATATTGAGAGTGCTTGGAGAGCGAGAAAGAGAGAGATCCCTAAGAGAGGGAATTTGGATCACCCACCAACCTTGGAGACGATCGGGTTCGTGGTTCTTCTTCTTTATCTCATTGTCGCCCATTCTTCATCCCATACTCGCCAGCCAAGGGTTCTCTCGGACCCCTAAGTCGCCGGCCATCTAGCCCCAACACCACCCGCCTCCTAGGCTTTCCACCCCATCCCCTCCTTATGGCCAAACCCACTCACCGCCGACCACCTTGGCTTCTTCCCACTCCCTACGTGTCACCACGCCTTTCCTAAATTAGATTTCATGATTTTGGTAACTCTATTTAGGATTAAATTCAAATCTACTTGAATTTAAAATAATTGCCTTATTTATGAAATCCTATTTTAGAAAATCTACTAAATCCCTTCATATTTAAATTATAAATTAAGATGAGAAGAAATTTCTTTCCTAACTTAATTCAATAATTTAAGTAAGCATTAAAGACCTCATTAAACTCCTCCCTCCCAAGCAAGCCGTCAGCCCTAACCTCCTTTCCCCTCTTGAGTTCCATTACCTATTCTAGATTGACATAATTAGGATAGATTTTGAATTCAAATCCACCTAATTTAAAAATTAAAATCTTTCCTAAATTATTAAATCTATTTATGGAAAGTTTCCTAATTGACCCCCCTAATCAAATTTAAATTAAATTTGATTGAAGCCTGTTGCCTTATGAGGAGTTCTCTTTTTTGGAAGGTGTTTAATTCCTCCCCAATTAACTCCAAACCCTCTTTCTTTGCTATTAATTCTAAGCCTCTCTTTGGAATAATTTCAAATTCCAAACCCCTAAATCATCGACACTCAAATCTGAAATTCAAACTTCAAATTTTGATTAATTCTCCTCCACTAATGTAATCCTAATGCCAACATATGGTTCCCCACCTATGGCCGGCCATCTCTCCCCCTCTTTCCCTTTGGAATTTACAAGATGAGTTCCTCTCTCTCCATAGGAACCTTCAAGGGAAGTACCAAATAGTGTGTTCAACACTTCAACACTATAGAAACTTCTTTCTCTCTAAGTTGAATCTTCAAGGAAACTATGACAAATTTCTTCAACATCTCGACTACTTATTTCTGGACTTTGACTAAGGTGAACTTCTTCTCCTTTTCAGTTACCTTCCTAATCCCCTAATCTTGTAGGTGATGACAATTCTCAAAGTGCCGTGCTTCACCTTTGCCTAAGCTTAGTGAACTAGGATTTGTTTCGCCGTTGTTCTAAACCTAGTAAACGTAGGATTGTGTGTACTTTTAATGCTTCTAATCTTATTATTAGATTAGGGATTTTGTTGAAAGCTTTTCCATTTGCATGTTGTTGAGTCTCTTTGTTGTTTTGATAGTTCAAGTGCTTATTGTGCAACTTAGACTAAACGAAAGTGATCGCTCTTACGTTTTATTTTGTCATTTTAATTTGCTAATAGTTCCAATCATAATTATTTTTATCAAGAAATCGTGCAAGTTCTTATCATATCACTTTAAGCATTGTAGTCCTACATCAGTTTGAATTTAGGATCTTGGAATGGAAAGGATGATCCTAACAGATCATGATCTCAAATCATTATGTGCCAATTTATGTGTCAAGGATTATTTATTTGATTCAAAAGAGCATGATTGTCCAATTGTTGATACTCTTCCCGTCATTTGAATAAAAGGCCATAAAGGATTCGATCTCGAGTAATTCAAAATCAACTCAATATAAAACAAGTCCATTGCTAAGTCTCAAGTGCTGGATGATAAAAGTGGAGGGTTGCGTTTGGTAGTCGACAACCAACGTAAAACTTGTCGAATAATCATGACATAAATCATTTAATACATTGTGTTAATGCTAGAGCATTCTCTAGAAATGTCGCGCTGTATGGCCTGAATATAATAATAAGTGGGCAAGGGCCGCTGTGCCGACGCCCAGGTGCAGTATTAAATAGGCAAGGGTTCCCACATCTTAAATGGATGTGGGCAAAGAAGGTGGTCAATGAAACTAAACTTAGGATAGGAACTTTGAATATGGATTCCCTTACATGCAAATTAATGGAATTAATAAATATTATGATTTATGGGAAGAGAAATATTCTATGCATTCAGGAAACTAAATAGGTTGGAGAGAAGACTAAGGCGATTGATAGTTTTGATTTTAAATTATGTTATTCTGGTAAGATTTGTACTAGAAATGGTGTATGTGTGATTATATATAAGAGTTTAAATGATAATGTTATAAAAATTAATAGAATTAGAGATAAAATTATAGCTTTAAAAATTATTATTGATGCTAAAATTATGAATATTAATAAGGGCTTATGCTCTTTAAGTAGGTTTGGATATATATATATATATATATATATATATATATATATATATATATATATATATATATATATATATATATATATATATATATATATATATATATATATGAATTCAAAATTAAAATTTTGAAATGACTTAGAAAAATTAATACAAAAGATATCTCTTGAAGAAAAAAGTTTATTGGAGGAGATTTAAATGGACATGTTAGTAGAGAGGTAGATAATTTTAAAAGCATTTTTAGTGGATATGGATGTGGAGCGACTAATGAAGGTGGTAGACCATATTAAAATTTTTTTTTAGCTTCTGATTTTTTAGTTGCTAATACCTTATTTAAGAAAAGAGATGAGCATCTCATCCCTTATAATAATTGATATAGTAAAACTCATATTGATTATTTTTTTACAAGAAAAATAGATCGTCTAAATCACAAAGATTGTAAAGTTATCCGAGTGAAAGTTTATGTATCCAACATTGTTTATTAGTTTTAGACTTTAAAATGAAGGGGTAAAAAATTAAAAATTAAAGTAAAACATTGTTCTAAGATTAGATGGACTTTATAAAATATTAACAAAAATATTTTTTAGAGTAAGATGCTAGATCTTAAGATTTTATTTGTGCATGAGGAAGCTAATGCTATGTGAGAAAAGTAGCTAGTGTCTAGTGATATTAAGAATATTGCAAAATATGTGTTTGAAGTAGAAAAAAAAGATCATAATAATAAAAAATAGTTGGTGGTGGGATATAAATGTGCAAGAAAAGATAAAAAATAAAAATATTTGATATAAAAAAGGATTTCGATGTAAAATTCTTATAATTGAAAAAAAAATATAAAGATGCTCGTAATGAGTCTAAGAATGCAATATGCAGTGAAAGATTTTTAGCTTTTAATGATTATACAATATATTAGATATTAAAGAGGGTGAAAGATATATGTATAAGTTAGCAAAACAAAGAGATAAGAATAGTAATGATTTATTTCAAGTGTATGAAGGATGAAATAAAAATGTTCTTTTATTAGAAGAGGATATTCAACAAACGTGGATGTGATATTTTCCTGAACTTTTCAATGAAGATTATTAGAATGCAATTGACTTTAGTGACCTTAACACCCTAAATAAAAATATTTTTTGTTTTGTTTTTATCGGTGTATTAGTAAAATCGAAGTTAAAGAGGCTTTAAGCAAAATGAAGTGTGGAAAAGCTGTTGGACCTGAATATATTTCAATAGAGGTGTGGAAATGCTTAGGAGATGAAGAAATTTTTTGGCTTACTAAACCTTTTAATAATATTTTGAAGACTAAAACAGATGTCAGACGAGTGGAGAATGAGTGTGTTGATTCCAATTTTTATGAATAAAGGTGATGCACAAGATTGTTTGAATCATAGAGGAATTAAGTTAATCTGCCAAACTTTTAAACTATGAGAGAGTTATGAAGCATATGTTGCAGTGTGATACTAATGTTTCTCATAATCAATTTTGATTCATGCCGGGTAGGTCTACCATGGAAGCAATAAATTCATTTAGAGGTTTGATGGAGAAGTATAGAGAGAATGAGGATCTACATATGATATTTATTAATTTAGAGAAATCATATGATAAAGTTCCAAGAGAAGTGCTTTGGAGAGTTCTAGAAAAGAAAGTAATTAATAATGCTTATATTCAAGTCATAAATAATATATATATAGGAGTTGTTGCTTGTGTTCAAAAACAAGGTGGTTTGATCAAATTATTTTCTATTTCAGTTAGATTACATCAAATACCAGCCTTATGCCCATATCTTTTTGCTTTAGTCATGGATGTTCTCACTAGACATTTGCAAGAGGTTGTACCCTTGTGTATGCTTTTTGCTGATGATATTTTTCTTGTTTGTAAGACTAGAGAGGGAGTTGAAGGTAAACTTGAATTATGGAGGTCAACCTTAAAGTCTAAAGACTTTCAGTTGCGTAGATCTAAAATTGAAAATATGGAGTGTAATTTTAGTAATAATAGATCTAATGGGTGGTTTGCGACTTTGGGTGATCAAGTCATTAATAAGAGTACATGTTTTTTATATATTGGGTCTATTTTTCAGAGTTATGGTAAAATAGGTGGAGATATTATTTGTAGAATTCAGGTTGGATGGTTGAAGTGGAGGAATGCATTAGGTTTGTTGTGTGATAGAAATGTCCGATTCGAACTTAAGGGAAAATTCTATAAGATGTTGGTTAGACCTGCAATGCTTTATGATGCAGAACGTTGGTCATTAAAAGAGAAGCATGATATTAAGTTAAGTGTTGGAGAGATGAGGATGCTCAGGTGGATGAGTGGCTTTACACAGAGACAAGATACAAAATGAGCATATACGTGAAAAGGTTGGAGTAGCTCTAATGGAAGATAAGATTAGAGAGAGTCGCCTTAGATAGTTTGGTCACATAAAACGAAGGCCTTCCAATAATCCGATTAGGAAAGTAGATGTATTAGATTTGACTTATGTTAAGAAAGGTGGTGGTAGACCTAAAAAGGCTTGGTTAGAAAATATTAGAAATGACCTATTTTCTTTATTAGATTTAAATTAGAATTTAACTCTTTTAGCATGATAGAATGGAGAAAAAGGTTTCATATAGCCGACCCCATATAGTGGGATAAAGGCTTAATGTTGTTGTAAGATAAATTTGATCCAACATATATGTATATGCTGAACTCTAAAAAGTTCTCATTGTGTGAATGATCTTAATTGTGCCGGGTACAACCCAGCTTGTTTTAATAAAAAAGGAGGCAATGTTGACACCCTTAGTAGAAATAGTGGTCAAGGTAGTGATGATGATTGGGGATGTTTCAAAATGCTCAAGAAATTAAGGCCCAAACAAGAGGATCATCAAAACTGCTTCTTTAATTCTAAATTTACTCAATCAAGCACCAATTAATGCAACGATGAAATAATTCATGAAATTGTGTTACATGAAGGTTAGGTTGCAGTCTATAACTAACAAAATTAATGACTCACTGCTAACCCATTACGGTTCATTGCTAAGTAAGAAATCGTTATAACCCACAACACGAATCCATATAAAAATAGAGCTTATGATAAGTTTTTTATAGCAGGTTAACAACCTGCTCCTAAGTTAACTTCCTAAGTTAACCACTTAATTATTCACCAAAAACTTGGGGTATCTTTATTCTGACCTAACTTTGATAAGGCTTCAAACCACCAAAAACCCAATCTAAGCCTATTTTAAGGTCCCACCTAGCCACCTCAACTTGAGTAAACCAGGAGGGAGCTTTAGTCCCATATCCCAATTGCAAGGGAGGTCTCACCCTCATCTTTTAAATACTAGCCTACCCCTGCACGGAAATCATAAGAACTTCACATCTAGTAAACCTTTGTGGAAAATTTACTGTGCTGGTGTCTTTTTGGATAATCTAAGCTAGCAGAAGGCGAAAAGGGGTTACATAAACTTGAGATCCACCTCTCCTTTTCTTTATATTCCCCTAAATTTATATATTTGTTCTCACAAGCATATGTGAAGTGTTTTCATGGTAAATCTAAGTGTCAAGGAGCCTTATATCTACCATTACCATTGAAACATGGTTATTTATTGGAGTTAGAATCCTTTATACTATGTGATATTATGGTTTTGACTGCAAGTTCGCTTGTGTCCAATGACTAAATAGAGTTGATACCAATTTTCACCTGAAGTATAATTAAATCCCTAACTAGGCGAAGAAGCATGCATCTCTTTTCAAGGCTCTCCTGAAGTCAAACTGATTTAATTGGGATGATGATTGGTAGAAGTCTTTCAAATCTCTTAAAATATATAAAACCATTGCTCACATTCGTAGTACTCTTTAACTTGGAGAAGATCTATTCTTAGAACCAAGGGTAGATGTAATCGATATCAACTTAGTGTTTATACATAAGGGAAACTACTAACATGTTACCTACTATTTCAATAAAATCCCTATGCTGTTGAATTCAATTATCATTACATAAATAAACTTTTATTCGTAATAGTCGCGCCACCCGAATATTAATATCATATTTTCAATGCCACAAAATCAACTCTTTAATGATGTCGCTCTTTGATAGATCCTATGAAAGCCTTATGTCTCGACAAGGCTCAAGAAGTGGTTCATAAAACTCATCAAATTTTAGCTAATTTCTTCCTCAGTTCCTCGTATAGCCACAAAAGTTCCATCTTTATGTTGACTTTGTTGCGGAAATCTCTTTGTTTGAAGTAGTCTCTCATCCAAAAGAAGTAGCTTATTTATCTGAAGAAAATTGGGGTATGCATATTTATGGAACTTTTAGAGTCAACATTATTGATTTTAAGATCGTTTCATGGAGTTTATATATGGCCTTGATCATTTTTCTTCCCCAAAACTTGATTTTTAACTTGTCACGAACCAAGTTGAATACAAATCTTTGTTCATTTGGTTGCATCATTTTGTTAAAATTAGAGTTAAAAAATAATAAGTCTTCATTGATTCTAAGCTTATATTGAACCACATTGTAAAGCACTATGGAGTTTAAGATGCATTCTGATCTTGATGAATTTCCTCATGGAGTTAGAAATATTTATTAGTTTTGCATGTTAACAACTTATATTTATTATGGAGAGTAAAATAATATTTTCATGTTTGAAATATAAAAATAAAAAAATTTATGATGCATGTAGATTTATAGAAAAGGGTTTTTTTTTGTAATTATCAGTATTGTACATCTCATGAGGAAAATGATCTTGAATGTTATAATATTCCATCATCTAAAAACGAAGCATCTGTTAGTCACATACATGTATCAAATGATCAAAGTTGTTGATATGAGGGGATGATTTTTAATGATGCTGGCCAATAGATTATTGAAAATAGAGTTAATATAAATATTGAAGAGCCTTTAATCATTGAAGTAGCTTCAAATTAGGGCTGTCAAAATCGGATCACGGGTCAGGTTCAGGTTCAACCCAGAACTGACAAAACACAGGTTGACCCGAACTGAAACTAATCCATTTTTTCAAACGGGTCATTTTCTTGAACTCGAACCCGACCCGCTTTGGTCCTGGGTTAATCCGACAGGACCTGCCAACCCGTCTTCTTTACTTCCGAACCAAAAAAAAGAAAAATGAGAAGTGAAGTGAGTTTCTGACAGCAGAGATCTGAACTCAATGTTGTTATTGTCTTCGGCTCAGTCATCCCCCAATCCTTTTTCACGTCCTCTGTTCCTCTTTTGGAGAGAGAGAGTTCATGAAAAGTGAAGAAGGCTGGAATTTCAGTAACAGCCATGATGATCTACGAGTGATGGGTCCATGGAGAGCAGAGATCTGAAAACGAAGCACACTAAGCGCACTCGCGGCCATTGGAAACCAACAGAAGACACCAAGCTAATAGCTAGTGGCGCAGTTCGGCCCCCAAAACTGGAACCTGATTGTTGAAAATCTAGAAGGAAGATTAGATAAAAATCACTTCTTTTTCCTCATTTCTCCATTTTATTTATTGCTCTGTTTTTTTTTCCAGAACTGGATTCTTATGTTGTCGAGCAGGACAGAGCTGTAGGCTTAGATGGTTTAATTTGTTGGATCCGAGAATAACAGGAAGGCCTTCACACCAGAAGAGGAGGAGAGCTTCTCTCAGTTCAGCATCATTACGGCAACAAGTTGTCTCTGATTGCTAGGTTTTTACCATGGAGGACTGATAATGCTGTGAGAATCATTGCTAGGAAGCAGCGAGAGCACCCCATTTCATATAGAGGAAGAAGATTCACTTCTTCCACATCTTTTAATCCTTCTATTCACTTCTGAACACTGGAGCACAATACAAGAAGCGGGTTGACACAGGTCAGCACGGACATGACCCATGCTCGATTTTCCCGGTTTAAACTGGGTTGAGTTCAGGTTTCCGAGTTTAACTCGAACTCGATCCGTTTGTTTGCGAACACGGGTTACCCAGCTCAATTTCTTTTAGTCGGATTTTTTGGTCTTGTCAAATATTGACACTCGTACTTCGCATATTGAAACTTGATAGTTTATTAATTTATAATATAT